>MTQE01002208.1:35760103-35770380 GCA_014337955.1 Aspidoscelis marmoratus
GTAGAGTGACAGTAGAGAAGTAAATAAGTCTTTTGGGGACACAGCCAATAACAGTTGCTCTCAGCTCCTGGCAAATGACCTTGAGAGGCATCCTGCCTGTCTCTACAGCCTGGAGGTGGTACTTAGGCATCAGTTCTATAGCCATTGATACCCACCTGTTCTCCATGAATCTGTCCAACTCTTTCTTATAGCTGGCCAAGGTGGTTGCTGTCACCACCTTTTTTCATAATTCATAGTTCTATTTAGTGTTAATGAATTGGCTATGAACCAAAGTGCTCCTGCAGAAGCCTGATTGCTTTTGGAGTGCACCATCAAGCAGAAAAAGGCTTCCTTGCCAATCTAAGTAGCACCACAGAAGGGAAGAGAACAGCCTCCTCTCCTTCCTCACTTCACCAATATCCTTACAAAAGGACCTACCTGAGGACCATCAAAAGTGAAAAGCAGAAGCCACTGGATGTGGCATAGTTCAAAAGAGGCTGCAATGAAATAGGGAAATGGGATACAGCTTCACGCACCACCTGCCATGGTACAGAATACTTAGAGAAGAGTCCACAACCCTGGGATGGAGAAGCACTGAAAGAAAGATAACAAATAGTGATTATCAGGGCAAGGTGACGGAATTACTGCTGAGTTTTCTCTGCTGTGGACACACCTGCTAATGACATAACCCAACGAGATGTAAGCCAGAAACAAGCCTAGAAGTAGCATGATCTGGAAGAGGAACTTAGAACGGGAGGCTCGAAATAGCTGAACCGAAGATTGGCAGGTCTGGAACAGAGTATACTGTGGAGGAGAAAACAAACAGTGACCTCATGCTGACCTTCATGTAGGAGCTTGGAGTGTAATTGCTATCTCATTTCTAGCAGAAATAAGAGCTGTCAGATTTTGCAAGCTGATGGCTACCTTGATTAAAATATCTAAATGACTAAGGGAGGAAAATAAACAGAACAAACCAGCAATGGTTTCTTCAGCTTTCTTCATATTCTTGGGAATCAGCTAGCAATTTCAGTGCTCCTGTATATGATTTATCTCCTTTATTAAAGCCTGTGTACTGTGGCAGGGTTAATTTTACCCTGCTGGCAGAGTTTAATACGGCCACAGCTTCAGGGTGCTCTAAAACGTTGGGGGTCTGACTCTGACGTACGCATGTACACTACCTTTTTTATGTAGAAGGTAAAAAAGATGATGATACAGCCAAGCAAAGGTAAAAGTGGGCAGAAGAAGATCCCAATCCATATGGCTGTTTGAGCTGCTACAATATCCAACACATTATGAGGTACCAGAAACTCTTCTTTGCCGAGCCATTGAGCCAATGCACAAGAGAAATGCTTAGCCAACAACCTGGGGGAGTGAAAGAACTCAGAGACAGACACAACATCTCTTTCCAACAATAACAGGTAGATGCTAGGCTGCTGCCTAGGCCTATGTGCTTATAAGCAACCTACAGCAGCACAGTTCTGCTTCCTCATCCTTTAATCTTCAACCTGAAACAATTACACAGTATCTAATCCTAGGGTCACCAATGAGAGAAGCAGGCATATTAAAGGAATAATCCATCAATTGATAAAAATTAAGACCCACCTGCCTTAACACTGGGGTAAATTAATAATCAGAAACTAGCATAAGAGAACATTGGTTATAACTTCTTGTCTTACCTGCGGGGAAGGCTGATGAGGAATTCAGATGCCAAGGTGGTTAAGAAACTGAAGAGAGTCATTTTGTACATTTCCTGTCCAATGTGGGTCTCCCAACACTGCATGTGTAATTAAGGAAAGATTAGGAACAAAAGGAAAGACTTAGGGTGCAACTCCACTTACAGGACATGTTTAAGTTATCATGGTAGTCCATTTTTGCAGCTTGGCCAAAGCAGCTCACCAGCTCTGACCAGGCCTCATTGGCAAATGGCAGTTTCCACACAGAGGCTGAGAAAATCAACAGCCTCCTAGTGAGTTGGTCTCAGTGCATGGTGGGCCCTTCAGTCCCCTTGCTCTAAATTGACAAGACAGGTTGAGATAACTGAGTGGCTCAAGGCATGATATTAACTTCAGGGTCACTCCTCATGCCCTGAGCCTAAGGTACCTTTTCTGGGCTCTGAGGCAGAATTAGTGTCTGTCCTAGGTACTCTGGGGTCTTGGGAAATGTCTCTCTACCATTTACAGTGATATGCCTATATTCTCTCTAAACCCATCAAGTGGATTAATATGGGAACAATACCCTAGTGCACAAAATTCATAAAAAACCGTACAATCACATTAAGTGTTTGCAATATTACGAAGAAGTTTTGCCAACAGGAAGTAAAGATCATTCATAAATAAGATAAACATTGTAAAGCATTAAGAAGAATTTTAACCTAATACGATTACAAATTGTTGCCTGTCGACCAGGCTTCTTTTCTTGCTAGAGGCTAAATAACTACAAAGAATGTGGAAAAAGCAAAACCCAAAGAACCACCATTAAAAATGTTAAACCCAGTTATATTTGTATCTGTACTTTTTAAAAAGTGTTATTCGTTGTTTCTGTTCCTTGTGACTCCTTGTTTTTTCTTCTTTTTTTAATGTTATTGTAAGCTTCAATACAATTAAAGGGAAAAAAATGGAATTTTAAGCCCTGTTAATTTGCTGGAGGCTCAAAAATCTAATCGGCCACACTTCCAAACAGGAAATGATAACCAAAAGATCACATCCATCTCTGGTCACCTGGTAGAATTTGTTGTAACCACACTGCTGACACTGAGGAGCAGTATGATTTCCTATGCAGAGGACCTTGTGGCCCAAGAAGAACAGGAACATCCCCAGGCTGGACAATTTTAAGATGACACATCTGTGGGAGAAACCATAGAGAGGTTATTCTTGGACCGTAGTTCAGACTTGATCTCCATTTCTGCTATAGAAGCCCTGCACATGAGTAGGATCAAAGGCTGGCTTTCAGCATGAATGTGGCTGAAGCCCCATTCCTCTGTAACCCTGATTCAGGGGCTGCTACAGGCAACTGAGGGTTACCCACACACTGTAGCAAAGCATGACTTGATAAACAAGTGTGTGCATTCAACCTCTGCTTGGCATGAGACAGGTCACATGATGACAATCCATGTGCATCTCCTCTTGCAGCCTGTGTTCAGAAGTTCAAATGATTCTGAAGAATTTAGTTGTTTTAGGAAGCAGGCAGAACCTTGCTCCCTTCCATCATCATTACCACTATCACCATAAATAGTTAATGGCATTCATTTTAGTTTGTTCCCAATGTACTTAGTACTTAAGTCTTCTTTTTAATACTGTACAATAATTTTAAGAAATCAGCTCTTATATCATGGCACACTTCTGGCAGCCTTACATTCTTCCTCAACATGTTGAGTAGCATCATGACTATGAAAGAAACCACAGAAGAGGGGGGGCTATGCATTAAATGAAGATTGCTTCTAGAATGATCTTCATTAATCCCTTTCATTACTCACAGTGGCAGCTTGTTCACATGCCTGCAGTTGCTCTGAGCAAGGGGAACACTAAACTAGGGAACTTTCGTCTCTGGTGCAGTGTTTCTGCCTAGGGACTTTCCAAAGAGCACAGGAATTTACTGTGGAAGTTTTCTTGTTTACTGTTATAGTGTTCTAATGAGTGTTCACTATATCTTGTGCTCTAGGGGGACGATCCTATTCTATGTTGCTACTGTAGTTTGTGCTATGGAAAGACAGGAGCGAAATGAAAGGAAAGTGCATTGATCATGTGCATAAAAATATACATGTGTATATTGCACTTTTTCTAAAGGTTTTCATTTGAAAAGATCCTTTTCTTTTTTGAAATAGACAACGTTCTGGAAGGGTTTATAATTTTAGTATTCTAGGATTGTGATTGCAAGGACATAAAACGTTTGATTGTTCTGTACCTTCCCTTCACTGTTCACACAAGAGTTTTAATGAATTTGGAGGATGTCTTCTGCTGTGAGAGATCAAACCCAAATATGCCTTTCCGTAACATCTGAGGATGATTCCACCCAAATAGAGCCACCCTTTATTCAGATTTCCAGCACGGAGGTCGTTTCAGGTCACTATCCCATTTAGACTAGCTAGAGGTCAATGACCAGATGGGAGTTCCATCACCCCTCTGGACACCCAAGATCTTTGAAGGAGGGGTTGATTGCTCTGCCATGCACTTCCCAGAGCTCCAGGCTAGACTCCAGCTGTTAGGCCTCCACCACCTGCCCAGGTGTCATTTTGGCCAGTTCATTCCCTTTTTCTCTGGGACAGCTCCTGCCTCTGCTCCCCATCCCAGATGGCTTAATGAGGTTGACTGTCCCTTCAACAAACCATGGAGGAACCACTCATCCTCATGGCCGCTTGCTCACCTACCTCCCCAGACAGCTGTCTGGGCTGGAGCACATCTAGATCAGATCATGGTAGGGCTGGCAGGCTGGGTGCAGCTATAGGCTGCCCAGGATTCTGGGGATGGGCGGGGAGTGATGAACGCAGAGGAGGCAGGAAGAAAAGAGTAGCATCCATACCTGGTTGCCTGGAAACTCTGCAATGGAGGACATGGGTGGGATTCTGGATCAGCTACAGGGCCCTGGAAGAGTGGGCAGGTCTGTCCATTGGAAGCCCCCCTCAGTCCTCAGTTCTAGTGCCATCTTTCCTTGTGAGTCTGCATTAAAAGCTAGGAGTGGGAACGCCAAAAAACTGACCTCGCAGCTGATTAAAAAGTATGGATTAATACCTGGATTATATTGTTCAGTGGGAACTTAGCCCTAGTTTAGAAAGAGAGGATTTTAAATCTAGACTGCCAGACTTTTGATTATGGCCAACTTACAAATACTTCCCATCAAAGTATCCGTTCCCATTGACACAGAAGCACATACCTCACTAAAGTTAGGTTAACTTCAGTGTTAGGAGCATAGCCCTCCAAACGAGCCAAGATGTGGAAAAGTAAAGGTAGGAAACCATTTGCTATGGAGATGGCTACAGGCGGCAGGTACTGGCTGAATACACCAAGGTTGGCAGCATCTTCCTGTAAGTATAGAGAGACACATTGGCAAGGAAGGACATAGACTTATTACATGAACAGGTATGTCAAAAACCAGCAGCATTCTGGTGCTACTATGGTGGGGTCACCTCACATATCATAGGCAGCCCCACCATAATCCCGCTTTTTCATCCCTCAAGTACACTAAAAATTATTGCTGGTAGCAGGTTTTTGAGCAATAGTGCATTTTAGTGATGGATGTACCTTTCTGGACAGGCAGCAATTGGAGCTCCACCCAGCACACATGCATGGAGGCTAAAACAACTGACCCTGCATGCATGGAGATGGTCGCGTGCACATCCGGGAATTTAATGGCAGCCAAATTACCCAGATTGCACACATCCAAAGTCCTGCAAAGACAGCACTGGGGAAAAACTGGCAGGAGGCCTCTACAGTCCATTTTCAGGGATTCAAGAGGAGGTGAAGGTTTTGCCTTTCTCTTCTGCTTGAGACACCCAGAAGCAATTGATGGGCACTATATGAGATGGGATGCTGGAATAGATGGACTTTGGCCTGATCCAGCAGAGCTCTTTTTATGTTCTTAAGGCATAACAACCTGACTTCAGAAAAGTACCCTCTACCTATTACATCTCAGGGTCCAACCTTCATCCAGTTTTCAACAAGTCTCTCTGTAGAAACCACAAAAGCTGCACAGCTTTCCCCATGGTTTCCTTTTCTTCAGCCCTCCAATTCTCAAGCCCTGAGAGTAAAAGGAGCAACAATTTCCCTGTTTCCATAGGCTAGTAGTACACGCTTAGCACCACCAGGGTGCTGAATTCTTTCCACTCCGCGTGGTTGCCTTTGGACATTATGGTATCTGCAAAGCACATGGCTTTAAAAAGGATAACTCTTCTTTTCCTGCTTGAGGATTTTCCCTGCCTTCTTCCACAGGATGTGACATCAGAAGGACCTCTGCCCTGGAAGACAGCAACTTTCCAGCCAATCACCTCCCCGAATTCTCCTCCTACATCGTTTCCTTCACGCCCCTATTGCCTACTGTATTTAAACCCGGGAAAATTAAATTCTTGGTCTTTCTGCCTGCACCCTGCCTCTAGCCTGATCATTTACCATCTCGAGCTGTTCAGGTCCGCCATTACACACGTGGGGGACCTCAGAGAACAGGGATCACAGACTGACCATCATAGTAGCCCTCAAGCTGCTACCCCGAATTCGGCAGCCCCTCAGCTGCTCTCCTCTGCTTCCCAGGGCCTGGATTTCCATTCCGAGAGCCGGACTCGCAACAATATCTCTCCAAAGTCTAGCCCCAAAAACTGTTATCAGAAATTCCAGGTTACCTATAGTATGGCCCAAAGGAAAAGAAGACAGTGCCCTGCCTCCCAAATACAATACTTGTGCAAAAGAATAATTTTTAATAGGTGAAATTCGGGTGAGAAATTCGGTCTCTTACAAATTGTCCTCTCCATGAGCTAAATTTTTTTCCCTCCCCTCTGGCCATTCCTATGGAAGAATACCTGCATTCTGGTTGGGCAAATTCACAGCTGCATCCTTGAACTGATACTGCGTGAAAAATAAAGAGTTGTCCTACCTGATTGTAGCCCTGAGAAAACTCTGTGGCCACATGGATGCAATAGAAAGCAGCTGCCATCAACAACAAGATGACACTATTGATCAGCACACGTAGCAAATACTGTTGAGCTAACTGCTTCCTTGTTCGCTGTTGGTTTTGCAGACGCCGAATCTGCTCCGCTAAGTCTATCTATCGGAAGAAATAAAGTCAGATGATGTTATCTATTATATGCAGCTAAAGCGCAGAAAAGTGGTCTGTTCTTAAAGTTTAAAACTGGAAAGGTAATATGCAAGTCTGCTAGACCCACACAGCTCAACAAAGCCTCAATCACAGGACCTCAATCAATATCCCAAGAGAGCGGCAACAATTTATGGTTGAGAAGAATGAAGGAAACAATAAAGATGGACAGAAACAATCGGCTCAGCAGAAACTTTAAGCAGACAAAGGAATTTCAAGGGTTTGAACTCAACTTCTTTTATTCAACATTAATAAGGCTTTTAACTGTTCATTTTTCTAGCTTTGCCTCAAGCTACTATTTGATTTATTGGAAATATCACCACCTATTATTTGATTTACTAGGAACTAGGAGCTCAAGATTAAATCAAAAGGGAGCCAGCTGTTAAGGAACATTTTTCAAAAGGTGGTCCTTAAGGCAAGTCATCTGACCTGACCTCTTGTGAGTATTTAAAAAAATATTTTTAGGTACAGGCTGTTCATTTTCTAGAAAAGAATGGGCTACATTTTTATTCACCCAGACAACATTCGATCAGAGGCTGGTGAGGTTTCAAAAATCATAATGAATGAATGTGAATACACACTTGGCAGGGGTCAGAGGATGAGCATTTTTAGTCTGGGATAATTATTATATCCGAAAAGAAAATGCTTTGCACCTTAAGGTCATTGCAAATATTCTTCTGCTTGAGGATAGCTGTCTCGGTATTTTGGATGCAGAAATCCCATTCAGTGAAGATCCTGGTGCTGCAGCAAGTCTTGAATTCCCATCTTTGCATCTGCCACTGCACCAAGCTGGCCACAATCCTGAATATTGGGACAATAGCAATGACTATCATAAGAAAATCTTTCTCTTAGCAAATTATTTCCTTTTCCCTAAGTAATACAGTGCTGTGTTCCAGAAACATAGCTAAGGTGGAATGAGCCCTGGTAATAAAAGCCAGATGGCGTCCTTGTACCAGGCAGATTGAGACCTGCAGAGAAAGGGAAGAGGAAGAGAAGGAGAGAATTCTCCTCTGCCAGTTTAAAGAAAATTAAAACGTTTTTAATTTAACAAAGGCTTAAAAATAATCAAAATGCAAAACCTCAGATTAAAAAGGGTTGTCCAGAGGCGAACGTTAGCGTGAGAAGAGTAAGGTTCCTCACATCAAGTGGAAGTTTGCTCTGTAAGGCCATGTTCCAACTTGACCATTTTAATCTGGTTTGGACTATTTTAATCCGGATTCAGAACCAAGTGTGCATTCTGGCTGTTCCCATTTGCTTGACGATAACGCGGGCTCAATTCAAACCGCCCAAATCCCCAGCATGGTGAAAGAGGATGTTTTCATCTCCGCCCCTTGTCCAAACCCCGTAAGCCTGCCCTGTTCAGAAGCAGCTGAGCAAAAGAACAGACAGGGCAAAACAATCATTCTCCCTTTCAGATCAGATGCAATCCATTCACTATGTTATCGGGATGACAGCAGCTTCTCCCCGAATAGCCCTTTCCCCATGTCAGACCGAACACAGTAAGAGAGGAGGTGCCACACACACAGAGTATGCCTCCACATTAATCAATAGTGCTAGTAACATTGTACTATTCTTTAATGCGAAAGGGGAGTGGTGCTACAGTCCTGTCAGTGTTCCTATGGGCATTACTCGGCACATGGACATGCCTTAAAAAAAGCATTTAATTTCTTCCATATGGCACTGATGATTACTGAAATAGTGCTAGAAAAGGGTTAGCACTCAAAATGGCCACAACACATTACAAATTTAATCCTCTTTCTTGACTCCCCTCCTGAGAATTCTTCCTATTTTTTCCTATTTCTATCCTCCCAAATTCACACTTCTGTGCCTGTAGCACATTCTGAGGTCAAGCCCCCATATGGATCACTTACCGCTGGAAAATCCAAATTAAGCAAGCAAATAGGTATCCTAGGGTGCTAAGCAGATAGGCCAAGGGCACATTGTAATGATGGTTGCTATCCTGTTCTGCTTGATAAGCACCATAAAACAGATAGGAATGCTCCAGAGAACCCTAAGAATAGGACATGAGAAGAAACGTGAAGTAGTTTTGTGCTGTTAGGTACACTAGATAGGTCAGAAGAAAGAGTAGTATTTCACAAACTTTGGGGCATTACAGATTCATTGCAGTAATAACTTTTTAAGGCAGGGGATGGTAACATATTACCTGAAGGTACAGGTTACCTCTAAGGGCTTCCCTTATTCCCACAGAGTTTCTGAGGTACCACCATTACATTCATTCTTTGAGGGGGGAAAATTAACCAAAAGCAATACTCTCAAGATTTAGCAACTCCTATTGGATTGGAAATAGATTCTAAATAGAATCTTCTTTGCTGACCCCAGTCATAAACTCCCAGAATATTTTGAACTAGAAGGGAATCTAGTTGGAAATCATCAAGCCTAAATCCCTGCTCAGTTTAAGCATATTCTGTTTTCTACACTTAGGCATATTCTGGGTGTTTTTTTACCATTTGTAATCAATAACTCTACATTGAGGCAGCATTTTTCATTACATTTTTCTTTCCCTCAGCATAAATATCACTAGATTATATTTCCTGGAAACTTACTTCTCCCGTGAAGATGTCTTGGAATCTTTGCCATGCAGATCGGTAATTGGTATCAGTGGTGTAGTTTGTGCACTCGGATTCTAGGAGAAGTATTTAAAACTGTTTGAACGTTCAGTGCTATGCCAGTTGTAGGTGGAGTGTTGGGGAAACAATACTTATGCTACTGAAGCACAAACTAGGACTCACCTGTCTCCAGATCCTCCAGAAAGATAGTCACATTATGGTAAATGGTAACTGGCAACAGTATGAAGGTGGCAGTTAACAGCACAGCAAGGAAGTTGATGAAGAGCAGGAACCTCAAGAAGCTGAAATACGACTGGATGCCTGGGCCAAAGCTCCCTGTATGTTATAGATGATAGGAAAAGTAGGCACCCCAGACAGAACAACCAGCAGCAGAGGAAATGAAAAGGTCAAATGTAATACACAACAAAAATCCAAAGAAGGGGAATATAGTGCCATTTGTGACACCACTATGGTGGGGTTGCCACATGGTTCCTGTGGCAACTCCACTATAGCCCCATACTCTATCCCCCCTAAAATGCCCTGAAAACTTGGCACTGGTAGTGAGTTTTCAAGCAATAGTGTGTTTACTTACCTTATGGACAGGGTCACCATAGTTGCTGGATCCACTACATGGAAGCCAAAACTGAGACCCACGTGTGCTTGGTGGTGGCAATGCACACTTCCCGGTATTTAGCCTTGGCCGAACACCTAAATGTGCACATCACTAAAATGTGCAAAGGTTTATCTAGCAAGTGATAATAGTGGAAGGATGATATTCTGTATCGTCACTTGCTAGTGATATATTTGCCTAATCTCTGGAGGTGGCCTCTATCCCAAAACCACAGTTTTCACTTTTCTCGGGAAAAGACTGCCATCTAGCTCAGCAGTTCTCAACCTTTCTAATGCTGTGACCCCTTAATGCAGTTCCTCATGTTG
>MTQE01002208.1:35793653-35808196 GCA_014337955.1 Aspidoscelis marmoratus
GAGGCAAATAAGTCTTTTGGGGATGCAGCCAGACGGATGTCTTTATTCCCATTGCTGTTCATCCCATTGTCCTCTTTCCCTTCCTCTGTAAACCTTATTGCCATCATCTATCCTGTAGCCATGGCTCCCATTCTTCTGGTTTGTCCTTAGATGAGAATTGGCCTCCATTCAGCAGTCTGCTGTATCTGAAGACCGTGGAATGGATTTCTGTGTAACTGAGGTTTGCTGTACTTTGGAGGACTGACATTTAGTGTTGCACAATAGTGTAACCCGTTCTGATATTATAACCATAACAGCAGTGCTGCTCCCACATCAAGTTGTACTGCTCTATTCATTGTGATAATAGCCATGGTAAACAATACACTTCATTGTATTCAGTTCCTGTTTTTGACGTACTACATAAATGGAGAGAATTTGAGAAAGTTGCTCAAGGGTTGCCTATCTGTACTGCAGTACAGAACAGTAAACAGCCTGAAATTATCAAGTCACTTTGTGTGTCTGACTGTTGTAAATGTAACACAAAATGCACATACTTTCAAGAATGCCTTTAATATGTCTGCAGAAAAGAAACTGTCTGAACAAAAATCTTTAATGCCCTTTTAAGCTAATTTTTGCTGGGGTGTTAAATTGGTGTCCTTGTTAGGGAGACGAGACTCGATCTGCATTTTGCTTGGGGTGTAAATGTATATTGCAGGTACATTCTGTTCTTTGTGTAATGGGGGTACAGTTTAAATTTTATGTGTTCTCTATTCACAACATTTTGGCTTAATTTTTTTCTGGAATTTAAGAGTCATCAGTTCTTCCTGTCCTTGTAGCTTCTGTGATTTTACCTTAAAATCCTCAAGTGATAATCTTTTCCATTGTTTCCTATTAGTTCCTATGGAACAATATTATTGTCAGGTACCATTCAATATTTTACGGCTGTGTTCAGACATAACAAAAGAGGCACCTCAGAGGTGCCTTGCGATGACAACCGGTGCCTCCAGACATGCAGTAAAGTCCCTTCACTGCTTTGATTGCCTGCAGTATCCCCCTCAACTCCCTCCTCCCTCTACTGATTAAATAGTAGCTTTTAAATCCAGAAATTCCAAAGATGCTGTGAGGATACTGTGGACAATCTAAGCTTTCTGTCCGACTGACAGGAAGCGGCAGTAAATTCCCTTTGCAGGTTCCCGTCATTCCTTCTGTCAGCCAGGAAGTGGCTATGAAGGGAATTCACAGCTTTCGTCCCATGTGAAGGCACTCCAAGTGTGGCCATTGTGTTCCCAACCCTTCTCTGATCCACCTTTTCTAGCACAGAAGGTTCAGGAGAGGGGCAGACCAGTGTGTGAAGAGTGGCATCTTGGAGCCTTTTCTAAGGCTCTTCAGAGGTGCTTTTTTGATGTCTGGTCAGAGCCTTAAATTCAACAATACAGCACCAAGTCAGTATGATCCTACTGTCAGAAATATTTTTTCTTCCCTCACACAGCCTTACTGGAATTCCTCTCTTCCTTCTACAGGGCTACTTCACTCACACGCTACTGTATTATGGTTTCTACAGCAATCTCACACTGAATGAGCCCTGTATGCCCAGCTTTAATAGAACTACACAGTCCAAGAATACTTGCCTGCCATACAATATGCCGCTGGCTTATGTCTTTGTCACCGGGGTCTCCTTCTTTGTAACGTGCCTCCTCTTGGTTTACAGGTGAGGATACTTTCCCTTCTCACTTTCCCAGAGTGTGGGCCTTTTCTTCACTCACCTACACTGCTGCCTTATAATTCAACTAGTCTTCAGTTTCTGATAATTATTGTTTTAAAAAGTATATTTCTCATACCTGATTTGACAGATTTTTTTTACTACAGGTGTTTCTGCACTTGCCTCAGAATAACCTGAACCCTCATACTCATGATGCATTTCATGAAGTCAGTTTAGTCTTCAAAAGCTCATGCCACAACTTCTTCTCTCTTGTTAGTCTCTAAGGTGCTACTAGACGCCTCCTTTTTTTGTAATGCTGATCCAGACTAACATGGCTACATCTTTGAATTCTGCTTCATATCTATGACTGCATCCAGGCATCACTCACTTATTCCACTATTTTTGGATATTCTGGGATAAAGACATTCTGAGAGTACTTTATTTTGAAAGTCCCATGCTTTATTCCAAAAATAGTGGGATAAATGATGTCTGGATGCAGCCCATAATTTAATGCTATGACTTGTTTGAATTCTGGAGGCAAGTGATTACTCCAGAGTTAACAGCTCTTTAAAAATCAGGCTTGGAAAAGTAACATATGGTTTCCCCCTCCCTTTTTTAAAAAAATTATAGGGCCCTTTCTGCACTTGGCCTTATTCCAGATTTTATCTCAGAATAGGGATCTGCCATCTGCATCCTCTACAGACTAAGGCATGTGCCAGGTGGGGTCTGTCAGAGTCTGCATCAGCATGCAAAAGGTAGGTCCCTCTTCTAAGATATAATCCAGAATAATGCCCAGAACAGAAAGGACCTAGAATTGTCACTAGATAATTACCCGCAACCTAACGCAGATGTAAATACACTAAGCCTTTGTTAACACATAATTTTAACGTGAAGACATTTTATACTCTAAAACAAATATGCCAGGGAAGAGAAGCAATCTTCACCTGTTTCAGCAAATAACTTAAGTAGTAAAGCAACCTTTTCTCTCTTTATTAGTAACCTTTTCAGTTATTTTATTTGTTCTAGTACTTGTTGTAAAGTTGTACGATACACACACACACATATATATATTTCAAATGTATCGATTTCAAATGTAAAACATTAAGAAATAAAATAATAATAAATGGCAACACATGGTTATAAAACATCATTTTCAAAATAGTATTTTTGTGTGTTCATTTTGATTAAAGTTTGCTTTGGAAATATAGAAATGTATTACAGTTTTCATTAATTGACTATTTGTTTATATACATTTTAAACCTTAAAAAATAAATGTGGTTGTGTGAAGCTACTGAGGTGACACATTTGAAGAAAGTCTTGAGTGCTGTTATTTTCGTTCTTTATGACAGCATGTCTCGCTCCTTTGGGGAGAGCTACCGTGTGGGAAGTGCCTCAGGGGAGATGGCCGTTAAAGTCTTTTGTGCCTGGGATTACAAAGTCATCCAGAAACGCTCTGTCCGACTTCAGAGTGAAAACATCTGTACCCAGCTGAAGGCAAGTGCTGAAGAGGGCAGTTTCTGATATTGAAGAGGAATTAAAGTGAATGAGCAGAGAGGCCTCCTTGAGAAAGTAGAATGTTGCAGCTCTGAATATCAGGTTCTTGGGTGGTTTTCCACTAGCACTAAGTACCCATTAGGGACCCATTAAGGAGCCATTAGGTTCAGAGCAGGAAGACCCCATTTTCACTGCAGATCCCATTAGAGCCACATTTGTTTGCACCAGTTCTAGGGAAATCCGGATTGAATAGGTCCTTCAGGACCTATAATCCGGATTTCCTGTAGACCCATTAAAGGGGTCTACAGTGGGGTCTTCAGGCATCAAATCTGGATTACAAAGAGTGCGTTTCCACCATGATTGGGCAATGGGGGCTCTGGTGAGGGGGGGGCGCACCCATGGGGAGGTGCCCCGAAACCCAAAGCTCCGAAGCTGGCTCCAAAGCCAGCTCCGAAGAATAGCACAGGCTCCAAAGAGGACCCCACGCGAGAGCAATGCCAGTCCTACGGACCTTCGTCAAAGGCTCCAGAGAATCTTCAAAGTTTGTGGCAGATTGCTCTGGAGAATCTCCAGAGCTTATGACAAAGCTCCGGACCATCTACAGAGATCGCACCCCCTGTCTCCCAAAAAACCTGGGGTGATGGGCGGGCTCCACGTGGGTCAATCTGGATTTCCCACATGAGTGCTCCAGTGTTTCCACTGTGGGCAGGCTAGCACCCATTTCTATTGGGTGCTGCACCACCCGTGGGGACGCATTGGGTACCTCCCTTAATCCAGATCTACTAGATCCAGATTAGTTGAAGGACCCATTCCTTAGATCCGGATCATTTTAGTTCCGGATTAAGGGAGGTCAGTGGGAAAAAACCCTTGTCCAACCTCTGGAGCAGAAGAAAATAGAAGTGAGAAGCTGGAGCTATTTCATATGGGAGCTTCCTTCGTTCCCAGCTAGGCTGAGGGATTATAACAATAATAGCTGTAATCTCATGTTTTTTCAGATAACATTCCCATATTAAAAGACGATACTATTATTATATCCCTAGACTCCTTTGAACTCCCCAGGGCTTTACCAACTCTTTCCACAGGATATTTTTGTATAGGCTTCCTCAGCAATGGCTGTATGGGCTGCTGCCAGGAAACAAGTTGGTTGCTGTGCTTTTTAAATGCCTCATCTTGATGGCATTTTGCTTTTTCCCAGGAATACCTAGCTGAGCAGAGGTCCAGATCGCACCCATTAAGCCTCTGTAAGAGGCTACAAAGGCTGGCAGCCCTGCTGATGTCCTGGATTTTTTCACTAGCCACTGTTTTGGGTTCCGCTGTCGGTGTATATTACTTCTCTGAATACATGCACAAAGTAAGTGAGATATCTGTTTTTGACAAAAATAAGAACTTAAGAGGAGCCCTTCTGGATCAGGCCATGGCCCACTTTGTTCAGCGTCCTGACTCACAGTGGCTCGCCAGTAATAATGTTCTCTGATATGCTGGTTTCATGGCAGGTAATCCTTCACTTCTCTGAGGGGAAAAAGGAAAAGAGCATTAGTGAAGCTTGAACAGTGACAGAATTCCAGAGGCCTCAGTTGCATTACAACCTCAGCTGGCCAAACCCGTGTCTTAGAAGTCCACACAACATCTAGTAAACAAAAGCTCAGGTCAAATCAATAGATAGCATTCATTATTGCTCTCGGATTGGATGCTTTGTGGTTGACAGTGGCATATGTCACATTTTAGGCTGATAAAAGAAATGAACACTTGTCTGTAGTTTCCCGTTTGACGGTTGTTATTTCAGTAACTGTTAAAGTCCTACGGTTTTAATGTTTAATATGTTATGGTTTTAATGGGTTCTTATTATGTGCTGTAACCTTCCCTGAGGCCTTTAGGTATAGGGTGGGATAAAAAATTAAATAAATAAATAAAGAGGCTGCATCTAGATACTGATGACTTATTTTGCTCTATTTGGATATTCCAGAATATCCACACTTTATTCAGGAATATCCAAATATAGCAGAATAAGTAACTGATGTCTGGTTGCCGTCCTAGTTTGTATTAGGTATGACAGTGGCTAGTTAGGTAGGAATTGGGATTTTCCAGTGCCTTTGTTTTTCTGCACTGGTGACACACAAAGTGTCTCTTCCTCAGGTTCATCAAGAGCAGTTCTTGGCAGGCAACCACCATGGGAAAGAAGCCTTCCTCCTGAGCCTGCCTCTGTTGGTTTCTCTTATTAACTTCTTTATGCCGTACTTGTACAACCTCCTGGCTGCTCTGGAGAAGCAGGAGTCTCCAGTGTTAGAGGTCTATGTTGCCATCTGCAGGTAAGACAGAGTCTGAAATGGAGGGCAGGAAAGATGTGTGGCTGTGATGTTGCTTCTGCATCTTCTGGTATTTCTGTGTTAAGTGCTTCTAAGAAAATGGCTGTAGTTCAGCAGTAGAGGAAGAAAAATCCCAGGTTCAATCCACTTTGTATCTTTTTTACAAGAATACTGTGTGGGCTGCTCAGGAAGAATCAAGCTACAGTTGAGGGCTTCTCTACCTCCCTGTCTCCGGCGGTCCAGGCTGTAGACTTTACAGCCCTTTCATTTTCCTGTTAACCTTGCTGTCAAGAAAACAAGGTGACTGAATGGACCATTTCCAAAATATTTAAGATACTGGTTTCTCTTTGAGGGAGTTAATTGTCGTACACACGTGTGTCTCTGCACATTGAAGGGATGTGAGAACTAGCAACTGTCAGGGCTATGGATGTTCTTCTAAGGGACTTATGCTGCATCTCGATGTTGCTTACTTATTCTGCTGTTTTTGGAGTGCTTTCTTCTGCCATATCGATGGCTTTATTCCAGAATATCAAAAAAAAAAGTAGAATAAGTAAATGGTGTCTGAATGCAGCTCTAGTCAAGGGTCATAGCATACAGCCGTGCTGAGGTAACTACATCGACGCACTAGTTTTTGTTGAGGTGCGGTGAAGTCTGGAATGGAGAAAGGAAAGCATAAAATATTTATCAGCCTAGTTATTGGTACCCATTTTATCTGGTATAGAGATAGCAAAATACACAAAAAAATAACTTCTTCATTTAGTGATTCACTGCCAAATTACCTCCTCCTACATTTTAAGCACACATATTCTTTCTTAGAGGAAATGAAAAATCAAGGCAATATTATAACCTCAGTTTTCTTCTACGTTATTCCAAGCAGATACATCCATTTAATACTTCAATCGGCAAGTAATGTCATGCTCAGGTTCTTAGGAAAATGCTTCTAATGTTATATTGGATTCTGTCAATTCAAATGCTCATTTTCTCTATCCCGAGTAAAGAAATTGGACTAAAATTATGGTTTTATGGCTTATGTGTTTTGCGGATTTACATTCTATGATAGTACTATCACTCTGGGAGAAATGACAGGCTTGCTTCAGGCTGCGTTCTACTCGTATAATGTTGCACCTTCATACCCCTCAGAGCTAAGAGTAACCCAAACAGTCCTTCTAGCCAATTCTCTTTTGCATTATCCTTGTTCACCATTGCTCTCCTTCAATCTTGTTGGCTGCCCATTTCACAGGTCCACTAACCCCACTGAGTTCCCAACACCATAAGAACAATCCTGGTTTGACTGATAATAAGAGAAAGGTGGGGAAGATCAAGCTGCTGGCAGACTGTCTTGGAAGCTAATTCCTTTTTTAGTAAATGCTGTTTTCCCCACCCCTATCAGGAACCTAATTCTGAAGATGGTTATCTTAGGTCTGTTGTGTTACCACTGGCTGAGCCGGAAAGCAACATCTTCAAAGATCCAGGTCAGTGTGGATTTTTGGCACCTCAGGTCAGCACTGGCCTGTGGAGTGGGCCCATGGGAAAGGACTCACTTTTACATGCCCACACCGAGGTCGTCTATGCAGTGGACTGAACCCCAGTTTAGATGGGTGAAAGCAAAGCTTCAAACTATCCTGCTTTCCTCTGTTTGCGACCCCCCTCTTAGTCCTGATCATTAAGTCGGTTGCTTAATTTAATGAAAGAAAAGTGCTCTTCTGGATTGGGCCTTATTCTTGATTATATCCCAGAACCTGTTGCAGTGTGCACTAGCGTGCGGATGGCAGGTCTCTGTACTGGAGTATAATCCAGAATAAGGCCCAGGGCAGCAAGGGCCTTTGTGTTCATTAAACTAAATTATTTTAGCTAGCGTCAGCACAAATTTTGATCTGCTGCTGTTTGAAAGAGGCCAGAGAGATCAAAGGTGAGTAATACATTGGAACCTTGCCCTTCCCTGTCACCCTGCCAGTTCCGTTGCACATGGGAATTTGTTCATTTGTTGCAAGAGCAATACTGTGGTAGTGGAGAAGGAAAAGGAAGCAGCTCTTTCAATAGCATCTTCTAAGAAAGACAGTATTTATCTTTCCACAGTGCTGGGAGACCTTTGTGGGACAAGAGCTTTACCGTTTGGTGGTGATGGATTTTATTTTCACCCTCCTGGACACCTTTTTAGGAGAACTGATGTGGAGGTAACATTCAAGCCATCCCTTTCCTATATATAGAAACCTCACTTCACCTGCCTAATCAAAAATGCTTGTCATAAAAATGAAAGACACAGTTTCCTCCATTCTTTTTATGCGTGTTTTGTTTTTCTATTGAATGTGGCTGCAAGTACTTTGGGATGTGTTTTTTAAAAGATCTGTCACTGATTGCAGTGAAAATGCAAACTCCATTTTCCTTCTTTAATTCCAGACAGTTCCACCAAAGATACCTATACTGAAATCTGTGGAACTTATTTCATTGGCTGATTTTGTCCTTCTCACACTGTCATTATGTTACTCTTGAACACAGACCTAGATGTACAATAAACTGCCAATTTAAGTGCATTACTGAAATTTGGAAATATGACAGGTGTCTGTTGCTATTTTAGTGGCTTAAGAATATAGTATATCACATGCAAAATAGAAAGCCATCTGAGGAAAATAAGGGGAATGAATAACGACCTGTAGGAAGGCGTCATTGCTTATATGCTTAACTTTTAATTAAACCATTAGAACACAGTATTTTTTTAAAAAAAAATTCTTTACAGGCTTACTTTTGTAAATCAAATTCTTTTTCTTTTTACCAAACAGGATTATTTTGGAGAAGAAATTACAAAGTAAACGGAGACCTGAATTTGACATTGCTAGAAATTCACTGGAGTTGATATATGGTCAAACCCTGACTTGGTAAGCGATTCCTATTGTCCCCTGCAGGATTATTATCTTTCCCTTTCATCATCTATATTATAGCTTTAGTATGCAACCCCTTCAAATCTTTGCCACTGGAGCCTTTACGTGGCTACAAGTTTACCCCACCGGTTTTCTTTGTTTATTTAAAATCCTTTTTATCCTTCTGTTGAAGATGCGTCTGCAAAACTCAAAGGTCAATGCTGCTTTTTTAAAAAAGAGGGAATATTCTTTAGCCTTAAAGTCTAGAAACCATGACATGAAAGAAAAACTTGGAGGGAAGAATATAAAGCAAATCTATAGCATTGTTTTCAGATCAGTGATAATGGTAGGAAAGGGCTTACAAACCTTTTAAGTGTATCATCTTCAAATTCTGTTCCTGCTAGAGGTAATGGTTTTCACAACTGAAAAATGAGCTTGCATGTCATTTTTAGCAGTAATGTTTGCCAGAGTGACCCAAATGGGCTTTAGCTAGGATAGATCAGACAGCCCATTCTTGAAGGATCTGTCCTGCTTATACCTGTTGCTAAGGTTATCCTCAGCAGCCAGAGAGAGTTATGGACAAATGGTGGTAGAACATATCTTTCAGCAATGATGATTGGTGTCTTCTGGGCTAGAGGGATGGAGGCAAGAAAACTTAAAGGGAAGTGGTACCAGGTATCAGAACAGGTAGAGCTACAAGCAGTCAGGTGCTCGTAAGGCCGCAGTTCTCTTCAAATGCACCTAGGAATTGATCCTGTTGTACATTTTGGAGTCTGTAGTACATTACCCAGGACATTGGGTATTGGTATGTGTGATAGTGAAAATGAGAGCAGACTCTAGCTCTGGGCTACTGCTGCTAACTTTCTCCTCCTGAACCAGATGCCCATGTTTTCTGGCTTGTGGATCTGCCCAAGCTGTCCAAGCCCATGAGGCACCTCCTTAGAAAAGTGCATGGCAAGGCATGGCTACTTAAAGTCATGGGTCTTGTCAGAGTACCTAACTGTCTGTCTGCAGACAGTTAGGTACTCTGACAAGAACTTAGATGAAGTTCAGTTGAAGAAAAGCCAAAGACTCTTTGTTCAGAGCAGGAATGATGGATCTTGAGATCCTACAGGGCCTAGTTGGTGACGCAGTTTATGATTTTCTTATCTTTTAAAATGTTTAATTAGCTTGGCTCGTTGTGGAACAAAACCACACCTTGGGAACAAAGAAACAGGCTGGAATTAGCATAGGTTCCTGCATCTCCCACGCACACACCCTTTTCTTTTAAGAGTCTGCATTTTATTCCCAAAACGCACCTCAAGCTCATCTGATGCGTGCACAGAATTCTCACCAAGGCTGTAATCTGTGGCTCAGATCCAGATTTTAGAGTGGAGCTCTGCCATTGACTATGCCTGTGATCTGTTTGCTTGAAAACATGACAATATGATGATGTAAAAATAATTCACAGGATTCTGACCGCACGTTTTGAAGATTTGGGTGCAGCTGAGGAAGGACAGCTGAGGCTGTGATGTGAATCTTACCTTCCTGAGACTAAGGGCCATTGAGCACAGTGATACTTACTTCAGAGTAGACCAGGTTTGGATGGCACTGCGTTCACACTTTTTTCCTTCTCCCCAGGCTGGGGGTCTTCTTTGCCCCACTCCTCCCTGCTGTCCAGATCATCAAACTGCTGTTCTTGTTCTATATTAAGAAGGTAATTGGCTATGCATCTCTAATGCACTTTCTGTTGTGCTGCTGTGCATGAACAGAAGGGAAGATATGTATGTAATAGGACAGAGGAATCAGGATGGAGAAAAGTTGGAAAGTGGTGCTGGATAAAGGAGGGCAACAGCTTGCTCAGAGAAGGGAAATGTGGCAGGTGTCCTTATCCAGCAAGAAGTAGCCTAGCTTGGGCTTTTTTGAAAATCCTAGCAACAGGAATGAAACATTAGTATGTATAAATATATAGAATGCCCAATATCCAAGAAAAACTGAAAAGCAGTTGCTTATAGCTGCAAAGAACCCATGGGAAGAAAGCTGCTCATTCCTAGGCTGCTTCTCAGTTTTTTGTCTCAGAACTACCACATTATTCTCTCAACTTATAGGTTCTTAGTGTGGGTCACCATTAAAGGGAAAGAGAAGTGGTTCTGTGATGAGTTGTTGTGGCCAAAAATCTTAAGTGAAAAATTCCATTCAGCAGCTTTTGCTGTATAGAAAAGGTTGCTGTCTGGAATTTGGGCCACGATTCTTTTAACAGCTGTGCAGAAGAGAGGAATTTAGCAGGTGTAGCTTCTAATCAGGCCTTACCTGTGGAAATTGCCTCTTACTGGAACCCCGATCTGGATTCTGTGTGGGACCTCTGTGGAGAGGTAACTGAGCCAGGCTAAAGTCTGAGTATTCTTCCCTCCAGACTAGTCTGATGAGAAATTGCCAGTCTCCCAGTAAACCTTGGAGAGCGTCACACATGAGCACCATCTTCATCACTTTGCTGTGCTTCCCTTCATTCCTGGGCGCTTCTGTATTCCTCTCCTACACCATCTGGTCGTGAGTATATTTCGTCTGCAAAAATAACATCCTGCAGTCACTTGTGCAAAAACTATGGAGCTCCTTTTTTGGCCAGTGGTTCCATTACACCTGCTACAAAGCCAGGCTGTTCCTTGATTTTATTTCAGGCAGCTGAGTCCCACTTTACTGTAAAGCTTAGGCCTTTTCGGCTGCACAAAGGCTAGGACAGGCGGGGACGGATTCTCCATTCGCATCTAAGCAGGTAAGGAATGCTTCCCTGCCTGCCTAAATGCAAATGGGGAATCCGTCCCTGCGTGGCCTAGCCCAAAAAGGCTGGCACAGGGGCGGGATGCCCCTCCCAGGCCTGCCGCCATTGGGTCAGCTACAGCTAGCAGGAACCCACCCCAGGACGCGCGCACCAAGGGACTTACATCCTTGCTGCCAGAGTTTGGATTGGGAAGCCCGGGGGCTGGGCTTCCCGGTGGGGTCGGTGGTGCTCTGTGTTCGCATACGCCGCCGGCTCTGATTGGCCAGCGGCCCATGCCTGTGTGGAATGCCTGGTTTGATTCCAGGCATTCTGTGCAGGCATGGGCCGCTGACCAATCAGAGCTGGCAGTGCATGCAGATGCACAATGCCGCTGACCGGACCCCCCCCCCCAATATCTGGGCTACGGCGGTGAGAAGGTAAGTCCCTCGTGCTCACACATCCCCCAGATAGGCCCCCACCGTACCTTGTTCTCGGCTGAGCCCTGCTGAAGATCCACCCCGATGCACTGGCAGATATGCTGCTTCATATGGTAGACGGGGCCCACGCTGTCAGTGACTCGTAATGCCTTACAAGCTGTAGCCTGTTTACAGGGCGTGTTGCAAACTAACACTATAATAACGTTCCAGCATAATTTAGTTTTCTAAACTCTGAAATGACTTGGGATCTCCACACAGGTGTGCACATCTTCACATTGCTATAAATAAATCAATATATGTTATTTCAGAAGTAGGAGTGGGGATTGCTTAACTAGATTATAACAGGAAGTATTGGAAGTGGGTCTTGGCTAGTGAAAGCTAATGCAAATCATTAAGCACAAGTAAAACTTGCAGTGAAATATTGCAGTGTGCAGTGTGCCTGATCAGCTATGGCCACCTCCATGATGCCTCTTTCCATACAGGTCCTTTCCCCACTTAGTTTTCTGTGTGTTCTCAAAAATCCCTACACAGTTGGTCAGAACTCCATGACTACTAAAAGACTTATGCTCATTGTTAGGGTTTCTTCTTAAGCCTTTTGAAGGAGGGATTCTGCACATTTTGAGGTTCCCTGCAAACCTGCTGTCCTCCTCCTCCTCCTTCTGTTTGGCCCAAGGAACAGCATTCATCTTTAGAAAACTGGAGAATGGAGGGTATTGCAGTTACTTTGAAAGTTAATTTTGAAAAGTGGCATTTATGTGCTGTACAGTCGGACCCCGTATCCACTGGGGATACGTTCCGGCTCTGACGGTGGCTACCTGAAACCATGGATAATTGCGAACAAGCTTTCCGATTCTGGGGTCATGCAACCCCAGAACCAGAAGTGCTTTTCTGGCCTCCAGGAGGCCTATTTCATCCTCTGGAGAGTGTTGGAATAGGGGGGGCAATGGCACCTGATGCCTCCCACTTTCTCCCATGCACCCCCCTCCCACACGCCCCCTTACATTTTGGGGTTGGCTCTCGTGGCATCATGTGCCTATTCCAGTGTTGTATGGAGGCTGAAATAGGCCTTCTGGAGGCAAAAATAGGCCTTCTGGCTCTGGCTGCTTTTTCCTTATGGCACCCAAAGGGTGTGGGGGTGGGCTGATCTGGTAACCGTGGTTAACTGAAACCATGGTTACTGAATCAGTGGATACGGGGGTTCGACTGTACAAGAAATGATTTAAAATATGATCTTTGTAAGCTTATTTGAGAACTGCTTTTAAACTCAAGACACTTCTTTGCGCTCCCTAGAGCAAAACCATCAGAGACATGTGGGCCCTTTAGAACTCATGAGACCATCTATGATTCTGGAAAGATTTGGGTCCTGAAACTAGAAGAATCCAACCCAAATCTTACCTGGTTCACCTGGATTCATCAGCATCTCATCCAAAATACTTTCTTCCTGTTTTTAATCTCTGGAATTTTGCTGTAAGTTTGACAATCTCCATTCTTTATGCATCTAGGCATAGAAAACTAAAGGATGTTCCCTGCTTCTTTCTTTCTGATATTTAAGGTGAAATCAGCTGGGGCCTAGCGCCCTGTGCCTCCACCCATCAGAGCTCATCCCCTGTCCAGGGAATGGTGAAGGAGAGTGTTACATGACCCCCTCATCTACATGGCTCTCTCGATGTGCTTTTGTGCAGTGAGGCAAATTCAGAGTCCCCGATCTTACTCCTTGTTGGAGCGGATTTTCAACTCAAAAAGAGCAAAATGTCAGCAAATCTAAAGAGAGATGTCAAAATATCCAGAACTGTGCAAATCCATACCCCAGTGCTTACGCATTTCTGGGTATTTTCATCTAGGTTTCCCTGTGTTTGTGCATTGGGTATTTCCATCTGGACAAAAACAGAAGTAATTGCCAGACACAGGGAAAACTGGATTCAGAAAATTTTTCCAGCAGTAGCGATATCCTGGCATTTTGCTGTATTGGGATTTTGCCACAGACACTTGTGGCAATCTCAATATGGTGCCAGGATAATCTTGGGTTTAAGAGGCTGCCTGGGTTCAATCTAAGGGTGTTTTTCCACTGGCACTAGAAGTACTTCTAGTGCTAGTGGAAAAAAACCCTAAAAGTGTACATCAAAGTTTTCTAATCATAGGCTGTTCTAAAGCATCTAATCTCATACTGCATGAGGCAGAAAAAGAATGGGCAATATTAATTTAAAAAATAAAGATGCTAAGAATGTTAAGTATATATAAATGATGCTGAAACAAATGAATATGAGGTATTTAATCCCAAATTAGGTGTCAGAGAGAGAGAGAGAAGAGCAGTTCATTGTGTTGGCATGGATTTACAGAACAAGGAGAAATAGTGTGCTATTTCTACTGAATAGAATAACTGGAATAAAGTAAGAAATAAAGACTTATTACTGAAATATATGGAGAGATCAGGAAAAATGGATAATGGGAAGATGGGAAGGTATATATGTAGAGAAAATAGAATAGAAAGGAAGAGAATTCAGATAAGAAAAATAATTATTCAAATTTGGAGAAAATTGACAATTTTTGTGGATTAATATAGGGAAGGTTGCATTAATAAGGAATAGGTGTCCTGAAAGAAACACAAGAAGTTGTGGAGGAACTGAACTTTGATTGGGGACAGGAGAAGAATGAATGTAGAGGACAAGTTCAGTTTAAGTTTGATATAATAACATGCACACACAGTGATCTGAAGATATTCCATGTATAAATAGCCACATGAGTTACACCAATATCTGAGATTTTTCACAGCGTAGCGAAATCCTAGTTCTTAGTTTTTGGTTCTTTGTGTGAGGGGAAAAAAGACATTTTTCCAGCCGGCCATCTATTCAATATATGTGATACAGGCATTTCGTTCCAAAGGATTTGTTGCTTAATGCAGCTACATAATTTTTACATGCCATTACCTTTGCAGAGCTGTAATCTACCTCAACATTCAAGTGGTGAAAGGTCAGCGAAAAATCATTATGCTTCTGAAAGAACAGATTGTCAATGTAAGTGCTGGTGAAGCCCCCCCCCCCCCCC
>MTQE01002208.1:35808693-35839217 GCA_014337955.1 Aspidoscelis marmoratus
GGGGGGGGGGAGTGGCCTGATGGTCAGATCACCATCTTGATGAAGCTTGGTTTTAAAAACAATGTTCTCTTACAAATACTGTATATGTAAACCTGAAATTTATAAATAAAAATTAAAAGAGACTTCCCTAGTCACAACATGTTACACAGTTACTTTCATATCACAAGTATCCTCTGCGAAAGCTGAGTTTATAGATCTGTTTCAGTGTGTCTTCAAGCGTGCACGTTGCATCAGAGCTGACTTTGCCATCATAATGAACGACCCTTCCTGGTGAAGAACAACCATGTGTAAGCCTGCAGTTTTTGACATGGTAGCAAATCAGAAAGAAACAAATCTGAAAGCTGTAATAGACCCATGGTAAAAAGATATCATGGCTTCAGTTTTGTTTGCAAAAGATAGCAGTTGGAAAGGATGATGTTATCCTACACAGATGAAACTGTGTCTTTCTATAGGGGTTCATTCTGCCAGTATTCAGTCTGTATTGTGCTGTCAGGAGATAATGTTAAGAGATTTGGAATGATGCAGAGAATTCCTGTCTCTTCCTCTCTGTTCTATTTGAAGCAGAAGAGGCCGCTCAGGTGTTTTCTCCATCTCTGGAGGAAGTGATTGGTTGAATGTGGGTCAAAAAGTTGAAACTGAATGCAGAAAAGATGACATTTTGTAGTGAGTTCTTAAGTCTGGGAAGCAATGCTAAATCCCACTAGCATTTCTTTTCCCAAGAAAGGCCCTTTCCTGTTACTCACCTTAAATAGAGTACCTTTCATGTTTCAGGAAGGAGAAGATAAGATGTTTCTCATTCACAAGCTTCATACTATGTATGGGAAGTGAAAATACTGCAGCTGAAGAGGTAAGGCTTTGGGCCTGTTGCTTAGCGAATAGGATACCAAGGGAGGAGTGAAGAGTTTTTCTGTGTAGTCTTTGGACCTGAATGGACTGAAGACTAAAAAAACCTATCAGATATGCTTAAAACAATGGCATAATGCTGAAATCCAGCAGGGCCGTTCCACTGCTCTTGTCCAGCGTGATCTGGCCTGAGTCAGTATTGAAATAGACATATAGGAACTTCTGCAGGTGGACAAAACCACAAAGGATACGGTCTCAGAAACTCGATCTGACACTGTTTTAACACTGGCCACAAGTAACTAGTGCAGTGATGGCCAACCTATGACACGCGTGTCACAAGTGACACACCAAGCCCTTTTGGGTGACACACACGATCATCCTGGCACCTGGGCGTGTAGTGCTTGCTTGTTCTTGAAGTGTACGAAATACCAACTTTCAATTGAAGATTTAGCAAATGAAATTCAGCAACAAATGTCACTAATGTAAAGAATTATTTTGCTTTTAATAAAATGCATATATCAAAAATATAACTTTTTTACTAGAGCTACAAATATCACAAAATTATGGATATTTCTAGATGTGACACAGCACCCGAGTTAAGCTACGGTAGGTTTTCTTGTGAATTTTGACACACCGAGCTCAAAAAGTTCACCATCACTGATCTAGTGGCCTCTTTTAGCTGCTACAAAGAAACTGTCTTTTTTTTAAAAGCTAGTGTTTTCCTACAGCATCTGAAGGCACCTTTAATTCAGTACAATACACATTGTAGCCCTTATAGGCATGTAGCTAGTATTGGGAGCTCAAAGGTCAGCCAAACATGGAGACGTTTTAGACTGATGTACATCCAGCTTTGTTCCCTTGTGGCCATCCAGTGATGTGATTTCATTTATGCCATTCTAGTGGATATGGGTCAACAGGTGATTGAAAACCTTGGTTTTTTGCCTGCCCAAATTCCTGTTGTACAAGATGTGGTTTGGGTGGGAAGGGAAAGCTTTTACTTGCTGCGTCTGCAACTCCAGTCCTACTGAAAACTGATCCATGGCCCCATTCCTGTGACGAGGGGCAAACTTTAGCAGTAGAAAGCCCTGTGCATCAACAGAATCCATGCGATTCAGAACCTTAAAGTTTCACATTTCTAGATCATCCCATGAATTTCTACAAACACAGAAAGTTCCCTACTTGGATATTTTCCCCTCCGTTTAGTAGTAGGCAATAGGGTGATCTGTGCCGCTTCCAATTATTATTAATAAAATAGTTTAAACTTGAGAACACTTGAACTAGGTAAAGGAGGCAAGCCGATACTCCGGATTTATTTGAACAGATACATGCAGAAAAGGGAAAAGTAGTCCCACCTACTTAGTAATTTTGATGGGTTCAAGTGGGTAGACTTGGGGCCAAAACAGGGCCTGATGTTGGGAGATATAAAAGAATAAAATGATGGTTTGTTTTATAAGGCAGGGCAGGAGAGCGAGCAGCTTTGTGCGGTATGAACATGAGAAACTATTTGTCCTGCTTTTATCTTTTGGGGAAAGTACTGTTTTTCTCCTAGGAATGGGATAATGAATGGGTGAAAATAGGTTTGAGGAGGGAAGGACAGATGAAATGTCCAGCAACCCTATGTTGCTTATACTTAATTTTCAAGTTCTGTTCTATCTCAATAGGAATGCAGCAAGGCCTTCATTGTAACAGAGAATACTGCAGCAGTTTCATCTCATTTGCCTCTGGATTTTGGGAATCTATTCTGTCCCTGAAAGAATACACTAATGGTTTTCCATTATACTCCGGAAGATACCAATTGCCATTCTGAGAAGAGGAATATAAAATGGACAGTAAAAGGAATAACTCGGGAAAAGGTGAATCATGCCAGTAGGGTGACTTCAAAGTAACGAAGCCAGCTGAACCTCACCTTCAAACCAACAATTCATCAGTGAATGGGCAAAACAAATATTTGTCCCTTCCTGAAATATTTCTCGGAGATAAAAAATGCCTGGGGGAACACTTCTGTAGTCTGTAACGTGTCTCCAAACCTCTTCCTATTCAGAAATTTGCACAGGAATTTAATCCACTTTCAGCCAAAGTTTTTGTATTCTTACCATTTGTTAGCAGATTTGCTAGCAGTTTTGCTTTCTGTGGGTAGTCAAATGGAAATGTTAACTGAGTGGTATAAAAGGGCACACAGACAGCTTTAATATTTAAATTAATGTTTTTAAAGAAACCAAATGTGCAATAGCTCTTCTACTTAGATTTGCAGAATTGCAGGAGTACAGTATGAGATTTGTAAGCAGAACTTTTTAAAAAGTGGTTGGATACTATTAAAAGAATTTTTTGGGGGGGAAAACTGTCAAGTTATACTCTTAACATCCCTTTTTTATTTTCTTTATTAATAAGTTGATCAGCTAGTTGTAAGTAATGGCTGTTGTTGTGCCTAGTATTTGGCTGAATATGTAAAGATCCAGGGCACATTCACACCTGGCTGTATTTTGGAATATACCTCAGGATAGGGGTCTGTTGTTCACATGCTCTTGCAGACTCTGTCAGGCCTCATTTGGGGCCTGTTGTAGTCTGCACTAACATGTGGACAGCAGGCCCCGATTCCCGGATATATTCTAGAATAAAGCCAAGTGCGAACAGGGCACAGATGGCAGAATGACCATTCAGTACTTAGTATAATCTGATGCACCCATGTTTCTGTATAGGTTGAGCAACATCAAGGCAAACTAGTTTTTTTCTGACTAATTATCTGCATCAGCGCTCACTTTTTCAGCTAGTTGTCATTTACCATGGAGCACCTAATATTTTTACTCAATATGAGAACTGTTGTATAATGCTGCTCAGATATGCTCACTGGCATTCCTTCTAATAGGGTTCAGTCTAACTAACTCAAATTAAGCACCCTAGAAACAACCAATACTGGAATGTACTATATTTTCACATTATTTTCTCTGTCCTCACCTATCCACCTGGGAAACTGATCATTGCTGTATAAAGTTACATGCTCAGATTTATTTTTGCTGACTGGAAAACATGCCAATATGTTGACCAAGGTGACTTCATCTGCTAAACAGATAGCTGACTGGTATAGTGAGTGCGCCAATGGATGAAAAAATCAAGCAACCTCAGTCCCTCACATTCAGATTCAGTATTGACTGAATCAACCGGAATGACAGCTTAAGAGCAATTTTCTTGGGCTAAAAGCCAGATGTCATTCTATTTAGCCCATCATTTAAACTTGTATAGCAGCCAGTAGATTTTTTTTTCCAAATAGGGCTTAAAGATATCTGTTTGATGCTTCTGGAGAGCTCGCAGATAGAATTGTAAAATAAGTAATGACTGATGGGTCTTGGCTTCTGTACTCAAGATACATATTGCCCTGAGAAATTGACATCTTGGTTGTTGTGCCCATTTATTTTTCTTAATCCATTGTCCAAGTCAACCAAGTGGATAGCGATTATCTCACTGAATTTATTGTAACTCTTACTAAAGGATGGCAAAAACTGTGTTTGCTAATATATTGAATCATCTTTCACCCCTTTTTCATCCCACATTTGAGAGTTAATTGCATAGAGAAGGGTAGTGGTGTAATCATTTGCCATTTTGAAAGACACAGATTTAAGATTTCACATTAGGAAAAAAATGTTTGCCATTAACTTGCACCAGAGATAGCAAACAAGTTCTGCTTTGGAGAATAATTAAGGGGAACACTGAGGTGCTGTGGAACTGTGCCAGGAAAAGTCTTGGTGAGCAAAAAGCGGCAGGGGTGTGGATAGAAGGATTACTGGAAACCCTTACAATACCTCTGAGTGGCCATATATTGCCGGCAGGTCAGCCATCTCTGTTATAAAGAGGTGCATCACATTTTCATTAGAACATTTTTAATTTTGTATTTTTGTTTAATAAATGATATATTAGAGGGTTTTGGAAGGCTTCATTTGCTTATCCTCAACATGAAAGGATCTTGGTTTTTGCACCAGTCGTAGATTGTTGGCTGGTAAATGAAAACATGGCGAAGAAGCATCCACAATATGACCCCCTCGAGCCATGGACATCTGTTCCCGTTGCGACTTACAAAATTATACCACTTCACTCAAAACTGCAACAAGATTAATCTTCCTTTAGTGGGTCTGTCTTTATCTTGCCATTAACACTGCCGCTTCACTTCCTAGGCCCAAATGGCACGTCCCGTCACAAGGAGAGCAAATTGCCTAGCACTTGAGCCTTAAACCGAAGACACACCTCTTTGCCCTAGCCTTTGGTTAAATGGGGATACATGTTCTCTTCCCACTTTTTTATATATGTATAATGGTTTTAACTGTAGTTACCCACCGTGAGACCTTTGAGTATAGGGCAGGATAAAAATGCAAATACTGTAAATTAAAAAATAAAACAGAAGGGCTTCTGAGGAAGTGGCAATAAACTGCCAAGACAAGTAACATGTGCAACAGGTTAGCAACCCTGCAGCAAGTCCTGTAGAACTCTGTAAAATGGCACTGCTGTAGGAGCTGGAAAAATTTTGAGGAAATGTTTCAATAAACATTTTTAATGCGAGAAACTGGAGCAGCTTAAAAATGGTTTCTTGGAAATGAAGAGCACAAAATGAGACTAAAGTTTTCATAGTGATGCTGAATTATTTGAAAGAAAAAAGCACGGTCCTTTAGCGCATACTGTTCCGAGAATGTAATTATTTGAAAGCATTCATTAAATTAGATATGCTTCTAGTTTGAACAGAGAAGGAAACTGTCAAGAGATTTGAATAATGGAAGCTAATGGGTTTGTGGTACACTTTACTGATGTTATGGTAGGAAAAAGTGGGAAGGAGAAAAAGATAAAATATCCAGGAAGAGGGAAAGAGACTCACAGCATAATAAGCAGGTTTGATGGTGGTATTGAGCCTAATAAGTAAGCCACCTTGCCCCATCTTTAAATCCACTGATTGGCTTGCTGAAAATGTTGATTCAGTAGGTTTGTGTGAGTGCTTCCCCAAAGATTACAACGCTTTCCTCTTTTACGGCTCCGCTGCTCAGCAGTTTTTTTGTCAAATCCGTATGATCAGCCTGTTACCATCCTGCCCACATCACTCAATTCATTCTTGGCAGGCCAACCAAGTAGCGTGAATTTGGCCAGAACTTCAAGCAGGAGAACCATATAAGACAAGGAGAAAGAGAGCTAAAATAGACTCCACGTTATCAATGTATTTCATTTAGACAATTAGAGCAGAATCAAGACAAAAAAGCTTGTGCCTGAATGGAAGGCCACAGTGTGGAACCTAAACATATTCAAATACAGTTATCCTTTGTATAACACAGTAAAACGTGAATTATTTTACATTACAGAGGATTTACAGCTTAGTTTTGCTTTTATACTGTTTGCTAGAATCTGACTACCCTTGTTCGGTGTAATCTTCAATGTTATTTGGCTTTTAAGGTTCCACTAACACATTTGATGGCCTCGGATATCGTTCCAGGCCGCCACTAACACAAATAGCTTGGGTCTTCCCTTTGCATTGCCATTGACTGAAACTGTTTGACCACCCTGATCTTTGTGGTGGCACTTACACTGGTAGAAGAAAGAGCCCCATATTTCTACTAAGCTCCAGTTTTCTTGTAGGTAGCAATTACTCGTACAACATGGCTTTGAACTTCCTAGTGGTTTGTGGCAGGGGGGAACCATTGCATTGCAAAGAGGATGACTATACTGGCAAAAATTCTTAAGCACCAACAGAGTGAGTGAGATGTTTGGCCCATGGTGGAGTTTATAAAGCAGAAGAGATGAAGGAAGTTAGGAGATAATGTGAAAGAATGATTAACAATATTAGCACCTTAAACCATTGAAACAGTTCCAATTTAACGTGGAAGAGTATTCAGTAGAATCATAGCTGAGAAGTGCGTTGAAGGATCCAAAATGTTCAACCAGCTTACAAGCCAAACAATAAGGTAAAGTGTCAGCTATCTCTGTTGAAACACCATGAACTTTAGGAGTAATAATAAATGGCTAACATTTGATTAGCAATTTCAAGGTTTTGGACAGTATCTGTTCAGACAGTCTTTCCACTATTTTCCTACTAGGCCTTTTCTAGGGAGTCTTCAGAATTTTTATTACCATTTTGCCAACTCAACAGTTGTTGATTCCTATAATGTGGGAGCCATCATTGAGAGGCTCCAAAATACAGAACAAAACAGTTGTTTATTGCCTACGGAACTTTAGAATTCATTGAAAATGGGAGCCAGGATTGCCTTGGGAGTTTTTTCTGTTATCCTTATTGAAATGCTTGGTAGAAGTTTAGGAAACAGTTTAGAGGTTCCCTAGGAATATAAAGGGAGCGCCTTCCATGTGCCATTTATGCATCTGAGCTTAGAGCAAATCAAGGATTCTGTGAATGTTATAGAACCTTTTTTTCACTTGTATACTCCTTGGCAGCCAGTTTCCATAAATTGTACCCTTCAGAATGTTATTTCAAAATTGTACATTGTAACTGTAAGTGCCCTTTCGCACTATTGTTGATTTTTTTCACATAGCCCTCAATGTCCTGGTTTGCACCCTGTTGGTATGCATATTCTCAGTCAGGAAGCACTGATACAGATCATCCATCTTATTCATATGCTTGATAGAATATGCAATTCTGGGCATCATTTGTGTGTTACATTTTGCCTCTGATGGATGAGTTCTGCTGTAATTTCTAAGAAATCAATTTTATGTCAGCCTTTCAAGAATTTAAGGGCATCTGCTAGCTGTAGCCTGCAGGATCCATCAGGAATTTAAGGGCATCTGCTAGCTGTAGCTTGCATGATTTTCACAAACACCCTGTTACAAGCTGCGGACAGATCCAGCGTTCAGCTCAGATACCACTCACATGGTTTTTCCCACTGACCTCCCTTAATCTGGATCTAAGGTGATCCGGATCTCAGGAATGGGTCCTTCAACTAATCTGGATCTATGATCCTGAAGCAAAGAAAAGCAAAAAAAAGAAGAAGCAAAATCAAGATCCTCACTACCACAACCACCTTAAATTCATTAAAATATTTTAAACTGAATAGAAATAATTAAAACAATTATTGTAGTAGCACCCCAGTATATAAAAGAGACATAGTGTTCTAATTTTACAAATAAATATATTTATTTTCACATTCAAATTACTGGCAGCAAGTTTCCCACTGCCAGCAGGGGAAAGTTACTTTTGTTTGCCACCGCTTCTGAATTTCCCCAAATAAAAGCTTCTTACTGTTAGCTCCAAGCCCAAGTACCTTGATAAAGAGAGCTATCTGCAGCTTCAGGAAGGGGAAAATTAACCACGGACAGTGGAATGAAACCACTCCATCACACTGGATAAGCCCGTACCATCACGTGCACTGGTTTCCACAACAGTGATAGATTGTTTGGCAGAAGCGATGATGTCCTGAATTCGGAACAACGACTTCATCTCCACCAGGGACATGTAGCAGGGTAGGTCGCTAAAGTCAATGGGAGAGGGGGAAAATGTCACACACACCTATTTGTCTACCAAACAGTTTTCAAGAAACAACTCCCACAACTAAATCTGGAAGCACACTGCAAATCCACTTAGAAAAAAATTAAATCTTGACTGCTATAGGGGCTGACTTGGCAAACAATAATCACAGAAGTAGATAAATCCCTTCTACACTTTTATCATGTGCCGTGCCCCTCATACACAAAACAACAACTTGAATAACTGAAAAACTCAAGAGCGTCTTCAGAACCTGTGCTACGTAAACTGGATGAATAAATCTTACATCTTGTTGAAGATCAAGAGCACAGGAACGGAGGCCAGCACCTCAGCTGAAAGAAGTGACAGAAGTTGGATGCAGGATGAAGAAATCTGGGTAGGCCTGGCAGCATCAATCATGTACTAGAGAAGAGAAACAGAGGCAAAAAAAAGGGGCGGATTTAAAGAAAGAAAAAAAAGGTGGATGGGACTTTGTCTTAAGTGCCAGAACTTTCCATTACCAAACACACCCAGGAAACAATACAGAAAATATGAACTGTTCTGAGGGGTCTCAGCATGTAACATTTCCTGGTTGCTCTGTGTCACACTTCACCATAGTGAATATTGCCTTAAGAGGCAAGGAAAAGCAACGGCTGCCATCCTGCATTTGATTGTGTGAAACCACATTCTGATGTGCTGTGGATCAGTGTAGCTCAGAATGGTCAAATATGATACAACCATCTGCTTGATGCTTCCTCCTTACCGCGCAGCTGTTGATCAACAAGTCAGAGAAGGTTGAACCACCAAAGTGAATCTGAAAATCTTATATGCAGCCTAGAAAACACACCTGTTCACCTGGGCCTTTGGGAACTGATTAGATTGGTTTTAGCTGAATTTTACTTCTATTTCTGGTGTATTATTTATTTTAATAACAATGATGATGTATTTGTGCCTTATGGTTAGCAAATTTGGATTTGGGTGTGTTGGTACAAGTGCATGTGTGCCTGAATCATCCTGGGATTCAGGTCAAGAGCAGTATAAAAATATCCTTAAATAAAATGGAAATATAAATAGAGCACTCACCAGAACACAGCAACAGTCACTGTAATAACTAGACCAAATGGGCCCCATGCATCCTCCCAGCTCCCGTACTGTGATCTTCTTTCCAATTGGAAGGTCAGTAAGGTTTGTGCCTATCTGCAAAAGAGCAAATGCCACCGGTTAGGCCACTGTGTTTACTATTGAGTCAGGACTGCAGTACATCTCTCTCCAGGCCTGGACTCTTCACCGTTCTGTCAAGCTTTTGTGTGCAGGCTTCGGAGCTTTGGGTTTCGGGGCACCCCCCTCATGGGTGCAATCCCCCCCAGACCCTCCCCCCAGACCCCATTGCCCGATTGTGGTGGAAACGTGCTCCGTATAATCAGGATTCAATGCCTGAAGACCCCATTGTAGACCCCTTTAATGGGGTCTAATGTACAGGAAATCTGGATTATAGGTCCTGAAGGACCCATTCAGTCCGGATTTCCCTAGAACAGGCTTTTGTTCTGCCTGGCTGTGAATGTCTGAGGATTCCAGTGAAAAGCTTTCCTTCATGCTGATAAGGAACTATTAAGGACCAAGTCTGACTTCATGCTATAACAAAAGATGATTCTGTGCTGGCCAGGGTACCTGGCCAACAAGCATATTAGAAGCCCTCTGCATGCTGGTGCAGTCTAAGGGAGGCTCCACCCAGCAGAAGGGAGGCTCCTAGTACTCTTGCTGATCCAGTATACTGACCAGTGCAGACTCGCCAGATGATTCCAAGTTGGCAGCACTCAAAAGTGTGGCTGGCCAGATGGTGAAGGACTACAACCCTCACAGCAGCTACATAGAAACACTTCAGGATGAAAGAAGGGATTTGCCAGCTCTGGCAACTACCTTTGGAAGTGAATGAGTCACTTGTCTATCAAGCATGGCAGGTGTGGCAAATTTGGGTTTGAGCTAGCATGGAAATCCTTACTTCTGAGCACCCTTAATTCTGGGTGGCCAAGCATTTTTTTTTTAAGGAGTTACTGTTGAGCTCCTTTGTATGGCACCTGAGCAAGGGATTTTGGGTATGTTTCTGTACCTAGCACCACTGAACGTGGGGTGTACAGTTTAAACAAACTGGAGACTAGCAGGTTTTGAAATGTTTGTTTAACCTAGCAGTGCTTACTAAGTTTATTTCCTGCTTTCCTTGATTTGTTAATTGGAGAAGCCATATGTTTTAAGCTGTCTTACCTTATATGTGGCACTGAGCTATAGTTCCTACTTAGGCACACTTAGTCCCTTTTCCCAAGTTGCAGATCTTTTCTGATAGTTTGAAAAAGCTGGAGTAACAGTCAAGATATTAAAGGACAGTACAACAAAAAACTAACCAACTTACGTCCCTGAATAATTAGTCCCCAGGAGCCACCTAGTGGCCTCACACACAGGCAAAAACACTCTGAAGTAAAACACTCTGCATTCAAGAGGGCTTTTTCATATACTGCCTTCCCTGGGGGAAAAAAAACATCCCAGGGAGGCGAAGTTGTGTAGTGGTTTGGGCATCTGTACTTTGGAACACCCAAACCTTTCTGAACATAGCTGGCACTTAAATGTGTTCCAGCTAAGTGCAAATCATCACCATTACAGAGACAATTGCAGTGCTACGGCAACAGTGCCTGTGCCACCTGGTCACATGCTCCATACAAACCTCTTCCACACCTACCCTGGCTGTGGGACACTCCAGTATGCTTGGAGCTGCTTCCAGTCCAGAAGCAGCTCGGTGCAGTGCAGATGCATGGGTGGGAGTGTCCCCGGAATTCCCCAGGAAAGCAAGTGCAAATTTTCCCAGAGTCAAGAGTAGCAATGAATCTTGATTTTAGTTATAACAGAAGTGGGTCAAGCAAATATCTCATTCTGCTACGCTGTGTCATCCATAAGGATTCAGAACCTTCAAGCTCAGATACAATGAAAAAGCAAGTTGTGTTCTCCAGAGGAACCAGCTTGGCCCCTACGCTGTATTAAAGTCGAGCAATAGCATAGCTGCAAAACTGCCCTCCCCTCCTGACTAGCAAAACCATAAGTGTAGCCCTACCCCAACAAGGATAACTCCCAAAAATGAGTAAAATCCTCCTTCCCACAATTCCTCTCAAGGATTTAGATACCATATGTCTCTGCCACTATGAAGTACTTCGAAAGCTATCTCTAACCTGGATACCATGGCATATAGCCCCAGTCAGAACAAAAGAAACTATGATATACTGGTATAGACTATTGGTGTACTAGTTCACTATGATCTATTTCTATCCTGATTGTGGATGGCTTTCCAAGTTCTCTAATGTCCTACCACTCTTACCCATTATGTTCTTAACAGACAACAGCAAGGAATGAACCCATCTCCTTCTACATGCAATGCGTGCTCTACTGGGAAATTAGATACACCAAACCAAACACAAGCCAGGGTGGTTAAGGATCTGAATTGATAGGCGTCCTGAGTAAAGACCAAATCACTACCCAAGAGACAAAGTCTGGGGAATGTCTTTGGGCCAGTCACCATCTCATAACTAAATCAACTTCATGAGATTGCCACAAGGGTAAAAAGTGGGTAGAGAGGATGCTATGCACACTACTGGAAGATCCTTGGAGAGAAGGCAAAACGGGAAGAGAGGAAGCCCATACCGTAGGCAGTGTAGCTGGTGGCTCCCCGAGGTCCTTGGCTCCGTCCTTGGAGCACAGCTGTTTTAGAAACTATTAAGGAAGGTAGTAGGAACACAATAGGTTGGTTTAGTGCAGTACTCTAGAGGAAGTCCCTTGTGGGGTTCTTCATACCGAAAGATCTGAGAAAGTCCCTCCTGCCCTTGCAAATGTAGGGAAGGACGAGATGGTCTGTGCCACAAAAGTATTGTCCCTCTGTTGGAGGCTCCAAGAACAATCAGACTCCTCTTAATCCCACCCCCATGTTGAGGTCCCTCTTGTACGATGTCCCAATCCCAGAGGTTTGCGTGAACCAACAGTAACAAAATCATCATCATCATCAAACTGGCAGAACAGGTACTGCCCCTATCATTGACCTCTCTGGCTCTCTAGCTGTTGTAGAGACTCCATCTCCCATCATGCCTCAACAATGCCTGCTTGGGCTGATGGGAGTTGGAGTCCACCAAACCCTAATAAGGCCCACACAGGTCGTCGTCCCCGTCCCCTCACGGCCCCTGACTAGAGACTTATCAATCACTTCCTACCTGTCGAAACTCAGCCCAACTAGCCCTGCCCGCCCGCCCGCCTGCCTTTAAAGCACCTTCCTCTTTGGGCTTCGCCCCCTACTCCCATGTGAGATATTTTGCAGCCGCTTGACCAGCAACGTCTTTCCTACACCCGAACTCCCGAGAAGCAGGTAGGTAGAACCGCGGCTGTTGCTGGCTGCTGCCATAGCAACCAGACGAAACCGTTCTGGCTGCGCATCGTCACCCCATCCGCTCTTTTCACAGCGTTCATAGATCCTGGAAGGGTAGAGCGGCATATGATTTCCTCCCCCCCCCTCCCTTTACGCTCTGGCCAATTGTTAGTGTTATTTCCAGGAAGTCCCGCCTCTCTGTGAGCGGAAGCCGGAAGTGGGGCCTAGGCTGCGGAAACGGAGTTTAGTCGAAGGAGGACAAGCTTCGGTGTAGCCGGTCGTGCTCAGCAGGGAGCGCCATGGGTCGTGGAGGCGGAACCTTTGAGCGGCTTCTAGGTACCGGGGAGGGAAGGAGCGGAGTGTCCGTAATGCGGGCTATGGGGAGGGCAAGTTGCTGAGTCTTTCTCCCTGCCTGCCTGATGCTGCACTTCTTTGGGCTGAGCCCTTGGGAGGCTCCCAGGCAGCCACCCCTGCAAAGTGGGGCTTCCCTTCCCTGCTAATCCCTGTGGCCTCGGAAACTAAATTAAGTCGGTGGAAGTTGTTTTCCTCTTTTTTTCAGCGATTGTCAGTTTCCCCCAAACTGTCTGTTATTTGCCACCCTGAGAACTGCCTGGGCGATCTCTTTTCCGTTGATCCTCCTACTGGATTTTTAAAAATTGTTTGTTTAAAAAAAAAACAAGATTAGAAACGTTGTAAGATTATCATTAAAACTGGCCCACGGCATTGGTTTAGCTGGGTATTTATTTATTTCCATTTCTGTCCCGCCCCATACCCGAAGGTCTCTAGGCAGGTGACAACGAATCAACCAACATTTAAAAAAAAACATATTAAAAAAAACAAGATACAATTAAAAACATATTAAAAACAAGATACAGGTTAAAACAAGGTACATGGTTAAAAGCTCTAATTTAAGCCGTTCATCCAATGGTGCATTAATAATAACTGTAATTAATAATAACTGTAGTCTGATCCTTTCTGGCAGAAGGTACAGGACACTTGGAGGGGGTGGGAGCCCTTTGTCAGCCATTGAATTTATGTTTTTACAAGTCTGATGACCTCGGTGCTGTGCAGTATCAGCCTGTTAGTGTCATTTCCCTGTTAGGTGATTGCCCAGGAAGTGACAAAACAAGTAGAGAAATCTCAGGTGACTTTTTAAAAAAAATTGGAAAAGGCTGAACTGTTAAAGGTTGCTGTGCAGTGTCAACATCTTCAACAATATCTTAGAAATTAATAATGTTAAGGATTGAAGTGTTCTTTCCTGTTGTTATATAGTACTAGCTGTGAGTTTGAAGTTTCTAAGTAATAGAAACTTGCTTATACGTAGACAAGACAGAAAAGGGTGGAGAAGTAAGGGACAGGCTGGGTTGGCAAAGGATGAATAAGCACAAAAGCAGCTGGGAGTTAAGTAGCTCTGCATTTCGTGTGGGAAGGAAAATATATGCAATTGAGCAAGGTTTATTATAGATGGTAATGAAAAATATATTGTATCATATTCTAGGATTTCTTTCAATGCTGTGGATTTTTTTTAAAATTAAACACAGCTAGCATATACTGTAGCTCAAACACACTGCATTGTACTGGGATTACAAAACATGATTTCTTAATCTGTTTGGTCAACAAAATCAATATATGGAGAGGGATAAAAGTGTGGACATCTTTCAGCAATAGTTTCCATGTGACCACAACAGACTGGCTTGCAACTTCCCTTGTCATTAATTGTATTTAATGGATGATTAATTCGTTTCTGGCGATGTCACAGATCTTATTGTGTAATGTCTTCAGTGTGAAGTTTGTTGTCTTCTATTGGTTGCCAATGTTATGTTTTTCAATAGTTGTTTGCTGGCTAAATCTTACTGGTTTTGTAAAAATACAGTAGGCAAAATCCTGGAGCAAGGGCCACATTATAACTGAGTATGCAAATAATCTAATTCTTTGTGGTTTGCCAAAACTTGTGGAGGATTGGGCAACCCCATGTCTTAGTAGAAAGGTTTGAAGAAAAATAAAGGTGATAACCTTCACTTCTGTAAGAAGTCAAGCTCCATTCTAATTTTTTCTTCAAGTCAAAGAGTTCCACTACCAGAATTAGCAAGGGAGAGAAGAATGAATCATTTAAGAGAGCAGAAGTTATAGACACCAAAATATGGCAAAGAGCCAGAATAGAAATATCATTTGTCATCAGCGCCTACTCCATGTGACAGTGACTGTGCTGTGAAGTTAAGAGATAATTTTTTGTACATAATCAACAATCTAATTTGATTAATAGTGCCTATTGATTTCTGTTAGCAAATTTCAAAAAGAACCATTTGTTAAACTGACTCATTCCAAAACAGTAATAGCTGTAGCATTTGACATGGAAAAAATGGTTACAATATTTCGATGTCTTTCAGATAAAGCTACCAGTCAGCTTCTCCTGGAAACAGACTGGGAGTCTATCTTGCAGATCTGCGACATGATCCGACAGGGTGATACCCAGTAAGTCCTGATATTTGTAACAGTGTTTACATTTGCCATTCCATATGTATCCATTAACAGTCATATGTATAGTACATGGTTCTTTTTTTTTTAAACCCTCACACCTGCTGTTTGGAGTGTAGTGGAGAGCTTGCCCAGCTAAGCTTCTTGACTGAATAAGAATTGGAACCTGAGTTTTTCCATATTCAAGCCTGATACAGTAACCGATACACAACTCATATAGCAATACTCTAATGAACAGTCTGCTAGTACACACTAAATCTGCTCTAGTAGTTTATTCAGCTTAACAATTAGAGGGTACGTCTGCTAAGCAGCTGAGGATTTTCTTCAGGCCAATTAAATGGACAGTCTAATCAGCCATCATTAGGTCAATTAAATGAATTGTCTATTAACGTTAATTTATTGTGGTTTTAAATTCTAGCACATTCAAATGCATTAATTAAAAGGATAACTGTCAGAGATATGTATCAAAGCAAAATATGAATTCTGTGTTCCTTAGTATACGATAATGGTTTTTGTGGGGGTGGAGAGGAGAGTTTCTAAACACAAAGTTATCAGAGGAGAAGGGAGACATGAGGTTAAGGAAGATATGCTATTTTAGCCCTAATGTAGGAGAAAAAACAAGTATTAAAACTGTGCTTGTTATAGGTGTGCACACTATAAGACATAATTTGGAAATATTCATCAGTGGGTGGTGGATTTAAAAATTACAGAAATAATAAAAAGTACATTACACAACTAATGAAAATTGAGAACATTTTCTCACTGTACAGTAACTTCTATATTATATGCAAATCCAGAGGGGTGCTGAATATGGATTTCCTCAGAGTAAGTGACTTTGATTAAAATTGGCCCGTTACCTTTCAGAGGTTAAATAAATGATGTTAAAGCCTTTAATCTTAGCACCTTGACTCTTTTACTAAGTTTTCAAGTGCTTATGCCATGTATCAGGAGAGCAAGAATCTATGATTGGTGTGTTTAAACCTTAAGACTGAGTTAGTATTCTCTCTGCCTTTTGTTGTCTAGAGCTAAATATGCTGTGAGTGCAATAAAGAAGAAAGTCAATGACAAGAATCCTCATGTGGCTCTCTATGCTCTGGAGGTAACCTGCAGAGGCCCTAATGCATAGTTTCTCTCGCTGGTCACCAGAAGATATTGTCTTTGCTTATCCTGAGTAGATGGGCAGGCGGGAGGATCAGGCTTTGTGATGCTGTTTCTTTAATGCAGTGAATCTTAAAAGAATTAATCTAATTTGAGTAGGACAATGCTGTACTGCCTTCAGTGTTGAGAGGCTATGCTTCCATAAACAGCTTGCTTGAGACTGGTTGTGGGAGGGCAGGGGCGAGTGCCACGTTTCCCTATGCATCTGATTAACCACTGTGGGACAGGCTGTTGGTCTGATCTAACCAGATTCTTCCTTTGCGCAAATAAGTTTTTTGGCCTGAGGTTGTTGGTTGTTCCAGGACTGCAGTTGGTCTTGTTTATTTCTCTTGTAGGTTTTGGAATCTGTGGTAAAGAACTGTGGTCAGACAGTCCATGATGAAGTTGCTAACAAACAGACCATGGAGGAGTTGAAGGAATTGCTGAAGGTGATAAAGCGCTTCTATACGGTGTTGGCTAGCACTTTGTAGGAAACAAAGCAGAATTTTATATCCTTTCTAATGCAAAACCACTGAGGACAGCAGGAAGCTCTGTATAGGCCACAGAAGCTCTCCAGAGCCATTTTAAACGCATGCAGAGGAAGGAGGAAATCTGGTTCACACAGTGACCTGCCAGTTGCTTTAGAGCATTCTCAGGCAGAAGACAAAACCTTCATTACTCTTGACTCCCTACAAAGACTTCTTAGACCTCATGTCATCCTCCTTTATGGCAGAAGTTGCTGCCCTGAGCCTTGATGCAACCCACAAACAAATTCTTTGCTCCACCCACTCAAGACACCAATTTTTGGTAGGAGCAGCAGAACAAAAATCAAAGGGGACACTTAAACGTCTTCACCCAGTCAAGCACTGTGCTAGGGATGCAGGCAGTCTCTTACTTGATTGTGAGAAAGATAGTTTAATAAACAAAGAAGGAATCTTAGTTCCCAGTAGAAATAAAGAGAAGGAAAACCGGAATCTAGTTTCTGGCCACTGGTGTATGATTATGGCCCAGTTTGTGGGGCCTAATCCTTATTTCTTATTCTTATTTCTACAGAGGCAGGTTGACACCAACGTTCGCAATAAGATCCTATACCTAATCCAGGCATGGGCTCATGCGTTCCGCAATGAGCCAAAGTACAAGGTGGTACAGGACACTTATCAGATCATGAAGGTAGAAGGTAAGGAGGGATGTGGGATTTTCTGAGGGGGTGGTTATGCCCAGCTGGGCACCTGAACAAAGAGTCAAGCTGGCCGCTTTAACGCAAAGATTCCGAATGGGAATTGTTGGTGTTTAGGTGCTGTTAGTGGTTCTAACTTTTTTTCCCTCGGAGTTAAGAATGGCCGTTTTATTGCCTTGGGCCTACCGTTGAGCTTGCAAAAATGGCAGTGAATTCCTTGTTGGGAATGCGGTTCTATCAAATTATCACAGTGCCTTAAGCATAATAGATACAACTGGGGAAATGTTTTAGTTCAGTAAAAAAAGCAGATTTTTATTTTTCTCATTACCCAGGAAATTATTTTTGAGGGCACATTCAGATTAGTATAAGAAACAGTCAGATTTTTTCATTCCTGCATTTTCATCTGTAGTTGCAAATGACTTATCAACACAGTGGAGCAGGGGTATATCAGAATGAACATGTTAATAACTGCTGTGATGCTCTTCTAACATAGATTTCAATATTATACATATAAACAGATGGAGGTGATATATAATTCATGATTTTCAGCATCACGTACAGCAAGGAGGGCCAATATGCTTACTTATTCTGCTACATTTGCATATTCCAGAATAAAGCATGGATATTGTGGAATATCAATGCTTTATTCTGGAATATCCAAGAATAGCAGAATAAATTAGTGATGTCTGGATGCAGCCTAGGTAGAGGCACTTCACGGAGGACATGAGAATAGTTTCAGGAGGTGCAAGGCTTTTAGTGTAGAACATACTTCCCCGGTTCCTTATTCATCTCTACTCAGATTGGCCATATGTGCAATATTTTGTTTCTTCTTTTCGCGGATCCCAGAAAATGGTCTCAGCAACCATATGCTGCCTCTGAAAATCATACAAGGAAACAATTTGTGCTGCCCAGAGGAGCAGGGGGAGGGTTCATTTTGCAAGCTTTCCCTTTAAAAATGTTTTGATCAGTAGAATGACAGTGTTACTCTTTCTGCAGGTCATGTTTTCCCAGAATTCAAGGAGAGTGATGCCATGTTTGCAGCAGAAAGGGTGAGTTTTCCTAGTGGCAAAGGAGCATAGTTTATACAGGAAAGTGGGTCAAGCTTCTCTGAGGTGAAAAAGGACTTGAGCCAGTTCATAATTGATAAAGCTATCGATGGCTGCTAACCCTGGTGTCTGTGTGACCTATGTCTTTAAAGACCAGCAGCTGGGGGATTGAAGGGGGCAAGGTTTGCATTCGTGCCCTGTGACTGGCTGCCATTGTGAGAATAAGCTGCTGAATGAGATAACCCCTGGCCTGATCCAGCAGGGAAATTTGTATGTTCTTTGTTTTCTGTGTGACAGGCTCCTGACTGGGTAGATGCAGAGGAGTGTCATCGGTGTAGAGTGCAATTTGGAGTGGTGACTCGCAAGGTAAGTACTGGAGCTTTTCTTACCAATCCTGGCCTCCCTTCTTGTGAAGTTATTACAGAGGATCATGCTGGGACAGCCCTTCCCAAGGGGTTGCAGAGCTAAGACACATGCCACCCCTGCCACTGTAAATAATGGCAAGAAGACATGAGCGATTTGGAAGGCCACGTATGAGCCACCAAGGAAACGGAGGTGTCCCTTTGACTGTTCATTGTCTTCTCTTGATTGTCTTCTCTGAAGTGATGTGTCACGTTCATTCTTTCCACTTTGTTGACAGCATCATTGTCGGGCATGTGGGCAGATTTTCTGTGGGAAGTGCTCATCCAAGTATTCCACCATTCCCAAGTTTGGCATCGAGAAGGAGGTTCGAGTGTGCGAGCCTTGCTATGAGCATCTCAATAAGTAAGTTTTGGATCTCACCTGATGCAGAGGATAGTTAGTGATGAAACAGAGAAGGATCTGGTGAGCCCTATGTGCAGGGGACAAAGAATTACAGCGTGTAACTATTCATGGTTCAGCTTGTATGGAAGGGCTGAATGGCTTATTACAACTCATGAAGTGTTACCGTTTAGCACCCATAAGGCCTGCATGAGTGTGCATAATAACGTAGGCCTGTTCTGCACTTGGCAGTATTCCGGAATATATTTCAGGATAGTGGTTTGTTGTCTGCATGCTAATGCAGACTTTGGTAGGCCTCACCTGGGGCCTGCTATAGCCTGCAGTAGCACAAGGATAGCAGGCCCCTATTTGAGGATATATTCCAGAATAAAGCCAAGTGGAAACAGGCCCCAAATTTGAAAGGCAGCAGTCCAGCTGTGGTCTTGACCATGACTTCTCTGTTCATAACAGGAAGGCAGAAGGAAAAGGAGCTGCTAGCACTGAGCTTCCTCCTGAGTATCTGACCAGCCCTCTTTCTCAGCAGTCCCAGGTAAGAACTTGGCACCATGAGATATAATCCTCGGTTGGCACACATCCTGTTTAGTGACATCTCATTTCCTCTGCTCACAGTTACCTCCAAAACGTGATGAAACTGCCCTGCAGGAAGAGGAAGAGCTACAGCTAGCCATTGCATTATCTCAGTCAGAGGCAGAAGAGAAAGAGAGGATGGTCTGTGTCATTGGATTTTCTCTGTAGGCTTTGCAATATTCCTTCGATAACTCGTTCCTCAAGCGTGGGAAATTTGTGTTGCTATAGACACTTTCCTGGCTCAAACTGACTAGAAATTCTTTTAATTGTTGCACTAATCTTCTGTTTTATAAACTGATTCCAGAAGATGCATCGTGTTGCATTTAACTAATCAAAATACTTTCCCATTAGGCTGCCCAGTAAGGTGTAAATAAGAACCTTAGGTAAATCTAATTCTGTTTCTAGTTGTAAATGAAAGGAATGTTCTGATCTTTAGTTTTCTGGAAAGAAGCTGATAGAAAAAAGGAGAGTGGAGCACCCATTGTGAAATCACACCATACTGTTCAAGAAAGGGTACATTCTCTTTCTCTTTTCTCTGCAGAGACAGAAGAGCACGTATTCCACATACCCCAAGGCTGAGCCAACACCAGTCACCTCTTCAGCCCCTCCAGTCAACTCTCTCTATTCCTCACCTGTGGTAAGTGCCAGCCTTTCTAGCCGGCATTACCATAAATATAAACGTCTTGCGCTCCTCTCTGAAAGGATGGAAACTTTTAAAGGCCAAAGTTGTTGTAATTAAGAAGCTTCTCTCATCTCAAGAAAAATGTCCTCCTTTCTTAAATCTAACCAGGATTTGAGAATGAGCTGCTTTTTGCTTTTTCTTTCTTTTTTTTAGCAGCCCCTTTTAAGCCTAAAACAAACATTGAATCGGATGGGTGTCTTAAGGAATGCTAGCGGTGAAAATTAGAAATTGCTCTCACGGACTTATTTTTGAGAGACTAGTGAATCCTGTATGTTTCTTACTTTCAGAACTCGTCTGCACCTCTGGCTGAGGACGTTGATCCAGAGGTATGACCCATTTCCCTTAAGAATGTGTGTAGCTGGGCAGCCTGAAAGAAGCCCTGATCATTGATGACTGAGTTTCTCAATATTTACCGGCAGCTGGCTCGGTACTTAAACCGCAACTACTGGGAGAAGAAGCAAGAAGAGGTCCGCAAAAGTCCCACCCCTTCAGCCCCACTATCCATGGGGGAGCCGGCAAACCAGTCCACAGAGGTCCAGCCTGCCCCACTCAGCATGGTAGAGGTAAGATGAAATTCCTCTCCTGTGTCCTTCCAGTACAGTGGGCTTAGTCTCCTCAGCCATTGCTTGTTCTGAAACCACTTGTTTTGTTGGTGTTGGTGAGCAGCTGTTGAGTCTTTCCCCACTGATCAGTAAGCAGGATTGGCTGTGCTGGATTTGCTATCCTCTGCTCTCAAGGGGTGGGATCTTCAAAACTGACTTCTACGTTGTAGAAGTAGTAATGCTAAGCAACGGGATTTTGAAGTTACGGTCGCTTCTCTCTCTCCAGCAGCAATACCAAAATGGTGAGACAGATGAGACCCACGAGCAGTTCCTTAAAGCTTTGCAGAATGCTGTCACTACCTTCGTCAACCGTATGAAGAGCAACCACTTGCGGGGCCGGAGCATCACCAATGACTCCGCAGTGCTCTCCCTCTTCCAGTCCATCAACAGTATGCACCCTCAGCTCCTAGAACTTCTGAACCAGCTGGATGAGCGTCGCCGTACGTGACTAAACCTCAGTTCCTAAGATGGACAAGCACTTACGGGAAAGGGTGGTACAGCAGTAAGGGTTCCCCTTTTCGCTAGCTGAATTATTGAGGGTTGGGAAAGGAGGAGTTAAATAGACAAACACTTCTGGCCTTTGCTGAGGAGACTCCATTTGTTTTCCCCTGACTGAAAGCTGTGGATCCAAAGTTGGGCCATTGATGGGACTGTTGACAGGGGCTTTCTCTCTTTGCATTAAGTGTACTATGAGGGGCTTCAAGACAAACTTGCCCAAATTCGAGACGCACGAGGAGCACTCAATGCTTTGCGAGAAGAACACAGAGAAAAGCTGCGGCGTGCCGCCGAGGAGGCAGAACGCCAGCGTCAGATCCAGCTAGCTCAGAAGCTTGAGATCATGCGGCAGAAAAAACAGGTGAGGCCCACGCCGGTACACGCAAAGTGTAATTTGCAAAATGGGCAGATTTGCAGTGTCCCACACGGTGGTGGTAAATAAGGTGCGCGAGCTCCCTTCCTGTACTATCTCTTTCTCCAACTTGTAGGAATACCTGGAGATGCAACGGCAGCTGGCTATCCAGCGTCTCCAGGAGCAGGAGAAGGAACGCCAGCTACGGCTGGAGCAACAGAAGCAAACTATTCAGATGAGAGCACAAATGCCCGCTTTTTCTCTGCCTTATGCTCAGGTATTTGTTTCGGGGTGGGGTGGGGTGCATTTACAATGATCCCAACTGTTCTTTTGTCCATTGGCTTGCTTACGGTGTGGTCAGTTGACTTCCATTCTCCACCGCTTCCTGTCTTCATAGTTACAGGCCATGCCTTCTGCTGGTGGAGTGATCTATCAACCGTCGGGCCCCACAAGCTTCCCAGCCACCTTCAGTCCGGCAGGCTCTGTGGAGGGCTCACCTATGCATACAGTGTACATGAGCCAGCCAGGGCAGGGCAACACTGGGCCCTACACTGCAATGCCTGTGGCAGGATCAGGTAGGAATAATATAGCGCGAGAAGGAAAGCAGCATATTTAGCCAGAGCGTGTGGAACTGGATACTGGGCTAGTAGATAGATTGCTGGGGTCTTCTCTTTTCAGATCCCAACATGGTGAGCACTTACATGTACTCGGCAAATACTAACAGTGCGCAGACCGCTCCCCAAGGCCAGGCAGCACCTACCACCAATCCTGCCTATTCATCCTACCAACCTACACCTACCCAAGGCTATCAGGCAAGTGTGGCCCAGGGGCTCAATTCTCTCCCCCCCCCCTCCATTAAAGTTAGAGCAGGACACCCTAGACTTTTGCACTGGGAACCAGGAAAAAGTAGAACTGAGAAATTAGTACCTTGGGTAAGATGAGGTTCAAATTGGTGTCCTATTTTGGACATTTGAGCAAGTGACTGTCGCTCAGCCTGATCTATTTCCCAAATCAATTGTGAAGATAAAATGGGGGAAATGGGAGTCTATATGTTGCCTTGTGCTACATGGATGGTTGGGATGGCAATGTTGCTAGCTTGTGAGAGCAACGTTTCCATCACTTCTTGACGGTGTGTTGAAGCGCATCACAGTCAGGTGTGCTTACATTGTTGCCCAAGCCCATCTTACTTGCCTTTCAGAATGCAGCTGCCCCCTCACAAACTCAGACTATCCCAGCCATGACACAGGCTCCACAGTCTGGCGGTACTATGGGTTATATGGGCAATCAGTCAGTCTCAATGGGCTATCAGCCCTACAACATGCAGGTGAGTCATTACTTGTCCTTGTCCTCTGTAAATCTGAGTGCTGCAAAGTTTGGAGGGGAAATCCTAATGGTGGGCTTAAAAGTAGGCAAGTCTGTCCTGTAGTCTAAGTTGCCTGTTGCATAGAAGTGAAGTGACATGGAATGATCTGTTCTCCTTTCTTTACCTGCTAGAACCTTATGTCAACCCTCCCTGGCCAGGAGCCGGGCTTGAGTAGCCTGCCACCCCAGCAGCCTTACCTATCAGGACAACAGCCTATGTATCAGCAGGTAAGCCTTTGTCCAAATTGTTCCAGATAATAGACTTATCCCAAATTCCTGGAGTTCATTCTCGTTGGACTATTGACCTTTGTGCCAGCCCAGGTGTGAAGCCGTGAGTATAACCAAATCTTTGACCCTTTCCTTTGTTTCTTTACAGATGGCCCCTCCTGGGGGCCCGCCACAGCAGCAGCCCCCGCCTCAGCAAGCTCCAGCACAGGTGCAGCAAGCCCAAGGGGGCAGCGGAGAGGCTCAGCTCATTTCCTTTGACTAATCTCTTGGCATACAGGAAAAGGGGAGGGGTGGGTTTCTAAGACATTGTAACACTACTATCTGTTGGTCACTGCTGTACTCACTACACCGTTGCTATTACCTTGTGCCATTCCCCACAGTGGGGAAGGAAGGAAGAGTTGAGCCTCCTTGCTCTTAGTACGCGTAATTTTTCTCCCCTGTCCCTGGCTGAGGGCATTCTAGGTAGGAGGATGGACCAGTTATCCCCCAAATTCCACTACCTGTTGTTTCTCAGCTTGAGAGAGAAAGTGGTCCATCTAGGTTTCCGTTGCCCGGGTGGCGAAGCATAGATCTCCAGTAGTCACTTAATATGTGTACCATTATTGGCTTGAGAGCTTCTTCCTTGTGTAGGAAACTGCATTTAAGCATGCACTAAACCCAGAGGAAATCCAACTAAGCATGACCTGATCCTGCATTCCCTCCCCAAACACATCCTAGAATTCCGTCTTGCTGATCAAGTGGCCTTCACCCTGACCACCCCATTATGCCGAGGCCCTTCTGTAAACTCAGACGCCTCTGTCCTTGCCCCCAAGCACCTTTTGAAAAACTGAGGCGGATCTCTCTTCTCACCACACCCTTATCCTCGCTGCTTCTGAAGACTCATCTCTCGTGCTTAGTGCTGGTGTAGACAGAAGGGAATCAGTGACAATAAAAGTATTTAAAACCTTTGCAGTTTGAGCTTCCTCAGAGCCCCTGTGTTGAAGTTTTATTTTCTTTATACATAGTCATTTGAAGTCGCTGCTACTGAGTTTTGAATACGAATGCCCAAAGAAATTTCAGAAAGTAGCCAGTCAGGGTTATACCTAAAAGCCAGTTCCCTACAAAGCTAGACGAGCATTTCTACTCCAGAGATTAAGCTCCTTTCTGTAAGATCTGTCATCCCGATCACCATGGTGAGGGGTCACAGCTCCCTCCGTCGAAAGATTAAGCATTTAGTATATTCAGGCATCTCCAGCTGAGGAATAAAAATGATAAGAAAGTGAATGCAAGCATACAAGGAAAATAGCAGAGCTGATGCAACGACAGTACAACAAAAGGGTAAGAATGGGCGACAGCACTGGCCTCTGCCTCTTACCATACGTTCAAGTCGCAGCGCATTGATGTTGGCGTGCTGCCGGAGCTCCTCTATGTCCCTCAACCCCCATTCAGGATTCCTGCCATTTAAAAGCAGCCTGTATTACCAGTGGAGCAGCTACTGTCTTCACATTCATTCTTCAAACCTAGGGCCTTTCTACACTTGGCCTTATTCTGGAATGTATCTTGGGATAGGGGACTGTTGTTCGCATGCTAATAAAGGCTATGGTAGGCCTCACTTGGTGCTTGCCATCGCTTGCATGATCATGCGGAGAGCAGGCCACTATTCTGAGATATAATCCAGAATAAGACTAGCAAACCTCGTACTCCTGTCAGATGGAGAAAAACCTTTCTTGCCCTTTTTATCCATCAGCCTTGCTCTTATACTGTTATTTGATGGTGAAGAAAAAGACTAAATCTTCTTTATTTATTTACATTTCTATCCCGCCCCATACCCGAAGGTCTCTTCACCCTTCTCTTGATGTCATTCAGGCTGCAGTAGTACTCACCTACACAGTAGGGGTTTAAGAGGAAGAAAATAACTGTTCTTTCTTACCTGGCTTGAAGCATTTCATCCAGTTGCACGTTGCACTCTGGAATGATGATCCCATTAACAGCAAAGGGCTGTGGAATAGAAACAGAATCAACCGATAAGAACGCCTGGACTTCTTAAGGGTCAGTACCAAGACTGACTGGCAATTTGACACTTTTAGATGATGTACTGCTGGCACAGATACAAACCAGAAACCACTGATGCCAATCCTTATGTTGTACTAAAAATCAAGTTTAGGTGGATCACGCTGATGAACCTTTCATAATGTGGTGTGGAAAAGGAAGATAGAGAAAAAAATATTTTCTCAAGCACACAGCACTAGAATTGGGGGACACCATGAAGCTTATGGGCAGATGTGTTAGGCTCAACAAGGAGAAGAAGCATTTTTTTTCACTCAGGGTCATCAGTCTATGGAATCTATTACCAGAAGAGGTGGTGACAACATTTTTGGAGGACAGGTGTATCAGTGGCTACTAGAATGGAGGGTAGGTAGGTCACTTGGGGGGAGTTAAGAGCAGGTGAAGGTTTTGTCTTCATTTGCTTGAGAATGCACCGAAGCAATTTGTGAGCCACTGCATGAGACAGGAAATTGGATTAGATGGGCTGTGGCCTGATATAGCAGGACTCCTCTTACAATTCTTCTGATGATTACTTTATGAACAATTTTCACAAAACAAACTAAGCTTGTACAATGAGGAATAGCTGTACTCATTCCCCACCCCTCCAAAGTGTGAGGGATTAATACAGCAGTACAGTCCTCAGTTCAAAATATATAGATTAGCTGTTTGTATTCATGACTCTGTCCCACCACGAAGGAACACAGCAGTGTCCTGTTCCAAAATAGGATGGTTGGACAGCCAAACAATCTAATCTCCATGTAGGAACAGACTGCAAAAATATGTGACTTCTACCATAAACGCCTGCACTCATGCCAATGCAAGACTGACAAAATGCAATTTCTTCTGCCAATATACTGGTACTACTGACAGCCTTCCCACATCATTCATCAAGAGACACCCCCCCACAAGTGGCAACCATCCCATCTTAACCACTATTATAAATCTATTTATCATGATGGTGTAAACTGCAAAAGCTGGAAGAAACCCCATGAACTGAATTAATATTGTTGGATTCAGGTGAAAGAAAAGCATCTGAAGGAAAATCACTCCATTTGGACTAAAATTTAAGGAAATTGAATGTCCATCCCTAAGCAAGTCTAAAATGGTTATGATAGTTGTTGACCTTAAAGCAAAGGAATAAATCTGCTAGCAAATTATATAGCCTTTCATAAAATTTGCTAACAATTTGTTCCCTTCCCTGCAGTGCCATCCTTACATATAACTCTGTATGGGTATTGCATGGATTGAAACAATAGCAGCCTAGTTTGAGACCCTCTGAACCTTTTCCGATATCTACCTTTGATTGATTTCATGCTGCTTGAACTGTGGCTATTGATAATGGATAGATGGATAAAGATAGTTTTGGTAAGCTCACCCCATAGGCTAAAAAAATGCCTCCAGGTTTCAGCAGTTGTCCTATGCCTTTAAACAATCCCTACAACACAAAGAGAAAAATTGTTAGAAACAATATCCATTGCAAAAGTCATTTCTAATACCAATGGACAGGTATGCTCATGTTAATACCTCCAGGCTTCGATCTGTCATGTGAAGCATATTGATAATGACAACGAAGTCGCAACATGCTCTGTCTAGTCCAGCCCACTGGTTCCAAGGCTGTGATACATCTATGATAAGGGGTTCTCTGACATTGGTCACCTTGGTGGCACGGATGTAAGCAGAGATGCTGTGGACAAAGATAGGAATGAAGTTGAGACAACTATCAAAAAAGGAAAATTATTTTCTCTAGATAACCATCTCTCCCCAAATATACCTGTGATTTCAGGGGCTAGGTAAGCAGAACAGTAGGATCCTAACAAATATTTTATGAAAGTTTCTCTAGGGACAAGGGAATTGAGTTAAAGCTAGGGCATGCTATAATCTAAGTTAAATCTTTTTGCCCTGCTCTGATGAAGGATTATGCTAGATACTGTGCAGCCAATTATGCAAATTTAAATGTATGGGAGTCGTTTTTCAGCACTCAGTTGTTAGGAATGATGCTAACAGTATAAATGTGACAACTGTGTGTTTTCTGACGGTGGCCATGTCTCCATAAACTTTTCAGATCCCATTGGGGGAGCACTAAAACTCAAAAGGGTGAGTGGAGGGGCTTCAGTGCATCTCCAACACATACAATATTTAGTGTGCAATAAGCAACTTTTAATATCACTTCTGGCATACTAAGGCAGGCTTTCACCATGGCAGAATACACACAGGTGGCTTTCCAAATGCAGACATGGAGATGTGAGACCAGCTGCCTTGGGGGTGATTGTGGAGTTGCCAAACTCTCTCCAGTGTTGAGTGGAGCTGCAAGTACAGCCAGATCCGGCAGAGAAACCAACACAATGAAGATATGTTCACGTCATTTTACCTGATTTACATCTTTCAGTGTCTGTCCTGATAACTTGCTGAGCGGTGACTCTTAGCCATGGCATATACTTATCTATTGTAGGAATGCCATTTAACTAAATATATATAAACTACAAATTAATATACAAATATGAAATTACAACATGAAATTTCTCTAAAACAATTCTCAATATCCAAACACATCAAAAATATTTCCACTTTAAACTTTACTGTGTAAGAATGCTTAATTAACAAATAATGTCCTAAACAACAGTGGTTGATGGCTGCAATTGATTGTGCCATGCTAATTGCTGCAAAACTCATCCACCCTGCTTTTTCAAGGAATCTTCTTTCCCTGCTTATTCCCTTGTGTCTTTTATTATAATTCTGCCATCACGTAATCCCTCACTGCAGTTATTTCCCAATACATTTAATACTTTTTTAAATTTAATTTATATTTTTATCCTGTCCTATACTGAGAGGTCTCTGGGTGGGTAACAACATCTAAAATCAAACATTTAACATCATTAAAACAATAACAGCATCTGCCAATGGGAAGAGAAAAGTATATCCCCATTTATTTATTTATTTACATTTATACTCCATTTTCTATTAAAAGATATTTTCAAAGACTAAAAACAGCTAAATCGTAAGTTATGTAAAAACATGTCAAGAACTCTTCCTGCTTTTCATCAATGTCCCTTTTCCCAATAACAATTCTACAAAAATTAATTTCTCATTTTTAGCTATGACTTTAATTTATCTGCAATAAATACAATCAGACTAAGCAGTCATATCAACATTAAGTATTCAATTCAGACATGAGGGGCACTTTTATTTTAGCATCCTCTTTTATTTAATTGCCAGATATTTCTATGATGCAATGCTAAGAGCAATGCAGCTAAGCTTTTTCTTTACAAGGATACATACCAAATTGATATCTATTTCTACTGAGAGAAATGGTCCAGTTGTTCTCCTGTTTATTTGGCACAAGTAATTTTGTGCAGTTGTAAATATTTCATTTTGATTGTTTACTAGCTCGTACTAAAAACACCACTGCTCTAAAGTATGGATTCTGTCACATAGTAGCAGAGAACAAGGGCAATCATGGTCTACTTCCGAATGTGACATTTTCCCTCTGCTGGCATCACAAACTCTGGTATACCTCTGTTGAGAAACTGGATTGATCTCTGAGGGTTGCCAGGTGATGGTGGGTAGCGCCTGGGCAAAGTGTATCACATGCTGTCCTGTTCCAGATCCCAACTCCAGACCAAAAGCTGAGCTTGTATCATCCACATAGTCAGCAAGCACCTCAAGAATGGCTTCCTTGTTCCTCTCAGCCATGGGAGAAACCAGCATCTTTGCAGCGGCTGGAAGTGATCTTTTCTACTGGGAATAGCCTGTCCTCTGATGCCTCATGCCTTAAAAAGATGGCCTAAGCTAGATTTATTAAAGCAAAGTAGATTACAGTGGCTGGCGCTGAAGATAAAAGTCATGTGATGTCTCCATACCTGTAGCTTAGTAAACTCTTACTAGAGGCTTCAGCACAGCTGCATGTAAAATACGCTGTACTCTAAGATGCTTGAAGGCTACACACACGATAGACTAATACAGACTGGACTGAGAAAACATATCATACTGCTCTAAAACGATAAAAGTGCCAATAATTTTTTTTTTTTTTTTTTTGGTGAGTTATATTTTAATTTTGACATTTCTGGCTGCATTACCTCCGAACCAGGAAGACATTATTTGAGCACTACTTGAACCTTGACATCATCTTTATTATAGAATAAAGTACTAGCTACTCAAGAGGGTGGGTAAAGGTACAATGGCTCAATACTTTTTTGGTTCGATAAAGGGCATTTCTCCACTTTACCTGCCCCTCTGCTGGATCAGGCTGTCCTCATTACCTTAGCAATCTTGGAAAAGGGTAGGACAGCTGCATTGCTATCCCCAAGGGGTATTAAAGCCCCTCTACACCCTTTGGAGAGGTATTGAAACTCCTGTATACATTCACAAATCCCTTCAGTAAGTGAGTTGCTGTGGAAATGGGCAGATTTCTGTGCCCTTCCAATGTGGTTTGAATGGTCTGTGGATACACATAGGCTAAAAGGGTAGTGCCTATTAGAAAAATTACATAAAGGGACATTTAAATGCTCTGGTTACATTAAGACTAATATAAGGTAGGACCAAGAAACCCAGTTAACTCAATCACTGATTTTTATCCATACCACACTGATGTCATTCAGGCAGCTAAACTGGAGTTATTTTCTTGATGAAATCTATATAGGAAAAGGAGGGCTCTGCAATACAGCAGAGGTCTATAGATGTAGAACATTCCTTGAAATCCTTCTTAGCTTTGTTCCTTGCAATAAACAGGTAAATCTGATTAAAAGAAATTATTTCTTATCAGCAGAAGGTACCATTTAGTAGCGCAAATGCAAATACTGTACCTATGCATTCTGGGTATACTGATCAACAGAAAACTGAAAGTATGAAACTCAGACTCCCTTATATATGGTGCTTGAATCCTTTCATAAGATCTTTTGTTAAGGGTTGGAGCAATTATTCAAAAGGAAAAGTTGTTTCTTCAG
>MTQE01002208.1:35849541-35865726 GCA_014337955.1 Aspidoscelis marmoratus
GCACATATCTCTCTTTAAAACTTTTCTTATCAGTTCCAATCCTTCTCACTTTCATTTGCATTCTAGAGGATTTTTAAAAGCATGAAACTACATCTGGATGCATTGGCTTGGTCCATCATTCTTATTATTTCTATTTTCCTCAGTCAGCTGCCTGACCAATGATCAGAGATGACGTGAGTCAGTCTATAATATCTACCCAACTGGAGAAGGCAGACTCACATGTCTTATGGGAGAAGATGGGGGTGGGGTTCACCCTCATCTTCTGTGAGAACGCCCTCAAGTAAGTGGTGGGCCACCACGTGAGGATCGGCCTGATCCAGCACAGCACTTCTCTTAAATTCTTATGATAGAAACGTCTTCCATATCAACCCATTCATGATGATGTTCTTCATAGATGTGAAAGTAGTCTTAGGGTTTTTTTCCACTTACCTCCCTTAATCTGGATCTAAGACGATCCGGATCTAAGGAATGGGTCCTTCAACTAATCTGGATTTAGTAGATCTGGATCTAAGGAGGTACCCGATGCTTCTCCATGAGCGGTGTAGCACCCAATAGCAATGGGTGCTAGGCATGCTACCAGTGGAAATGCTGGAGCACCCATGTGGCGAATCTGAATCTGCCTACGTGGGGTCTGCTGGTCACCCCTTTTGGGGTGTGTGTGTGCAAACTCCATAGACACTCTGGAGATTCTTCGAAGATCCCCCAGAGCGGCTCCAGTGAATCTTTGAAGATTGCAGCAAATTGCTCCGGAGATTCTCTGGAGCTTTGGACAAAGCTCCGTAGCAATGGCATTGCTCTGACTGGTCATCTTCAGAGATTATGCACAGGCTTCGGAGCTTCGGGTTTCGGGGCACCCACATCACGGGTGGCCCCCCTGGAGCCCCCCCCCCAGACCCTATTGCCCAATCATGGTGGAAACGTGCTCCGTATAATCTGGATTTGATGCCTGAAGACCACATTGTAGACCCTTTTAATGGGGTCTACAGGAAATCCAGACTATAGGTAGAACAGGTGGAAACAAATGTGGCTTTAATGGGGTCTGCAGTGGTAACAGGGTCTTTCTGCTCTGAGCCTAATGGGTCCTTAATGAGTTCCTAATGGGTACTTAGTGCTAGTGGAAAAACACCCTTAGACAACAGGCTCGCCAACCCTCACGTTATCCAGCTATTCAGGTCATAAAGTCTCTGGCTGTGTACATGCAAAGAAAAAGGAACTACAGAAGTGTAGCTGTAACAAACTTCATTCACAAGCAGGAAAATTTTGCTCTAGGGCAGGGATGGCTTGCATATGACTTTGGGATACTGTGCTACTGAACAGTCAGTTACAAAAAAACAACGGGAGCGTCAGTTCACGGACATTCAGACAGCCCCAATCTCGCAACAGCCGCTTTCCTCTATTACGTGTAGCAACCTGACCGAACCCACAACACCACCCACCGCCACCGTAAAGTTTTCATTCCTAGCACGGCTCCGCGCTGCGGGTGCGCCTAATTGGAACGCCACAACCGTTCATCACTGAGCCGTCAGACCCGGATGCCTAGAATGTCACAGAGAAAAGCCAGAGGTGATTGGCTCCTATAGGCCCGACTAGCGGCGTGCTGCGGCTAGAGCGTCCCCTCGACGCCCTCCGTTGCTGGCCGGGCGGGCGGGCGCGTGCGAAGAGACTACCGGTGTCCGCTTCTTCCTGCCGCCTCCTGGTGCTGCTGCCGCCATGGCCATGCTGCCCGTGCGACGGTTCGGGGCCGCTCTCCGGCTGCTGTTGCGGTATGAGGAGGGGTCAAGCGGGCGCGGGCGGAGCCGCGGTGGGGGAGGGGAGGCCTAAGCGAAGCGAAGTAGAGGTCACCCGTGGGCACGTGAGCCCTAGGCCGCACGGAGTCAGCTCAGCGGGCCTCGCAGTTGCTTTGCTTGCACCGCAGGGTGTGCCTCCGAACCGGCTGCATGCACGGGGTTAAGGAAGGATTCGTGTCCGAGGCTCTGGAAGGTTGCTGCCGGCTTGTGCATGGAATTTATTTATTTGACGCACCTCATGAGGGAGACTATTCCACAGTCTCGGAGCCACCACTGAAAAGGCCCTATCTTGGGTGACCACCCCTTTTGCTGCTGAGGGTGGTGGGATAACCAGGAGGGCTTCCCCTCCAGATCTTAAGGCAGGGCCAGTGAAGGGCCTGTTGTAGCGAAGGCAGAAGCATCCTTGGCCCCACTATGGCTGTTGTTGCTGCTGAAGGTAGTCTTGTGTACTCAAGGAGCCCTTTAGGGACCCCCTTACCTGGCCCTCAGTTCACACTGCTTGAACAAGTCTGGCTTCCCGTGGGCAGGCAGGGAGGTTCATGCAAGATCCTGAAATGTTTGAGGTTTTTCGATTGTCTTATTCCCATCACCGCTCCAATAGCCCTGAAAGGAGCTTCCGTTTGTCGTAGGTGTTGGGAGAAAGTGATGATAGCTGAGGTCGAGAACTGCTGCTTGCTAGCTTTATAGCCGAGAGGAAATTCAAGCTAAAAACTTACTGGTGTGTCGAATACCAGAAGTGAACCATTGTTTCATTATTATGAATTTTCAAAACAAGAACTTACTACAAAAATATAAACTATATAAATGTATGGAACTATGGAAAAGAGAGATGTTTCTGCTATTAAAAGTATGTTAATAAGACTGCCAAGCCTTAACATCTTAATGAGTGGTTTTCTGAGGCTTTTCCGCACTGCAACGCGTTCCAAACGGAACGCGTTGAGGCGGGAAGCTTAAGACAGCTCCGGGCGCTTTCACCGTTCACACACAGGCGCGCCGGAACGCGTTCCGGCGCGTCTGTGTGCGAATGCTCAAAGCGCCGGGAGCTGTCTTGGCCGGCAAAGGCCGGCCAGGGGCGCGGAGACAGCCGCAGAGGCAGATCGGCAATCAGCTGATTGTCAAACAGCTGATTGCCAAACCTGCGCCGGCGGGGGAGGCGGGCCCGCGGCTGTTCGGGAGCGAGAAGCAAGCGCAAACGCTTCTCTCCCGGAACGCGCCGGGGCGGCTCGTCCGCGTTCGAACGCATGTAGAGCACTTCAAAGTGCTCTACATTTCGAACGCGAGAAAGACAGCTGCGGACACGTCGGAGCGCAAGCCCCGCTCGGGCAATGCGGATGCCGTGTCCGCAGCTGTCTCCCGCGTGTTCCAAACACCCCCGTGCGAAAACGTCTCTTGTCTAATCTGTTGTCCTTTAGTAGAAAACTATTTCCAGTATTGATAGATTAACTACACCTTGATCTGTTCCAAGGAATTTTTGTTTTCAAATATGAGAGCAAATTGAGAATAACTGAATACAATTATTTGTGCCTTTTGTTTAATTTTTTTAAATTGTATTTTTTAAAATCAAAATACAGCAAACAATATAACAATAAAAAGGAAAAGGAAATACTTAATTCTAATCTCAATCTTAAATTCAATCTCATACCATCTTTCCCTTCTCCTCCTCCAAAATGCCCAACTTCTAACTTCATATCAGTGAGATCCAAAATTACAACAGACTTAATATTTCATTTTTAGTTCATTGGTCCTGGGTTGTTTTTTCTTAAGCATTTTTAAGTTTGTAAACAGCATCTGTATACAACTGTCATATTTTATTGCTTGCACTCGTATTTCCCCAAATTTCCTCACATTTAAAAGATATTGAGTATGCCTTCTGTTACTTTAAAACATATTTGCAAAGTAGCAGAAGCTTAAATGTTAAGATTTTAGCAGCCTATCTCCTTTGCTATGCTAACTTATTCTTTTGGCATTCATCTGCTGTAGTTGCTGCAGCTGTGTATTAGAGGTGCGTAAAATATTTAAATCCAGAACAGAGTGTTCTGAAGTTGAAATAACATCCCTTGAAACAAGCGTCTGCTTCAAAAACACCCTCTTTGGGGGTGTTTTTGATTTGCTATTCTAGCTAGCATTTTGCTCCAGGTTTTAGATTTTTAAATTACTTCCTCCTTCCACTCCTATGTTCTCCTTGCTCTTTAATCCAATTATTTACCATTTGCCTACCAATACTTCTGTGTCCTCCCTTTCCTTAAAACTTCTTGCTTTTATCTGTCACCCTTTAGCTGAGTCCTCTAACTCCCTGAAGTTTCTCCGCCATCTCACTTTAGACTTCTATTGCTGCTTCCCTTCCTCCTACCGCCCCTTACTTTACAGCATCACATTCTCTTTTTTCCTATCTTTCAGCAGATAAGTTTTTTGAGGGGCTCAGTTGAATAGGTGGTGTTTTTTTAAAAAACTTGTTAGAAGTTTCCTGCTTGGTCAAGTGTTTTGTTCCACTTCATCATATGGGACTCAGAACTGGTCCATCAGTGTTTGTTCCTGAAGTAAAAAAAAAAAAAACCTCAAAAAGCTTAGTGAGCTTTAGTTTTCATGAGCACATTGTCTTATTGTTGAAATTTCAGGTTTCTTGGGTTAGGATTTCTGTTTTTCTTTTAAAAGCTCAAGTCCAAATTTATAATACTTTTTTCTTGTGTTTGCCCTGCAGCTCCATTTGTCCTGAAGACCACGTAAAATTCTCGACTTTTGCCGCCCACTAGAAAGCAGTGAAGTGTGACATCCACTTTTCTGTCTCTCTGCAGGCACCATCAGCCACGGGCCTGTACTGTCAGGATGCTGAAGGCCACCTGTTCACAGCAAAGTGAGGCCCTCGCAAGCCCTCCTCTTGACACCGCCCCCAAAGAGTACTCACCCAAGATACAGCAGCTAGTTCAAGATATTGCCAGCCTGACTCTGCTGGAGATCTCTGATCTCAATGAACTGCTAAAGGTACCAGTATTTCTATGGGAAGTTGGGTGGATGCTTACTTGGGTAAGACAGACAGTAAACAATTTGTGGTGTGTGGTGGGATTCCTTGAGGTTAATTTTTTGTGCTGCTGTAGATGAATATCTTTTTAATTCTCTTTTTGTCTGTCACTTTAGAAAACCCTCAAAATCCAGGGCACGGGACTCATGCCAATGGCTGGAATGATGCCGTCAACACAAGCAGCTCCAGTAAGAAATCAGTTTTCCAGCTTCTGTATGTTTGCACTGACAAACAATTATTTCAGGGCATGAATATGTGTGGCAGACTGCATGCAGCAAGCGTACACTTCATCTTTGGAGGAAGAGGGTGGTTTGAAGACAAATAGTTTGCTATTGTTAGAGAAGAATAGGAGAGGCTTCAAGATACTGTATTGAGGATTGCAGAGGCTTCTGTGCTCCTGCATTCACCCTCAGGAGTACAGGAGGAATAACTTTGTAGCCCAGCCAGGTGAAAACATGGAGGTATGTTATGCATGTAATTTGAAAAATATTTTTATTCAGTACAATTTTAGGACATCTCCCCAGGAAAGGAACCCTGCTGGAACTGTGGCAATTTTATACATGGTTAATCTACATGAATTAAAAACTAGTGGGATGCAGAGCAAAGGTGCTGCCTACATATTGCATAACTTTTCACCTGTATTGATGAGGGTTAATTTGAAGGGAAGGGAGCCTGGGACTAGAAGCAGTGTACGGCTACTCCTACCTAACTCGTATATCAGGCTGGTTTCCTGACCCTCCGAATAATGCACAGGTAATCGTGTACAGGACTGCAGAACCAAATGCGGACTTTGAATGTCATTTTTCTCTTCCTTTCTCCCTCTCTCTTTGCCAGGCAATGGAAGAGGAAGAAGAAGAAGCCCCTAAAAAGCCAGAAAAGGTCATTTTCACAGTTAAGTTGACTGAGGTGAATGTTGCAGACAAGGTGAAACTTATTAAGGAGGTGAAGAACTGTATACAAGGCTTAAACCTTGTCCAGGTAAGAAAACATCACTCATCTTGTGTATTGTTCTGTTAAAAGACCTGAGGGAGAGATTATTTTCTCTTTAACTGCTTGTAAAGTAACAATAAAAAAAACTGGTGGTTTTCATAATATCCCCAGGGTCCTGGAATTGAATTTGGGAGCAGGAACCTGGTCCTCTTTGTATTTTACTGAGAATACAAAAGCTTCTGCTCTCATATTTTAAATCTTGCCACTTGGGGGCAGCACACTACAAACAATGAGATTTAGGTTCTTAGTTAAAAATGTGAGGAGTTGGTGGGCAGGTAGTGAGGATGAATAGGCATTGTTTGAGAAAGTGTGACTTCTTTGGGAATTAAAACTGTGTACAATTCTGGTCACCACACCTGAAAAAAAGGATATTGTGGAACTGGAAAGAGTGCAGAATAGGGCAACCAGAATGATTAAGGAGCTGGACACCTCCCTTACGAAATCAGACTGCAACGTCTAGGCCTCTTCAGTCTGGAAAGATGGTGTTTAAGAGGGGACCTGATTGAAGTATAAAATCATGCATGGTATAGAAAAGGTGGATAGAGAAAAATTATTTTCTCTATCGCACAACACAAGAACCAGGGGCACTCTATGAAGCTGATGGGTAGGAGAGTCAGATCAGACAAGGAGAAGCATTTCTTCACCCAAAGGGTCATCAGTCAATGGAGTTTTCTGCCAGAAGAGGTGGTAACAGCAGCTAGCCTAGATGGCTAAGAAAGGGTTAGACAAATTCATGGATGATGGCTACCAGACTGGTTGAGGAGACAGGCAGGATGCCTCTAAGGCCATTTGCTGGGATTCAAGAGCAGGAATAGGTTTGCCCTTATCTCTGCTTGAGATGCCCATGAGCATTTGGTGGGCCACTGTGTGCGACAGGATGCTGGACTATATGGGCTGTGGCCTGATCCAGCAATGGCTTCTCTTATATTCTTATAAAATTATCCAAAGGAGATTTTTCTAAGCATTTGGATAATGACTAAAAATGGCTTACTGTGCCAATTCTATTAACAGAAGATTGACACTGGACATATTGTAAAGGAAATACTTCTGTTTGGTCTATCAGTCCTTTGGGTTCAGTTTTCTTGTTCAAGAGAGGGATTAAGAGAGGTGGATAGAGGTTCTGTAGAGCTGGGAGCAAACAACAGTGTCTTTTGATTTCACCGTTGTCCATTTCCTTTACTGACTAGAGTTTTTCTCTTACAGTCAAAGAAGCTGGTAGAGTCTCTTCCTCAAGAGATCAAGACAAACGTAACTAAAGAGGAAGCAGAGAAAATCAAAGCTGCTCTGGAGGCAGCCGGTGGGACTGTGGTTCTGGAATAAATAAACTGGGCTGTAGCTAAAGGACTAATGCAGAGCCGGTGGTCTCTCTCTGGCCTGCGGAACCCACCTGTGGCTTTTACTGCCTGCTGACTGGTGGGGGGATGCTGAGAAGCTCTGGGAAGATGCGCCTCACTTTGTTTTCTCATGAGTGGGGCTTCCCACTGGGATGGCTCAGTGCCTAATGATTGTCTTCAGCACCGTTATATTGACTGTTTGTACCTACCAGTACTACACGGAACTGAATCCATAAAGAAAATACACCAAGGTGAACACCTGTAGAACAAGTGATGTTTGAGGAGACTTTCTTGCGTCCTGCTGCTCTCTTCTCCACCTAGAATGTGTGCTTTTGTTACAATCCGTGAATAGCTTATTGGGTTTGGGTTTGGGTTTTTGTTTTGTTTTTTGCAGAATTGAAGGGCCATTCTGGGCTGCAGTTTCTAGTGCATATTACTAAAAGATACATCATACCTCAGTTTGCATTAGAATTTGGTTCTGCAGACATGTCCGTACAAAATCCAGCAATTGAAATGAATTATAAATGGGGGAGGGGGGTTAAGTGAACTTATTCCAGGCCAAGGAGCCTGAAAAGAAAGTGCATCTGCAGACAGAATACCTTTAGCTCCTCCATTTGGGGGGAGGGGCAGAGGAGGACAGACTTCTGGGGATGGCAGCCCTCAGTGTGATTTGCTGTATAGAGCAAAAACCACAGAAAGACGCAGAGGCAGTGGAGAGAACAGCCCATTATAAGAGTACCTTACCTGTTGCCTGTTCTTTTTTTAACAGGTGTCAGGTGTGGCGTTGTCTGAAGGGCTCTGGCTCTGATCCAGGCAACAGCTCACAAACAGGCATCTGGTGGGTGAGCCGACCTCTTCTTTTGCCTTCAGTTTTTGTGATAGCTGGATCACCTCCCACTCTGAGTCCCCTGCTTCCTCTTGGCCCAATGCATCTGCCTTCCCCTAGGTTATCCTCAGATGCAAAAACAGAGGAGCCAAAAAACTCTGCAGTAGTGAGGCGATTGAGGCAAATAAATAGGGGTAGTAGATCACAATCAGTCAAATGCAAGATAGCAAAAACATCACTGAAAACATGGTGTGAGAGAAAAGATAAATCACTGTTCTGATACAGAAGGGTGTTAGCCCGGGAACATATACTTTAGGTTTTGGAATTGTCTCAGCTCCAAAATAGGTCCCTTTTCTTCCCAGTATATATTAACATGCGTTGTAAAATTTCCCACTTTAATTTGAGCCTTGGCAAATGGATTTCTACCATTCATAAATATCTCTACCTTGATTTCAGCCATTGAATGTAAGTTAATTAACCTCTTTAATCCTTTATTTCCCACCTTAGGCAAGAACCTAAGCTCATAGGAAAGCTTCTCAGGCCATCTTCTAGACTTCCTGGTAGTTGTTGGCTATGAGTGACTCAGTTACACTTGTCCTTCCCCCCCATCTCATTTGTTGTGATTTATTACCCTACTTAGCTTGTCCGTCAGCTGATGATTTGCTGAGGATGTAGCTTCGCCTGGTGGAGGTTGGGTTTCTGAATCTGTCCAAATGGTTGCTCCTATTTCAAGTGCTGATCGGAACTAGTGTTGGCACAGTTTGAGGCAAAATTACTGAAGCTTCCTTGTTACAGTGAGTGTGGGGGGGTAGAATAGAAGGGAAAGCTTACTGGCTTTTGTTGAAATGCAGTGAGTTTTTTTCTTTTTTCCCTTCATTATTTGGAAGAGTCCAAAAGTTCAGAGTTTATTTAAGTTAGACCATCCAGCGGTACAAGCTGCATCCAGTCCAATGTCCATATTTTTGCATATTCCACCTTAGCTTGGCCCTGAGTAATATTTGATGAAGGGCAGCTTTTGAGACATATTGATGGAGTGGTTTGGCTCGAAGCTGGTCTTGCTTCCTGTGGGTCACATTCTGTCTCACTGTGCAATCTAGCTTGTCAAGGTGACTGACAAGATAATTTCTCTCCTCTTTCCAATGCCACATTGGATACTTCTTTTTTCACTGAAGCACTTTTCAGTTCCCAAAATCATAACCCTCGAAATAACCGATTTTACAAATTTGTTAGAAAGTAGAGCATTTTTGTACAAGTCTTTTGTAAGGATTTTTGATGGAATAATGCAATACCAAATATTCCTCAAATAACTAGTTTACCACTTTCTCTGTACTCAGCACCCAGTCTTCCCTGTGAAAACACCCACACAGAGGAACCTCGCCATGACACAGCCCCTCTGTGGATGCAGGCAAGCAATTTCAGCTAGTAGAATATGTTCTTTACCTATTATAGTGGCAAAAAGGGCTTTTAAGGCAGCATTATTGTTTGCTGGGGTCCATTTAGTGTATTGAACAGTTAATTTCATTTCATTTAAATCCATTCATATCTTGTAAAATGACCATTACAGTGTCTTCCTGTAAAGCAGTTCCAAGGACATGGGCGAGGGATCTATTGTAAAGAAGATTGAAAGATTGAAGTATCCCCAGGCCAGCTGTAGGGTACTGTATAATTTAATAACGCAACCCTCATTTAGCCCTGGATTCTGTCTTTTAAAAAACAAGTTCAGGAATGAGGTGCTAGAGGTGTTAACCGACATGTAACCATCGTTTGCTTTTTTTATAAAAGCCTTGTTCTGAAGGATGCTTTAATCTACACAACAGACGGGAAGCTGCAAAAAAGCATTGGGCCTACTCCGTCAACATGCCAGCTGACCATACTGGTTTCCTCAGACTGCCCTGTGAACTTTCTTACCCTTGCATTCTCAAATTTGATCCAATTCATTCCGTTGCATACTGCCAAACTTGATTGCGGAGAGACCTCCCCAACTGTTTTTCATCTAAACAAGCAAGTGCACGGCTTGGAACCGCTTTGGCAGTGGTTGCTACAGCAAGAGCTGCTAAGAGTGTAACTTGGCTACAAATCTGAGCGCAAGGACAGCTGCAGAACCTGGGGCAGTGTAGAAATGTGTGCAGGCACTGAATCCCCGCCAACTACTTTCACTGCTGCATTAGCTTTGCACAAAGGGCTCTTGGATCAACATGCGGAGGCACAAAAGACCCGCTGCCATCTGCCCAGTTCACCGTCCCTCCTATGTTCATTTCCTTTGGGAGAAGGGCCGTCAAGGTGGGGATTGAGTTCATCTAATAAATGAAGAAGGTAACAGGTTCAATCCTGGATATGTGCATGTGCTGAAAATTCGTCCTTGGAGTAGATACTATCAAACTAGATGGATCAACTGACTGATTTGTTATAAATAAGCCAGCTTCATATATGGGTTTATTCTGTATACAGCAACAGAGCCAAGGCCAGGAGTGCTTTCATTCAATGGAGGTCAAATTCTTAGCATTATGTGAGAACAATTTATTACATAAGCTTTTCCTTGGGACAGACAGATCCTCTGCCTGTTCGAGGCTTCGTTGCAACCAGGGTATATCATGGGAAGATTAGCTGCCCTGTTAGAAGAGGGAAAGGCAGCGTCTTCATGTTATGGTCTTCCTGATAGGTAGGCTAAACACAGCATGGGGCGATCTTCAGATCACTTGGCTTGTGCTGGCTTCTATGAGCAAGAGCAAAGATTATTTAAAGGAAAAAAGACTTGTGTATAATAAGAAGCTTAGAAGAGACAAAGCCACAAATGGATGTGATACTACAAGGGCAAACGTGCAACATACATATGTAGAGAGACACTGTCTACACCTGCGGCCCCACCCAAGGAGAGGGTGTTAATGGTGGTTGAGCTGCCAGAAAAGGTGAGTTCATCCCTTTTCAGGGGACTCACATACCAGTAGTTGTGAGTTACTGCAGTTGCTGAAGAGTGCCTGGGTTTGTTGGATGTGGCAGCTGAAAGTCCAGGGGCCTATTCGCACTTAAGCCTCTGGTATGCCATGAGGACTCTGTACCAGAGCTGTCCTCACGGCATACCAGAGGCCTAAGTGTGAATAGGCCCCTCGTCCTCTCATAGGAGTTCATGTTTAACCAACTGCAGTTCAGCAAATGCCTAATGGGAACAAAGCAAGGCAACATTTCTAAGAGTCTCAGAGGAAATCCACGCTTCACTTCACAAGGACCACATCCAAGGGAAGTAAAGATCAAGGATGGAAGCAGGCATTCGTATCTTGAATGCCTGCTCTGCCTGAAAGTTCTCTAGGACTTACAGTGCAGTGGTGTCCCTGAGGAGTCCCACTTGTGGCAACTGGTCAATGTCGCATTCACCCTTCACACAGAAGAGGTACAAATGTATGCCGGAGTGAGCTAGCAGCATGATTTTTAGTGCTCCACAGCCAGCTGGGCCAGGAGAGGTCTTGCACCCTCAGAGCCACTCTGGAATGGAAGCATCTCCATATGACACAGCGTGGATGCTCCATGCATTTTTGCCTTAATGCAAAAAGGCCCACAATCCAAGCAGCATAGATGGATCAGGGGGTGACCACAGGACTAGCTCCATAGGTGTTGTACAGCCACAAGCGCATTTGTAGGAAAATTCACAGGTGTACCCCATTGCAGTCTTGTATTGGCCCTGTCACATGTATCAGAGTGGAAGGGACTTTAGCCACAGGTCACTGAATCAGCACCACATTGGCATATAAGAGGTTCCAGGGTTGAATCTGTACTGTTTGGCATATTGGATCAGCAAGTATACCAGGAACCTCCTTTCTGCATGTTGCTGTCTCCACCTGGGGCTTCCTTTACCAGCATGCAGAAGGGAGGCTCCTAGTACACTTGCTGGTCTGATATACCAGCCAGTGTGGACTTGGCCCTAGATTAAATACCTACCTCTATGAAGACCCAAGCGGATTATCCACCATGCCTGTGAGAAAAGAAACTTAAATTGCTCTATCTGTGCAACTCCAAACCTATAATTTAGCTTCTTTTAACCACTACCATGCAGATTCTGCCCATGCATGGGGAATTTAGAGGCTATCAGCTATTTCCTTGTCATCAGGTATAACATTTGTTTACGCAGTCAGACCTTTATTTGTTATGAAAGTGAACTTCGATGTAGGGGAGAGTTCAAGCATTAGGATGAGGTGTCTCAAGGAGAAACATTGGGGGGTGGGGTGGGTTTCTTGACTTAACATAGTCATATTTCACCAGAACAGGTTTCATTTCTGCAGACAAGTAATAGATTATAAAGAGGTCCACTGCACCCTATCATAAAACACTGGATTATCCAGAAATGGCACTTTGATCTTACGGAGTGAAATTATATCTTTTTCCTGTTTTGGAATTTGCCAAAGTTGCCTCATCATTTGTGTCTGCTTTGTTTGAAATTGCAATTTCTAATTATTGTTGCTGCATAGAGCTCACCTCTTGTATTTTTAATCCTATTTTTGAAGGCTAACCTATATGCATGCAGTTCTAATGATTAACTACCTGGTAGCTTGCAATTAACAGAAGGAACAGTGGGCTTATGAAATCTCTGCCACTTGTGATGCTCTAGTAGATCATTAACCCATTTAATTTATTTATATTTATACCACTGCCAAACAAGGTCCCAGAGTAATATAGTTTTTGAATGGGAAAATGAGACCTCTCCTCAATATTATGAAGAAGAGTTAGCTTTGCTACCCTGCTTTTCTTTTTTTCTTTTTTAAAATCATTTATTGTAAATATAAATACAGTTTTAACTTCACTTAACTACTTAAACAATTCAAACAAAAGAATAGGAACAATTAGCAATGAACTGCAGAAGGTAAGGAGTACAATAAGACAATTTCAATAACATTAACAATTAGATAAAGACCAAGTGGGGAAATGAGATTTTCAAACGGGAATTCAAGAAAATTGGGGGGAATGTTTCAGCTATACAAAGATCTGCATGACATTTTGCTGCTTTTAAGAATGGGGACCAGCATTTAGAGAAGCAATCTTTAGAGTTTTCATAAGACATATTGTCCATTTGCTGAGAAATAAAACCATTGATCAACATATTCCAAACCCTAGATAACCATTTTTCCTAACTTAGACTCTGGGCTGACTTCCAATTCATGGCTATCTCTGCTTTAGCAGCAGTAAGTAATGATTTAATTAGGTCTTTATTGCTACCCTGCTTTTCTCACCCATTTAAGGGGACTCGAAGCAGCTGACAATCCCTCTGTTCTTCTCCCCACAACAGACACTCTGTGAGATTGGTGGGGCTGTGAGAGCTCAGAAAACTGCTGTCACCAAAGGTCACCCAACTGGCTTCATGGAGGAGTGCAGAATCAAACCCATTATTCCCAGATGAGAGTCCAGCTCCCTAACCACTAGACCAAACTGGCTCATGAACAATCAAGTGTATCAGTGGCTACTAGATGTTGCTAAAGGCCATTTGCAAGGGAGTCAAGAGCAGGTGAAGGTTTGCCTTTGTCTGCTGCTTGAGATTAATGCCCAGAAGCAATTGGTGGGCCACTGTACGAGACAGGATGGTGGACTAGTTGGACTGTGCCCTGATCCAGCAGGCTTCCTCTTATGCCCAATCTTGCAAACCCATGGGACAGTGGGCACCTGACCATACAGAGACTGGCCATTTGGGTGGCTTTTTCTGGAGGTGATTTGTGGACATTTAACCTATCTCCACATCTGTGAATTTCATATTTCTGAGTAATTCCAGGATCCTTCATAGAGATCAAAGACTTATTAAATAGCAGCTGTTGACATATATTAGGATATTGCTTTATTTACTTTTATATCACATGGTCTCACATCAGGTTAATACACATTAAAGTCCCATACAAAGAAAGTTAAAAATGGAGCTAAAAGAAATTTAAATTAAAATATAAATACAAATTAAATAAATAACATACAATTTAGATAAAATAAAATTACAGCTCCTAGGAGGGAAGCATAAAGGCTTGAGCGTGAAACGGTGTGTCTGAAAATGTTGGCTTGGGTACCGGAAAAGAGAGAGGTGTGAGCACTGTGAATGTCATTCCCCATTAAGTACAGGATCTGACACAGAAATTATATTTTTTTATGAGAATCCAAGGTCAACATAGCTATTTCTGAATTTGCAGTCTTCCAAGCAAAAACTCCACTGAACCACTGGGACCTCTTTCAGAATTGTTTATTTAAAAATGTATATCCTGCCCTTCACCAAAAGATCCCAGGTAGGGTCACAATAATAAAAAGAAAATATACATAAAGTATTCTTTATGTAACCAAGAAAGAAGTCTTTGCATATATTAATAAGGTAAATGTTTACAAATCACTGGGACCAGATGGTATTCATCCAAGAACTCAGATGTTAAATTACTGGTCTTGTAGCAATTTTGTTCCCCTTAAGATCCAGCTCTGCAGTTGCAGACCAGTTAGGTTAACGCCAGTTACACCATTAAAGATAAAATTAGTGTGCACATGGAGGAGCAAGCATTGTTGAACAAAAGTCACCATGTCCTCTGCAAAAGTAAATCATGCCTTACGAACCTGTTGGAATTCTTTGAGAGAGTATCAATAAACATCAAAGGATACTGAACAAACTCTTCAGCCATGGAATAAAAGGACAGGTTCTGTCCTGGATTAGTGACCATTTTAAGATTAGGAAGCAGAGAGTAGTAATAAATGGCCAATTCTCACGGTGGAAAGAGGTGAAAAGTGGAGTCTCCCAAGGTTCAGTGCTTTTTAATTTATTCATCAATGATCTAGAAGAAGGGGTACATAGTAAAACAGCAACATTTGCTGATGATACTAAGTTAATCAGGATAGTAAAAACTGAAAAAGATAGCAAAGAGCTCCAGAAGAATCTCTTGGCATTCGGTGACAAATGTGCTTTAATCTTAGCGACCAAGTGACAAATAATAAGTGCAAAGTAATGCACATCGGAATAAAGAACCCTAATTATGTCTATAAACTGATGGGGGCTGAGCTTTCAGCAACACCCCAGTAAGGGATCTTGGGTTTCTGTTGGACAGTTCAATGAAGGTGTCAGACCAGTGCAAAGCAGTGGCAAAAAAAAGCTAATTCAATGCTAGGAATAATTAGGAAGGGAATAGAAAACATATCAGCAAATGTCATTTTGCCTCTTTATAAATCTGTGGCAAGGCTACATTTGGAATACTGTGTACAAGTCTGATCACCACACCTCAAAAAGGATAACGTAGGAGCAGAACACCTCCTTTATGAAATCAGACTGCAACATCTAGGCCTCTTCAGCCTTGAAAGACAGAGTTTAAAAGGGAACTGACTAAAAAGTATATAAAATCATGCATGGTGTAGAAAAGGTAGATAGAAAAAAATATTTTCTCTGTCACACAACATTAGAACCCGAGGACACTCAATGAAGCTGATGGGTAGGAGAGTCAGATCAGACAAGGGGAAGCATTTCTTCACCCACAGGATCATCAGTCTATGGACTTTTCTGCTAGAAGAGGTGGTAACAGCAACTACCCTAGATGGCTGTAAGAAAGGGTTAGACAAATTCATGGATGATGGCTACCTGACTGGTTGCCTAGGTACATCCCGCAGGCTGAGGAGACAGGCAGGATGCTTCCAAAGGCCATTTGCTGGGATTCAAGAGCAGAAGAAGGCTTGCCCTTGTCTCTGCTTGAGATGCCCATGGGCAATTGGTGGGCCACTGTGTGAGGATGCTGGATTATATGGGGTGTGGCCTGATCCACCAGAGTTCCTCCTATTCTTAAAGCATCTTTAAAATCTAACAGAATTGCTCTAGAATATGGGCTGACTACAATAGAAATAATGGTGGCTCAGGTTATATTCAATTTCTGACTTTGATTGGGAATAGTTCATTTCTACATAAACCCTCTGGAAACTGGGCATCTCCTTGGCACGAGTGTTTTGCAGTTTGAAGGTTGGTGGGGGAAATTGCTCCACTCCACTTATACGCATTTCTTTCTTCTTTCAGACTTTTAGCTAATTGCTGCTTGTTTCACATCGACAGGAACTAAGAACATGCAGACATGGTTCTTGCTGAGTGGAAATAAAAGCTTGTTTAGGCATCAGAACTCATGGCATGAATTTAACAATATTGGCAGGGGCTCATGGCAAAGAAAGCTAGATGCCTCCCCTTAGAGCACAGAGGCTGAGACCCAAAACATAAACACCAAGCTCAGCAGTCAGACAACCCCTTTTTTTTTTTTT
>MTQE01002208.1:35865820-35876357 GCA_014337955.1 Aspidoscelis marmoratus
TTTTTTTTTTTGCCTTCTGCAAGTACAGGGTGTCTACGCATCCCATTTTTAGGTAACCTTTTTATCCAGGCCTTTCCAGACAGAATGTTTGCTTGCTTCCCCCATCCTTGTTTTTGATAATGTCTTTATACAACTGTTATGATTTGAGTTGTTTTCGTTCTCAGTGCTTTGTAAATGGCTTCAAGAGTATATTTTAAGGATAGACAAAATATAGATATTTTCAATAAGTAAATAATACATTCTTAGGTGCTCAATGGTAGTTGCACGAGTGAGTATTGGGAAACAGTCTCCAAAGCAGGCCATGTCCCCAAATGTGTGAAACGTGTGTGTGTACATAAACTGCACAGAATAAAATGCTGACCATGTTCACTACAAACAATGCATGCCAAGCCTGTTGCAAGATTTCTGTACTTACCTGTGCAAACTGTTCCAGGATGAGAAATATACACCAGCTCCTGTATATCAGGGGTGCATTGCACAGCTATAATGACTTCTACATACCACCCATGCTTGATGGTCAGATGCATATAATTCAGCAGGAAGTTAGGTTTGCCTCCAAACTTCTGGTAAAGGTGGACCATTCACACTTGTCATGAGGAAGGCTTCTCCAAAATGTCCATTATTGGCCAGAAGTGCAAATGGTTCTCCCGTTTACCAGCCTGCACCACTGCATACGGAGCCAGAAGCTCCACCTCTTCGCTGCCGCAATTGGCCATTCCATGGCATGTTGAGACTTATTGCGGCTGATCACATCAGTGCCTGTGAGCAAACACCCCTCTCGTGACTCCTGGAGGTCAGTGGTCCAGTCGCATCAGAGGTCAGCGACTGATCACGGCCACCAACACCAACGCACCTGTGTGGATGCCGCCTCCACCACCTACCACCCGCAGACAACTAGAAGAAGGTGAATGGCTGCGCTGCTGGACACTTCAGGTAAGCATCTGCTAAACATCGGTAAATCAACAATTAGTGAACTTCTGGGGAGGGTGGGCACGCTTTGAGGCTGTAACAGCCTACTCCATGTGCGGATGTTCTTTACCAGACGTTCACTAATTGTCAACTACAGGCCTAAGTGTGAACAGGCCTTAGCTTGAATCTACCTTTGGAGTGAGATCAGAAAGGTGGCTACTAATTTTCTTCCCACCTTATCTGATGCAAAGGTGAATTGAGTTGGAGGGCCGCCTTGCTGACTGGTCCTTCCCTCTAAAAGCTGGCAAAAGGTGGATTAAAAATGTGCGTGTGGATGGACCCAAAGGTGGCGGAGACAGGGAAAAGCTCTGCTGCTGCTCGATTTAAATGGAGCCGAGATTTCCTTCAGATTAGCCATGAGCTGGCCAGGGATGATCCGTTATTTACAGCCCTTTTGAATCCACCGCCCGAAGGCTGCTGTTGCGGTGTGAAAGGGAGGGCGGGTTGTAAGAAGCAAGAGGAGGCCGCGGGCTCTGCTCTCTGTCCCGGGCCCTGTTCCCACGACACCTCTTTCCTACCTCCCTGCTGCTGCTGCTGCTGTTGCTCTTTTAAGCTGTCCCTCAGCGCCTGCTGGCGTTGCCCGTTTAAGGCCTGGTCGGTTCCGTGCTGGGTTTGGAGCCGCCGCCGCTGCAGCAGCAGCAGCAGCAAGCAGCAGCAGGGCAGTCGGGTTGGCTGTGCGGCTCCCTGCGGGACGGGAAAAGCGGGCAGCGGCAGCGGCAGCAGCAGCGATGGTGGAGAAGCGCGTCTCTCGTTGGTACTTCGGCGGCCTGGCCTCGTGCGGGGCCGCCTGCTGCACCCACCCGCTGGACCTGCTCAAGGTGTGTCGGGCTCGGGGACGGCGGCCACCACCTCCTGCGGATGTTTGGGGTCTGATCCTGGCTCGGCCCTCCCGGCGCCCCCTTCCTGGCACCTCCGCTTCTGCCCACCGACCCCTTGCTCCTCCTGATGCCCCGCCGCCCGCGTCCCTCCCTCCCTTGGCACCCGGTTGACCCGAGGGAGCCCCTCTCCTTCCCCGCAGACCCCCGGAGCCTCCTGCGAATGCCCCCTCGCGAGCTTCGTCCGGACCCGTCTAGGGTCCACCGCTGCCTGCCTGGCGGGCGGGCGTCGAGCTGATGCACCTGGTGCCTTAGGGGACTGGGAAGCCGTCCAGCAACAGCAGCAGCAGCAGGCCCGCGAGTGGCGTGGGTGTCTCCCACCTGCGCTCCTGCCACACGCCCCTTCATCTGCCCAGGGTTTCAGCTGCCATTTTGGCTCTGCCTGCTCTGCTCTCCGCCTGGCAAGTGCGGTCCCGCCCCCATCCGGAGGGGCACCCACCGGCCGGTCCACACGCGCCCTGCAGGAGGGTGGCTGGCATTCCGCCCCTGGCACCCCTCGGTGTCTCGTTTCCTGGGAGTAATAGGCTGGCATCCGATGCCCGTGGACTCTGCCTGCGGTGTCCCCGTTCATCCCGGAGACGCTGGGCTGCCTTCCAGGAACCTGTGCCCAAGAGGACGGTCGCCGTCTGCAGCATGGCATGCCCAGTCTTTTCCAGTCAAGCCGTATTTTAGGGCCTGGCCTTGGCTTGAGATCCTTTGAAAGCTTCGGGGAAACCGGTGTAGGTCACTTGTTGCTTTATCGTGAAGATACTGAAATTGGGCCCGAGTTTCTCGTTTTAAGGCATTGAAGTGTAATTCTGCTAGTAAGAGCTTCCGAGTTGCAAGCCAGTAGGTCTACCAAGTGGTGGCATTTCTTGGGATGAGTGTTGGTCTTCCAAAAGGGCCTGTTCTGCTGACATCCTATAACTCCCTTATTTCTCAACCCCCACAGAGTTCGTGCCCTAAAGGGCAAAGCAGCAAAAAAATGACCAGTTGAAGGTCACTGGAGAAAAACCAGGAAGTATATCTTCTCATAATATCTGATCAGCAGCACTGTCTATGGACACAGTATTTTTCCAGACTTTTAGCGACTAAAGACATTAATCCTGATAAACTCCTTTTTTAACACTTCGAAATCCTTATAATTAAAATCTTTATTCTTAAGATGCTTCATTGTTTCCAAACTCCAGCAAACTCGTCATCAGATACCACATTCTTGTTAAAAAAAAATTTAAAAAACCCCTTTTCTTTAAATCTAAAAGACACTTTTAATTGTTGATGTGGGGCATAAATTTACGCTTTTTGTGCATGTGGCCATATTTGGAACTCTGTGCGGGATCTTGTGCAGGTCACTTTTTGTGGTTAGAAGAGGCTTACTTCTTTGTTGCTGCTGGAGAAGCATCAGAGGCACCATTTTGTCTTGAGGCACCAGTTGATAACCCTTAATGTATTGGAAAAGCAAAGGCGTCCTCAAATCAGGCTTGACCCCTAGAAATTATACAGACCCAACCATGCAGTTTTCTTGGGAACTCTTGGGATATGGTTTGCCATTTTCTTCCTTTGGGAAAATGCCAGGGCATGGACTTGGGCTCTTCTAGAGCTGCTTGTTCTAAAGGAGAATAGTCCACAGTTGGTGTCAACTGAAACAAAACACAGCTACCGAGAGCCAGGAATAATGAACCGCTTACATAAATTTGCAGCAAATACTTTGCTTACTTACATTCTCCAGACCTTAGTTCAAGAACTAACCCAAATTTAAAGTCCCCAAAGTGTTTGGGGCTAGTTTATCTATGAGTAAGCTTTTGTCTTCCTCCTCATTTATTAGAGTCAGCTAGCAAGGCCGCCTTTGCAAGCCCAGAGTGAGGCTGTTGGCCCTACAAGTTGTATACCTTCAGGCCTATGATGCTACCTCAGGGTCATAAAACTATTATCTCTCCTTTGATCCATTCTGTCTTTTATGCCACCAGTTCTTAAGGCATAATGTATCCTTACTAGTCTGGACGATAGTGTGTTTTGTTTCTTCATTCCTACGCCATCTGTCTCTTCTTTAGTAATGCACTGCCCTGGAGAAGTTGTGGCTCACACTCTGTGTATATGTGTGTGCTAATGGGCCATGCTCCAGATTCTGCCAGCCAGCCAGTTCTGGCTATTGAAGCTCTGTTTTTTTGCCCGTCCACTAAAAGCAGAAAGCAGGTGGCAAGATGTTGGCCACCTTCATCGTGGCTCCAGTATCTCTGCAGCACTGGTACTCACTGATCAGAAGAAAGTGACAGAATCAGCCCTGCTGGCCACTTTACTGCTGATGGAGAAGACGAGCAAGTTGCCAAAGCTGAGTAAACTAGAAGGCCAGCTTGCCTGGTTGCTTTGTGAATGGTGAGAGAGGAACACTAGCCAAGGATGAGTTACTAGACAAAACTCCTTCTCAGATACTCACTCTCCTCTTTTCTCCGTAGGCATGTTTGACTCAGTGGTACACAGCAACAACACAATATGTGCAGGAACATTCCTTTCCCTTGTTATTCTCTGGTACATTAAGAACAGCGTGAAGCCGCTAGTCCAGGAGATTCCTGGAGATTTCAGCCGCTGTCATTACTCTCTTTCTGTGTCCCTGGGCCTGCCAGCTGCTTGATGTGCAAATTCCATCTCCATCCTCCACAATAGATTTTTCAACTGCCTCTGCCTGCCTGGGAACTCTGCCCATCCGAGTTACATCTGCTCCTTCACTGCCCTCTCCTGGCAACTGACATTTGTTCGGCCATAACTAACATTGCATTTCAGTCAATCAGGACTGCTTGTTTGCTAAAGGAACGGGCCTAACTTACAGTATTTGTGATGAGCTTCTTTTCTGAACAGCTGGTTATCTCTTGCTGTCCACACTTGTTGCTGGATCAGTGATAGAATTTGTGGATAGTATTCTGGGAAAGTTCTTTCTCTTGTGTTAACAGGCACTGTGCTAATACTCAGCAATCGGTTTGCGTGGAATTGCATCACTTGTCACAGGGCTTACTCTGTTTGTTTCTGCTTGGCTTACTGATAATTCGGTTGCATTTTGCAAGCCGTTTTGGATCGTGACCTGAGGCATTTCCGCACCGCCCAACCCATCCAGGGGAAGGGAATAGTGCAGTTCCATTGGCATGCACAAGCATTTGCATTTGTGAATGCTAGTGCATGCCATCCCTCCGCCCATGCGTCCGCAAACCTGCCTTAGATGTGGACGCTTGTCCGGGCACCGTCATCTTCTCCCTGGAGGCTGGTGCAACTGCGACTGCACTGTGCCCTCATCAGGATGACAGTGATGTGCGCATTTGGAGTCATCTCTGATGCCAGCATGCTCGCATGGCACCTCAGATGACCCACCCAGCACATAGAGCTGCGAATTGGCTATAGCAGAGACAGCAAGGGCTGTCTCTGGTCAAGGTAAGTCTGCGTGTGGAACATAAAATTGTGCTCCATGCAGTTTGCATGCAGTACACTGCATGGAAGGGGATGTTTCTGAGCTGGAAACGGCCCCTTCAAGTGCAGATGTTCCATCTTGGAGCATACTGCATGTGAACTATGGGGCCAGGTGCAGAAAGGCGCCTTGTTGGAGAAGCAGCATGGAGATATTCAGTCTAGGCCAGTGGTTCTCAACCTTCCTAATGCCGCGACCCCTTAATGGAGTTCCTCATGTTGTGGAGACCCCCAACCGTGGGGGCAGAGCAGCTGGGAGGTGGGAGGGAAGGGTGGTGGGAGACTCGTCGCGACCCCTCTGAAAGGGTAGTTCGACCCCCAAAGGGGTCCCGACCCCCAGGTTGAGAACCACTGGTCTATGCAGATATGGGCGTAGAACCGAACTCCAGCTCCCAACAGTCCATTCAGTAAGGTTTTAATCTAATAAAATCCAGAAGGCTGCAGGTCCCAACCTATGCTCTAGAAGTCTCTGACGGCTCCCTTCAGGGTGGATTTGATTTAAATCAAACTGATTTAAATCACCATTTAAGTCACTAGTCAGTAAGGCTTGATTTAAATCATAGTTTCTACATAAACTAATTCTTGCTACTTTAATATGCAAGTAGATGAAGATTTTTAGAATAACAACTTTTCATATTAGTTTTTTTTATCCCCAGTTTAATAGGTTAATCATTCATATTTGGATACAACTTTTCTGTTGTACTTAGGCAGGAGAAAAATAATCATTACCTTAATAATAACCATTTAAATAGATATATTCAACTGAAACAATAACATTACAGCATATGTTATTTGCTTAAACAAACATCCATATATTAAGAAACTTAGACTGTCAGCCCAGCCTACACATGAAAAACTTAAATATTGTCCTCTGTAGCTCACTCATCTTTATCTTCTTCTTTGTTCATAATCTGCAAAAGTAAACCAAGCATCTGTGATAATATAGGCAGAGAAACTGCCCAATAATCTTACAAAAACCTCTGGAAGAGCATGATATTGTGAATGGAGTAATTACCACAAAAAAGTAAACATATACAGCCTTATTCTTTATACCGTATTTTCCGGCGTATAAGACGACTGGGTGTATAAGACGACCCCCAACTTTCCAGTTAAAATATAGAGTTTGGGATATACTCGCCTTATAAGAAGACACCCGGCATATAAGACGACCCCCGACTTTTGAGAAGATTTTCCTGAGTTAAAAAGTAGTCTTATACGCCAGAAAATACAGTAATTATTTCATGATGGAATAACCTTTGGATGGTAATATATTTTCCTCAAAAAGCATTTTATTTTTAAAAAATCCGATTTAAATAAAAACAAATCTGATTTTTTTAAAAAAAAAATCATTGATTTTTATCCACCCTGGTTCCTTTTGAAAACACTTTGCCTCCTCATAAAGGCTGAAGTGTAATGAGATTGGCATGGGGAGACAGAGACTTTTGAGCAATTTTTCTCATTGCATCCGGTACAGAATTTATACAAGCATCCAACTTTTTTTCTTTTTTGCCTGAACCATCTACAGAAGGAAGACTTCCAAGCAGGCCAATAGCTGTACCTGGAATCTTTTTTCCCCCAGCTTTGGCGCCTGTTATCTGCCTCTACTGTAGACATAAACTGCCACCCTGCAAGGGCAGATTGTCTGCAACTGGTGTGACAAGTCTGGGAACAGCCGTTGTGCTGAAAATCTGAGTGGCCGACGTAGATGGGCTGACAAGCATCTTCTATGGATAATGCAGGCACCTTACTGTGTCCTTTGTCTTGGTTGGAACAAGTGCCCTGCGGCTCTAGCTGTTAAAGCATCCAAAAACAATAGTGCTCATTAGGCTGTGAGGTGAAGAATGCAAGGCTTCTGGGGAAGGAGTAGAAGAAACTAGTAGGGGTAGAACTGGAGAGGTAGATGGAAACTGGGACAAATTTTTCAGGGAGGAAGGGGATCTGTTGGAGTAACAAGGCACACAGGGATGAACTGGGGAAAAAATTTGGTGTAGGACTAGTAGAAGTCAAGTGATCTGAATTTGGTGTAAGGCACTTGGAAGAAAGTTAAACCCATTAAATCATTTATTTTATGTTGCTGACTGAGGCCATTTTGAATTGCTGTTGGAGCTGGAATCAGAATTCCGCTTGAGAATAATTCAAGACTAATTAATTTCCAAGAGTCCTAGAGGGTCTTATTCCTTAACCTTGGCTGTACTTTCATATTCAAACCTGGAGTTAGAGTGATTTTCTTTGGCCTGATTGTTTTGATGTGCCTAAGAGCTGCGAGCGTAGCAAATCCATCCTGACCTGTTTGCAACCTGTTTTTTCCTACTTAGGTCCATCTGCAAACCCAGCAGGAAGTGAAGCTGCGCATGACAGGCATGGCGTTACGTGTAGTTCGCAATGATGGATTTCTGGCACTTTATAATGGACTGAGTGCCTCACTCCTTCGACAGGTGAGTAGTGAGCTGCTGCAAAATCTGGACACTCCAGCCCTTTCAGTTAGGTTTCTTGCGTGTTGCAGCTGAGTGCCCTGTATTCTTTCTGAGAATTCTGGCACTTCCTCCCAGCATCCTTTGAAGGCAAGGTGTTCCACAGGTTCGGCATTAAGACTGCATTTAGCTTTAAAATCTGAATCCACGCTGGGCACAGTGTGACCCAGTCTAGACAGCCAAAAAGACTGCCTGGGATCAGATACCAGTAGACATATTGGTGTTCCAGAGGTTGCTACAATGGCCCAGGGAGTGTACAGAAGGATATGTGCTTCCATGGGCCGGTTTAGTAGGGGGAATAATTTCAAATGGGTCCTCCTGGCTGTTGCAGTAAGCTCCAAAGCTCAGAGGGTGCAGGACCTGTCCCAGAATAGGCCATGTAAGTGTGGATGGCCTTTTCCCAAGCCAGTTCCATCTGGACTGCTTCCCCCATCCCACACCTGTGTGGAAATGACTAGTGGCTTTCTGCCCCCACCCCACCCCACCCCACCCTGGCATCTCTGCCACTCTGTAAAAGAAGCTAAAGCCAATTCTTTGGGTGGATTTGCAATCCCAAACCTCTGATGCTTGAATTTATTCTGCTTGCAGAATTCATGTTTATGATTCCCTAAGAGTTGGATTTCAGTTTGTATCTTGTCTAGCAAGCAGATTCTGGGAGAAGGAAGAAGAATTCTTTTCTGGTCGTGCTTCTTGCATGTACTTTGCTCTGTTTGCTGATTGGTGGAAAGCCATGATTCTTAATGGCTCGAAAGTCATGTGCTTAATAATGCAAGAACTGATGTGCTGGACAGGGCAGGGCATGAGAAGAGGCTTGTCATTCTGTTCGCATTTCTGCTTCCTCAGATGACATACTCCCTCACACGCTTTGCCATCTATGAGACTGTGCGGGACCGCCTGAGCCAGGGTGCCCAGGCGCCAATGCCCTTCTACCAGAAGGTGCTGCTGGGTGCAGCAGGAGGTGAGCTGAGAAGACGATGTGAAGACGATGGAACCAAGTAAGGACAGTCTGGCCAGCCCTCTTTCACCGGCTGTTCTCTGGTTGCAGGTTTCACTGGTGGGTTCATAGGGACCCCAGCAGATATGGTGAATGTCAGGTGAGTGCCTCCTTACCGTTTTCCTAAGGCTGGGTCTATACTGTTCCTCATTCAGTTCCCCTCAGGTCCATTTAGTAGTTATTTACAAGAAGCAAGGGTGTCTAAGTAGCCCCCTAGAAACTTAACAGAGAGAAAGGAGTTGGCAGCATGAACTTTCATAGAATAAACGTGCTTCATCAGATGCATTAGTAGTCTATAAAAACTCACGTTACCAACTTCTTTCTCCCTGTAACTCTCTTTAGGCCACAACCAGCCATCAAGGGTTTAATCTCTTTAATAGACTAGTGAGTATGGAGCCCTTTCCTTGTGGATTTCACACAGATTTTATGATAGTCCTTCCTGAGAATGCTTTCCTTTGTCCTCACATCTAAGTCTTTGCAGTCTCAGGGGGAAGGGAAATTTTTCCTCTCCACCCCTCCCACCGGTCCATTCTTCATTCCCTCTGTGATTGGATGCCACCTTGCTCCGTTCCCTCCCCCTCGTGCCCTTCTTGGTGGTTTTGATTACAGGGCAGATTTCATCACAAGAATGCACTGAACTACCCAAAAAGCAAACAAATCCTCTCCTCTCCGGAGGGAAAACAAAGCAAACAAAGAGGGGCTTTTAAACTTACCTATTGTTCTGTCTATCTGGAAAGAGGAAATAAAGTCATGTTTTCAAATTCTGCCTCACCCCAAAAAATTTAAGGCTGTATCCAGACATCTGTTTCTTATTCCACTATATTTGGATGTTCTGCAATATGCATGCTTCATTCCGGAATATCCAATTGTAGTGGAATAAACAGCAGATGCCTGGACGCAGCTTGATTCAGGTTTCCAAATACTGCTGCCTCAAGCTCCGTTCTCTCTCATTCTCTTCCCAAGGATGTCTGCCAGCACCCAGGGGGCAAGAAAGAGAAGCAATAGCAGTGATTGACAACTATCTCCTGGCCTGGGGGGTGGAGGAGGACAACTTGGGACTTGGCAGAAGGGAGGGAGAGAAAACGAAAGAGAGATTTGGGGATTTTTTTTGCAGCTCCCTTCCCAGGAGGGATTTTTCTTTTTCCTGCTGGGGCTTTCCGCACTAGTTCCAGGGGTTTGCTCCCACACTGAGCATATGCTTCACATGGAACCACTTTTATCCTAGAACCGGAGCACGCCCTGCACATATAGCCGTAGAGCACAACTCTGCTAGCCACTGGGCTAGAGCAGCCCAGCACACTTTGTTGCATCTCTTCCAGGCAAATGGAGCGTGGAAGCTGCAGTCACAACCATGTCACCCAGTTGCTGCAGCACTGATGCTGCACGTGCCCATTGCCAAGGCAAAGCAGTCCCAGCTATCAGCTTAGGGAACTGCTGGGTAAGTTTTTGGATGCATCAGGTGTCTGATGCATCCTAGAACTTGGCCAACTTTCATGCTAGGCAAAAGTCCAAAAAGGCGCCCAGGATCAGAGAATAAAGGCATGCTGGTGAGTCTCGACAGAGGGGGCAGAGAGCACTTTGGGGAGGCAAACAGGAGGTTTGGGGGCAGTCCTTTTTTTTTTTTCTTCCCACAAGATCAGACATTGGGCCTGACGGAAAAGGAAAGCCTCCTTCAGTTCACACACAAAAATACAGTGCAGCCCCCAATAGTTTCCCCTTGGAAGCTGAAATGGACTCAGTGCTGGAATAATCTGTATGTTGGATAATCCCTTTTTGGGTAGGGGGAGACAAGGGGGGGG
>MTQE01002208.1:35876448-35893804 GCA_014337955.1 Aspidoscelis marmoratus
GGGGGGGGAATTGATTTTTTCCCCCCCTGAACTCTGAAAACGCAAGATGGCTTGGAACTTGATTAAATGTCACATCTGCCCACAGCCTTTGGTGCTCCTAGACCCTCTTGCATACTGATCCAGGCTAACATGGCTACATTTCAGAATTGTATTTACAAGAAATTATATTATAAGCCAGCTGAGATGGGTTCTGTCTAGGAGCAGAGCAGCACTCTTGCGGCAGCCTTGCTCTCAAACCCGAGGCCTTTTCGCACGAGGCCTTTTGGAGTGCGTGTAGGACACGCTGGGATGGAGCATTCGCTCCTCTGGGTCGGTGGTTCCGTCCGTAACTGCCTCAGCCTACCCAGCATGTCCTACATGTGTTCCGGGTGTAGAGCAGTTAACTGTGATTTCCACGCGGCCCAGCACGTTTCAGCCCAGCCCCAGCCGCTCCGCAGCTGTTCCGGGAGGGAAGCTTTTGCACACCTCCCTCCCTGACAGGTGCAGGACACCCCCCCCCCCACTGCCGCTATTGGGCTGAAATGGGGCTGCACAAATCACTCGCCTTGCCGGGCCCTGGGTGTGATCTGCCGTGGTCTGACCACGCGGGTCCCGTCTACCGGGAGTGCATGCGCCTGCACAGACCACGGCCAATCACACCCCAGGCACGGCAAGGACTGAAACAGTCTGGGGGACACCCAGTTTGGCCTCACCTCACCTCTTTGCAGGGCGGGGAGAGATCGGACTGCGGATATCTAATGGTTGGAGGATGTCGGGTCCGTCAGTATACCGGGCCCACCCTGTCAGCACTTCAGCTGGGGCCGGTATACCGACAGACCCCACATCCCCCGGCCCATCGGGGACAATCATTGGCCTCTGTGGGTCTCAGTCGCCTAGACCCCGGACACTCGCCCCCTGGCCTGGGGAGCCTCTGCGGAGCTCAGTTGCCTAGATCTAGGCGGCTGAGCCCCGCAGATGCTCCCCGGGACCGCCCCTTATCCCAGGCACCCACCCCCTGGCATGGGGACATGCACGCACGTGCACCTACCTGCTGGCTGTCCGGGTATGAAGTGGCCCGGCTCACCCACCGCTGCGGTGCATTTGTGCGCGGCGTGGGCTGTGATTGGCCAGCCAGTGCACATGGGCGGGCTGGCCAATCAGAGCTGGCGCCATGCGCAGATGCACTGTGGTGCCGGCTGAGCCAGGCCACTTCGTAGCCGGATAGCCAGCAGGTAGGTGCTGCAAGCGTGTGTCCCCGGGCCAGGGAGGTGGGGGGTGCCCGGGGGGGGGTCCTGCCAGTTGTAGGGGACCTGATCCAGTCCCCTACAACGTGCAAGAGCCCGGGGAAGGGTCCTACCAGGTCTGCCCACCCCTGGGTTGGTCTTCTCTGCCCCAATGGCGGACAGGCCTGGGAGGGACGTCCCACCCCTGTCCTGGCTTTTTCAGGCTAGGACGTTCTGGGATCCTTTCACCATCCACACGTAGTCAGGTAGGAATGCGTGTAGACGTGTTCCTTACCTGCCTCTGTGTGAATGGGGTAAACGTCCCAGAGTGTCCTAGCCGAAGTGCACTACAGCTATTCCGGCTGTAGTGCGAAAAGGCCTCCTATGTAATTGGAATGCTCTCTTGGTTCTGGAACTTGCCTTAGTGCAGAAGTATCATAAACAACAGAATGCAAACTGCTACTTGCAGATTTAATCTCTTATTTATATATTGGCACTCATGTACCACATTTAGCTCCACATTTAGCTCTAGCGATGGTCTGAAAGCAGATGGAAAATAAAATATAGATGAAAACTTCAGCCAGAAAAAGTAGTAAAACGTCTTTACCCAAACAATAAAATTTACACACACGCAGCATAATGCTGAGGACCGTCTCACTGCCCTCCACCATTACTATTTGTTTAAGTGAAGAGAGGTATATAATGTGTCTTGGGAAGTGAATATTGTGAGGTGATGGGGAACTTTTTTTTTTACAGTTATCACTAAAATTATAATTCTCCTTATTTCTCAGGATGCAGAATGACATGAAGCAACCAGCACACCTACGGCGCAAGTGAGTATCAGTGTACAGTGGTTTGAGCTGTAGCAATTCTGAAAATATTGAGGGGGAGATTAAAAACATGGAAGGTTACAGTGAAACAGTCTAGCCACATATACTTGGAGTTTGCTGTTTATCTTAAACCACATATCTGGATCAGGGTAGCACCTTAGTGATAGAACTTCGGCTTGGTAAAAGCATCTGCCTGAACACCGCAGCTGTCCATGGACTCAATGCGATATTTGCAAATGAGAATTTCATTGAGGTTAATTGTCTTCCCTTGTCTTGCAGCTATTCACATGCTCTGGATGGCCTATATCGGGTGTTTACTGAAGGTAAGGACCTAGTCAGCACACAGCAGGGCTAGGCTGGAGTTCTGAGATGTCTCGAAAGCTAGCTTATTTTGAGTGAGGGAAGAATATCTTGAGGAGAATCCACTTACAGCATCTGCTCTGTCTACACAAAGTGGGAGCTGCAAACACAGACACCTGATCTGATTTACAAACACCCACAATGTCTGAAGAACAAATCAAGGGACTACAGGCAACCAGCTCGGCGGAGAAGCCGATAGTAAGCTGGGTGGAGAAAGGATGACCATGTTATGGAAGGGAGGAACGCCAGGCTGTACAGTCTTGCCCTTGCAGTGTTTCAAAGTGTGGGAGTTTGTCCAAACATCCCCACAAATCATCTGTGAAACCCATGTTGTTTTGAGGATCAACAAAGGATGGCTCATAATGCTAATACATGTTGGTTTATCCATTTAAACATCATTATTCTTCTGGATGTATTTTTAAAAAAATTATAAGCATTGTGTTTAGGGCCTGTTTGCACTGACCATGTAGTGAACATCGGTCTGTTCCCTGTTGAGGCCCATCTGCACTCTCCCACCACTGCCATCCTAGAGCTCAGCAAGCCATCCCCAGTCCTCCCTAGCAAAGGAAAACTAAAATGTTGTCCAAGTTTTTGTTCACTGCAGACCTTCCTTAAACTCCATGCTAAATCTGTAATATGGAAAGCAGCCCTATTTCTGGAGTTTGCCTCTGTGGCGCCGCCCATCCCCCAGCGTGAGCTGTCTTACACTCTTCACCCCTGTCTTAAAACACAGTAAAGAGGCTTTTATAACTTTAGAGTCTTGGTAGCGTGTTTTATATATGTTCCAGCCTCGCACCCACAAGCGGGCACCAACAATGCTTACTCCGTTTCTTCACTTGCCAGCCTCTATAAACTTCTGGCTGCTGTTTTATTTTAACTCCTCCCAGCTTCCTTGGTTGGTCTGTATAGAGATCTATGCTACTATAACCCCTTCTGAGTTAGAATAAGGAAAGCTGGCAGAGACTCCTCAAAGAAATAAATAAACAGTTTTTTATTCTTTGTAACAGGAAACACAATAAAAGATCTGAAGAAGAATACACATCTGTCAGCTCAAAGCCACACCCCTTAGTTCTTAGACTTCGCACTTAAGTCTTAACTTCACAATTCCTTTTCCTTTCTAACCCCTTCTGGCCTTATCCCCACCTCAGAAGTTCGGGACCAATGCTTGGTTCTTTCCCTGAGGTACAGAGACAGTCTAACCCATCTTCCTCCCCCAAAACCCAAAAGCAAGGACCTTTCTTTTTTCTAGCAGGCAGGTTTTATACCCCTCACTAGTCTAAACTTGATGCCTGATTGGTGGAGTGCACTCCTCCCCCTCCCATTATGCTAATTAGGGAGGCTTCGCCCCCTCCTTACCTGTTTAAGCTGTCAGTTTAAACTGTCTTCCTCAAAGCACACTGAATGCGCTTTCACCACACTTTTAAAATTACTTTTCCCAGCACTAGAATTTAGTGTGGGCATCACAGCCTCGTTCTGAACTTCTGTACTAGGTCCCGTTCCAGTTTTCAGATTGTTTCAGTTATCTTACGCAGTTATCTAAAGGGGATCTCCAGCCACAGAGGGCCTCTTCGCACTAAGGCTGGCACGTTCTGGGATGGAGCATATGTACACTGGTGCTGCCTTCGTCCCAGAGCATCCCAGAGTCACCCTGATCACTGCTGTCCCATAGAAGCTAAGTGCAGAAACACCCAGGTTTACTTGTTTTCAATCTTTACCATTCTCATATTAGAGATTGATTGTATACCAAACAGAATATAATGAGCTTTGAGACCATTTTGAGTGTTCATTGTTCTTAACATTTTAAAAGAATCCACAGTTTGAGGATTAAAGGTCCCGAAACACAGATTATCTGTATTCGGATCAAAAGAGGTCTCGCTGCGAGATTTAGAAATATTCCATTTTATTTAGCAAAATGGGAATGCAAGCAGGTTTTTCTGGGAGGGAACCATGCTATAAGGGCGTTCTCCTCAGTTTCCCCTGATCCAATGAGAAGTCATGGTTTCCTCTCCGGTAATCCCCTCTTCCCCAGGGTCTTCGTTATGGGATAAGGAAATCTACCGCTGGCTGAAAGGGGAGGGAAAGGAGTTGAAGAAGGAAGAGAGCCCACAGTAGCTCAGGCACACACAATGTAGCAAGATCAGACAAATGTAGTAGATATTGGAGTGAGTGAAATTGCCTGATTTCAGTAAGAGGGACTTGCTGGCAGTGATCAGACTTTAGCGGCTTCTTTTGTGGGGTTGGAAAGTGTGTGTGCTGTTGTGTAAAAGCCTGCCTGCTCCCTCCCTCCTTGCTTCCTTCCACAATCGTCTCTGGCATCAACCCCTTTAGCCTCACTCCCTGCCATTTCGTGCTGCTCTGCTCTACCGATCTAGCACAAAACACCATTATAAGAAAAAAAGGAAAGTGATCTTTAATGTTCTACTGCCTTGTTAACATGAGAAAGAAGTGCTACGGTGGATACAAGATGGAGGAGGAGAGAAGCAGTGAACAAAAACTGCTGCCAAAGGACTGCGTAATCTGATGCAGGGGCAGGTTTATGTAGAGGGTGGGGTTTGAATTGCCTGCCCCAATGAAGTCAGGGTATCACTGTGCTCAATTGTTGACTGCGTGGGGCAGTGGTTTTGGTGAGGGCAGGAGAGAGGGGAAGGGGTTTCTCCCCTGCTGGGCACTGAAGAATGGAAAGTCCTCATTATAAGGGTAACGGTGGGAATGCAAAAAATCAGACCTCACTGCTGATTTTAAAAACCCAGTTTAAAACCAGATTAAATTGCCAAGTGGGAGGTTGGCCCAAGTTTGACCAGTCATTCCACTGTTTCACAGTCCATTAAAAGTTGTATGTCATGGAAACCAATGAAGTTGGAATCACAGTTGCCATATGGAACAGAGGACTGAGCTCCGATAGCTTTAAAACTGGCACAAAAGAAAATGTAAGCAAGTATTTTCTCTTTAGTGCAACTTTTTAAATTTTAGTTGTTGTGTCTGTATGGTAACTTTTAAGTGAAATCCTTTACTAGGCTGTATCCAGACGTTGGTTATTTATTCTTCTATATTTGGATATTCCAGAATAGCTCATGGATATTCCAGAATATCCCTGCTTTATTCCAGAATATCCAAATATAGTGGAATAAGTAAGCGATGCTTGAATGCAGCCTTGGTCTGCCCTCCTTTCCATGGCTGCATGTAAGTTATGGTGTAATTATATGCCTTCATTTTTGAAGCAGCACAGGGCAGTTATTCTTCAGCGAGGGCTCTGAGGGTGGGAGAGCTGTGATTCTAGAACAAATGGCTATTTGAATATCCTGTAGCTTGGCAAGACATCTGGCAGGATGGAGGTTTGCAGGAAGGGATTCAGTTTCTCTGACTGGCGGGACTACTGAAAAAGCTTCCGCTGTAAATTCCATGCTACAATTTATTTTGCAGAAGGCGTGAAGAAACTGTTCTCGGGAGCAACAATGGCATCGAGTCGAGGAGCCCTGGTTACTGTTGGGCAAGTAAGGATCTGGCAGACAGTCACCTTTGGAGGCATGACAAAATCTGCCCGACATCTGCATACATACAGGAAATATATCCACAATATTATACACCCATAATAAGCCATAGTAAGCTCTTTTTCACCATGAATATGTAAGTGATGGACACATTTTGGAGCTGTCTGAGCAGAGAAAACAGCATTTAATAGAAGTGCCACCTTGCTGTCGTCATCAGTATCTATTTACATGTGTACTGCCTTTCCACAATTGCTCAGAACATTAGGGATGTGTACATACATAAAATACTCCTGAATCTAGAATTGGACAGCCTGAGCCCTTGTAGCCTGCTGTATCAGAAGGCCTAGTCACATGACCAGCGACAGCAAAGTGATGTTGGCTCATGATTCTGGTCAAGTACCAGGAGACCTGATGGGTGAATGGCATGGTTGCCAGGACTTGATCAGGGAAGGGTGGGAGGCCAGGGAATGGATACAAAATTCCGTCTGTACCCAGTCTGTCTGTAACAGGCAATATTGGTTGGGAGTTTAAGAAAAAAATGACTCACTGGCCACTAAGGGAACTGAAGGCTTTTCAACTTGTACTCCTGATATGCTTCAGGGGCTGATATCCATGACTTGCCTGATTCCTGTAGGCCAGTGGAAGGTGGACACCCAGAATTAGGGCCAACTTGTCTGTTTATTTGTGGAAGTTTGCAGATTTTGAGCAAGTCTTGCCTTTTTCTGTTTCCCTGCAGCTCTCCTGCTATGACCAGGCAAAGCAGTTAGTTCTTGGGACTGGTATTCTCTCGGACAATATTTTCACCCATTTCTTGGCCAGCTTTATTGCTGTAAGTCTATAAGTGAGTGTGGGGCACAGCCAAGGGAAAGAGCCTGCGTATTTGGGGAGATTGCAGTGATGCTTGAACCATCCTCTAAGGGAAATGGAAGCTCAGAGTCTAGTCAAAGGCCCTGTCATATATCTGCTGAAGATGATTGTTTACAAACATACCAGTATTTCTCTGCACGGTAAACAGCCTGCATTTCAAACCTGGAAAGGTCATGTGTTAGGGTAATTGTGCTATGAGAATAACAAAGCAATTAGATAGAAAGCCAGACCTACATGGATGCAATAATCAAGCTAAGTGCAATAGATGAAATTTAACTTCCTCTTTGATTCTTATCTAAGACTGGAAAAGTGGGAGGTGGATCAATTAGGCAATGTTAGGTAGGAAGTCAGTATATTTAGCTGAGGGTTATGTGTAGCTTGATGGAAACACAGGACCTTTGCACACTTCCGTGGCACAGTGTAATGCAAAGGCTGCAGAAGCTGACAGGTCAAGCTGTGGAACAGTGATCAGGGCAGCTATGGCTCATTCTGGGACAGAGATGGCACCGCATGCCAGGCCATCCTGATCAGCTTAAGGCAAACAGGCTCATCAACTTCAGACCTGAACTGTATTCTTAAGGCAACTCTTGCATTTTTAAATATCTGCTTAGTCTCAGCAGTGCACTGGCTGTCACTGCAAGTTATTAGAGACACAGAAGAACAAAGCTGGGTTTAGAAGCAAATAGGGAGGAAAGAAGGTGGAATTTGTAGAAGAGGTTGTTATGTTCCTCAAAGGACTTTGAAGAAAAAAGTTTTGTGGAAGCTTTGAAGGGAAGGGCGAGAATGACCCGCACACAGCGTTGAATATGGTACTTCCAGGCCTACAAAGAAGGGCAGAGGGGATCACTAGAGGGCCTGCAGGGCAGGGCAGGGCAGAGAAGCCCACCTGTTTTGTTTTTGGCCCAAAATAAGCTCATTTGCCATCTGCACAGGTGTGGAGAGAAGAACCTTCCCACATGGTGGGTTTTTAATGAATTTATGATGCAGGTCTTCTCTTGTTCCTTGGCAGAATGTTACAGGTGACCATCTTACCAAAAAGATACTAGCACATCACTTTATTGTGTCTTCATCTGCCAGTGGGACACACATGCCTTCTAGCCCATGCTCTCAAAGACGCCTGTTGCCTTCTCTTTCTTTTCCTCTTGACTGCAGGGAGGGTGTGCGACATTCCTATGCCAGCCCTTAGATGTGCTAAAGACACGGCTTATGAATTCCCAAGGCGAGTACCGGGTGAGTTATTTACTGTCCTCTGCCTTCTTCATTGGTTGGTTGTCTGGCTTAAACTAAGCCCCCTTGTGAAGGCACCACTGGACTCCTGCCTGGTAAGTGTTTTTTGTCCAAGGCTTTTTGTTTTTGCTGCCACTGCCATGTGATTGCTGGCTTCTGTGCATCGTCCTGACAGCTGCAGCCCTCATCAATTTATGATGGCCAGAGACTGAACTTACAGATAACAGCATTGGGTTCAGTACATGAAGCCAAATGTGCCTGGACGTGTCCTGACTTCTTTCTGTTTTGTTCCAGGGTGTCATACACTGTGCAGTGGAGACTGCTAAGCTTGGGCCGTTGGCTTTTTATAAGGTAATATGGATGGGATGATAGCAGTGATGGACAACTGGGCCCAAGTGGTCAGGCACAGAATGCAAATGGCACCAGAACCAGCCAGTTTGGTCTTGCGGTTAGAGTGTTGGACTTTTACTGATAGTCTCTCGGTTTGATTTCTCACTCCTCCATAAGCCAGCTGGGCTAGTCACAGCTCTCTTTCTGAGCCCTCACAGGGTGTTTGTTGTGGAGGGAATGGAAGGTTTGTCAGCTGCTTTGAGTTCCTTAAGGATGAGAGGAATGGAGCATAAAAGCCAACTCTTCTTCTACTGCTACTACTACTGCTGCTGCTGCCCCTTCAGCATTTGTGTCCAGCCTGGCCCAAATACCAATCCTGCCTTGATTTGGCTACTTTCCCACTCAAAATGACTTTAATAGTATGGATTATATTTCTGTCTTAAATTTTTCTTCTTCCCCCAGGCTGCCACTACATGCTACTTGGTCTTTAAGGAAAGGGGTGATTTATATATGGACCCTGAGATGCCGATGAACTGAACTCCTTTCATTTTTATTGGTGATGCCGGCTGGGCTTGAGAAAAGTTTACCGCTCAGCAGCATCTGTAAGAAGAAGAAGAGTTGGCTTTTCTACCCGACTTTTCTCACCCTTAAAGTCAAAGTGGCTGACAAAGCTTTCTGTTCTTCTCACAACAAATACACAGTGAGGTAGATGGGGCTGTGAGATCTCAGCAAGGAACTGTGACTAGCCCAAAGTCACCTACTTGACTTTGTGAAGGAGTGCAGAATCAAACTTGCTGAATGTGAGATATGAGCCCGGCCCGCTAACCACAAGACCAAACTTGTCCCCCTAGGCAAATTAATTCTAGATATTGGCTCAGCACCACCTTTGAATGGCACCGGTCCCAGGCTAGAAAAATGAGATAAAAGAAATGGAGTCTCTCTTGCTGTATGTGCCGTTCCCTTTTCAAACTTTTCTTCCCTCCCCTGCTCAGTTCTGGCTCAACTATTCTGAAACTGTGTTCAGACATAACAAAAGGGGCTCCTCAGAGGTGCCTCAGATCGTGTGTGGCCCTCATATTCATAAGCCTTCCCTAATTTATCTTGTCTACCACAGAATGTTCAGGAGAAGGAGAGGGGCAAAGTGGTGTGTGGACAATCCTACCTCAGAACCTCCTCTAAGCTGCATCAGAGATGTTCTTTTTTGGCTGTGTCTGATCACAGCCTGAGAGAGGATATTAGCTGTCCACAACTGACCCAAACTGTTTTCCTTTTTTCTCTTCTAGGGCCTCGTTCCGGCTGGCGTCCGCTTGGTCCCTCACACTGTGCTCACCTTTGTTTTTCTGGAGCAGCTGCGTAAATACTTTGGGATCAAAGTGTTGGCCTGAAAGACAAAGCCTGGTTTGAGACCTTAAAGATGGGAGATAAGGGCTTGGAAACTGAGTCCCCTCGATTTTTTGTCAAATTCAGCAGTTTTACTGTGCCCTTTTTAGTGCTGTGGGACTTCCGCACCTCTCACAGACACCCTCTTTACCGTGCCTGACAGTCACATGTGTCAATCAGTCCTTCAATATTGTTTGATGCCTAAAGGTATAGCAGGCAGCCAAATAGAATTTTCTCTTTTGATGCCTAATTGCAGCAAGTGGCCAATACTCAAAATGTGCTTTTCCTGTGCCCAGCAGTCCATGCTTTCATTCCCAGTCCTTTGACACTACACTATGGTCTTTAAAGCAGCATCTTTGCCACGCCATTTCATAACTCCTAAAAATCACAAGAACACTCTTGTCATTAACAACCAGCATTCCAACAACACACGTGTTTTCTTTCCAACTGAAGCCCTTCTCAGAAGGGCTCTGCGGTACTATAATTCTTTGCTTTCATGTTGTGGGCAGAATGTTTTCTCACTCACAATGCCATCTTCTTTCTCTGCCGTTCTGTTCCTGTTCCTCTTTTGTGTTGTGTCCTCATCCCTGTGGAGAGGTACTTTATTCTCTCTGCAAACTGAGCACAGCTTCCTCTGGAGAGTGAGTTTTAACAGCCGTTTCTCTGTCCATTAAATATGTTTACAGTGAGCTAGAGAAGAGTTGTGGTAGCTTCTGGGGCTAACCGTAGCAATACACTAAACAGGCGGAGATGACGATTCCTTCATATCCTTCAGTGCTCCAGATTTAAAAATATTTTTGACAAAACAAAACCCACTTTACCTGACTGGTTTCAGCCTGTTCCTTTTTTCCCCCCTACCTCAGTCTCTTCATTACCTCAGGTGTACATACTGAAGAACAGGTAGTCCCTTATATTTACAGCAACTGGAATAGCGCAGTGTCTGCAATACGCCAGCGTCTGGCTGGCTCTAATAGCTCTGGTTTCCCCCATTTTCCTCTTGTGTCAGCAGTAAAATCTTGTTGAGCCAAAGCCATCTGAAACCAAAGGGCCTCATAGTAGATTTCTGAGGTAAACTGAATTACCAAGGATCAAGCTAACTGACCTAGGATGCAGGGGCAGGGGGGACTTTCTCAGCCAACGGGGCCCTGATCCTTCAGTTCAAGACAGCAGGCAAGTTATTATTTTTACTTTCAGTGGTAGGAGTCAGTGAAAGGGAGGCATAGGTACAGCTGAGAAAGCCTTGAAGGCTGTCTGGAATGACAAACTCAGGGAGAAAATGGCTCATGCTGCACGCAAAGGATGTATGAAAGTTGCAGAGCAAGAGGCCTCCTTTTTAGTAAGGTTACTGCCATGTCAAAGTGAGGCTGCAATTGCTGGCAAGCAGCAGAACTTCTCTGTGCTGTCTGACCCCTTCTGCTCTTGCAGTTTCTCTGAGCCTTTTGATAGCACTGGAGAATGCCCAGAGGGCAGCAGAGTCCGTCCAGGTTGACTTGCCATGCTGTGTTCAAGGCTGTTTTTTCATCACAAGGAGGAGTTTTGGGTGTGTGTGTTTTTAATGTCACTGATCTGACTCACCTTGGGCCCTATCTTGTGAAGTGATTATTGTGCCCACTGTGTATTTCTTCTTGCTGCTGGCCTGTGTTGGCTGTTTGCTCACTCAACAGCATGTGGAAAGGACTGGGCCCTCCCGTGGGAAGTGGCATTCCAGAGGGTGAGGATTTGGGGAGTTGAAGGACCACAGCAAGCGATCAGCACTTTTGTAATAATGAATAAAGTCATTGTACAAAGCAGACACCGCTCATTCCCGGCACTTCAGTTCCTCTTATCTGCATTATATGCCGACGGATTTACATCTTTCAGATCCATTATGTTCAAAGGTTTTGAATTGTGCTTCTGAGAATCTCAGTTACAGCAATGAATGGTGTGTAGCATTGTGAGAATGGACTCTCAGAACTGAGCAATGTGTTGCTGCTGTTTATAGTTTTCAAAAATACTGGGAGCTTTTAATGATTTGTAATTTAAACTTCTCATTAGAAGTCAGGCATTCAGTTGGCTGAATTTAACATTATTTTTGCATTCAGAGCTTTTTAGTCTCTCAAACATTTTGACTTATTACCAGTGTGAAGATCACAGCTGCTTCTGGCTAGCAGGAAGACAAAGCAGGCTACTTGAGGAGTGAAATTAAGGGACATACATAAAGGCAGAAAACAAAGTCTGGACCATATATTAAGATTTCTTGCCAGGTTGTCTTTATTAATATGTGCCTGGAAGCATTTGCTGTTCTGGATCAGTCAACAAAAGCCTCAGGTGAATCCTTGGTGGGGTAACTGTGGCAGAGTCTATTTTATCTTCTGTTTTATTGGTTCCAATTGCACGTTTCACCCATCTTGCTGAGAGACAGGCTGCGTCCCCATGCACGTTTGGTAGGGTTCCGAATGCCGGATCAGCAAGGGGCGTCCCCATGTGTTTTGGATTTGGTCCGCAGAAAGCGGGCCAAATCCCCCCAAACCGTGGCAGACGAGGGCCAAATTTGGCATCTTAAAAAGCAAGTCTCAGCACGGTTTGGGGTCCTGGCATGCATTGGTTAGTGAGCTGAGACTGCATAGGGGGACGATCGCGGGCTATCCGGGGAGGAGATTGGCACTCACGTCATTAGGAGGTAGGGTGTGCTTGCTGTTCCTGCCTTGTGCATTGGAGATTGCAGGCGCCAACATTTTAAAATCCCGATCGCCAAGGCAGGCAGGATACTGGCTTAATTTTTGTGCATTTTCCACAGAAATATTTCCACCCCAGTTTTCCGATTGCCAAGGCAGGCATGATAATGGCTTGATTTTTGTTCCAATTCCAAAAATTTTCAACCTTTGTTTCCCGATCACCAAGGCGATCATGAAATAAAGAGTTGATTTTCTCCCTTTTAAACTTGCCGGGCATTCACACTGTTACCAGTGGAGCAGAGGTGCGCAAAACTGCTCAAATGCCTAACTGCCACTAAAGCTCATAGTGGCTTTTGGTCTTTCAAAATTATTTATAAATTTATTATTATGAATTAAGCTTTATTTCAACGTTTTTCCTGTGCTTCCCAGCCCAGCCCTGGCTTTCATTGCCGCTAAGGGAGATGGGGATATGGCACGGGGGTGGGCTGACATCAGTCTGGCTTCCAATGAGGAGAGAAGGGGCGGAGAGGAGGAGGCGCTGTTCCCCCCTGCCAGGGTTTGATGCGGTTTGCATGGGGACGCCTCCATCCGCGCCCAACCCGCAACTAGCCCGTGTTGCCGAGAATGGCATGGGGACAGGCTGGGAGCGTTCTTGGACCCGGTTCCGGTCCCGTGCATTCCAATCCCGCTCCAAATTGGGGACATGGTCACAGACGAGAGTGAAGGTAAACTCTAGATTTGAAACAGAACTCATTAGAGTCACATTGTGGGAGCTTAATGGTCTCAAATCAGTGAATTTTGGCAGAAGTTGGAGTGCCAACAAACCACGGGATTGTTCAGTAACTCTTGATAAAGTGTCCTGCAGGGACAGGTTGGAGGGGCATTGCTGGCTCCCAGGGGCTGCCCCCCCCCCCCCGTTTGGGAGATTAGAAGAAACATGCCTGAGTGGTTTCTCAACACAGGTGTTAGTTTTGTGCCATCACAGTGCTTTCTACCCCATGCTGGATGACATTCACAGCAAGCCTATCCTGGATGCGATCCTAATTGGGCTGTAGGAGGTGGCAGGGAAAGGGAGAACAAGTCCATCATCAAAGCTTAATGATGTCTGGCAATAGTGGCTTGTCCTTGGCTCTATTTCTTAGGCAAGGATCCAAAGAGAATAACCTTGACCTATAGATCTTGAGGTGGCTAAGGCACACTGAGAAAGGGGTCAGAAGGATCTCAGGCACCAGGAGGGAGGAGGGACGTTATCCCTCTATTTTTTGCACTGCACTGACTCCTGACTTGTTAGTTGGGGTTCATGGGAGTCCAGCAGCGACTGAAGACTACAGTTTTCTAAGCCTGAGCTATGAATGCCTCCCTCTCAGGTGTCACCAAAAGCACCCATGTGGCAGAGCATGCCAGGGGACTTCAATTATTTCTCATCTTCATCCAAGATCAAAATTTAGCCTCTCTGTGTTGCTCTGCTCCGTTTATTCTCCGCAACTTCTTCATTTCTTTCCAATGTAAGGCATTTAGTGCTGGGTTGCTGGATGATGCACAACTCCAGAGCTGTAGAGATCGCCCTAGGCGCTGTCAACATTCGGCAGATGGAGTTCCGACTGCTCCCTTTATAGCCCCAATTAGAGCTGTAGCGAAGAAGCTAAGCAATTGTGACTTCTGCCCTCACTCTCACCCTTTCAAGATAGATGCATGCATACCTATTGTTTTTCAAATCTGATCAGCCTGAGTTGCTACAAGATAGAAGGGGGTTCCACGCTTTGCATTAGTTTAGGCTTGAGGTGAGAATGCTCTTAAATGTGTATCATGCTTGTGTAAAGGTAACAAACTTGGTGTGTACTCTGCAGCTAGTCAGGAAGAGAAGGCAAGATGAACCGTTACATAAATCTAGAAGGATACAGAACATTCTGGACAGGTGGGCATCTATATAAAGGCAGCGTCAAGATCCTCAGGTCCAGTGTTGTTAAGGAACTGCATTTTTTAAAAAAAAATATTACTGAATCATTAAGATTTCAAACAATACATAAAACATAACATCAAGATAATTGCTATGTGCAACACAAAAAGTGTAGAAGTGGAGGGACAAGAACTTGGAGTAAATAGATAGCAAAAAGGAAACCTGTAAGGCTGGAGGAGGATGAAAACGGTCACGTTTGTGCCTGAGCACTGCTCCGAGATTTTCAGGTAAGGAAAACAGTCCTATTAGGCGATGGATCAGAAAAGTGTAAAGGTAGGCTGCATTTGAGTGAAGAATCAGTGCAGACTAGTGTTCTTGGAAGCTAAACATTACATCAGATGCAGATATTTTTAATTGCTAATGCTTAATAAAATCATGCAAAACATAGTTTCAAATATGGGTAATCCATTTCTCATGAGAGAGGCTTAGTGCAGATTTCCAATTTGGGGCTTTTTGAACTTTTGCTGTAGTTACTGCAATCTTTACAAAATCCCAGTATTTACATGGAATTTGTGAGTCTTGGAATCTTAGTATTTGCTTTTGTAATCTTGCCAATCACCCTTTGGACATGGACCCGAAACTGCACAACATAAAGGCAAGACTGCCATATATGCAGGAACTGTATTTCTCTCTCAAAAAAGATCAGAACAAGATGCTTTCTACACAATCCTAAAATATTCCTAAGATGGTCTTGAGCATCAACTATGGCTGGGTGCCCAGCTTCTTTGGAGGTGCGTATGGGAGGCAATGTGATTATCTGCTGAAAAAGGCACCTCTGTGTTTTCAATTGTAGAGCACCGAGGTGTCATTTCTGTGGTCGATGGGCGTGCTTTAATTCAGTGTGGAAAATTGCCCCCTGCAAAGATGGTCCCTCTAGTGGCAATCATGCTAAAAAAGAGGGCAGTGCAATTGCTGAGAGGCACTTTCTGCCATCAGAAGTTGAAATGTAGCAACAGAAAGTACATTACTGGGTGCCTTAAACTGTGACATGGCCTCAGGATTCAGCTTCAAACCATCATGGCATCCATGACTCATTCAGTCCATCATTGCATCTAGGCATTAATTCAAGACATTCACAGCCTCTCCTAAGATTACAGAGAAGTAGAGATGACTGTCATCAGCATACTGGTAGGACACTATGGCCTAGCTGCTAGGACAGTAATTTGGCGCTATCTTCTGAGATCATCCCTCCTAATAGGAGCAGAATCACTGTAATAAGTGCCCCCTGCATCTATTTCATGGAGGTGATCCAGGAAGATACTACTGTCAATAGTATTAAAAGGCTACTGAGAGTTCAAGGAGGATTAATATAGTTCCATTCCCTCTGTCTCTTTCTCGCAGAAGGTCATCCGCATAACCAAAGCCAATTCTGCCCCAAATCAAGGCATGAATCCAGATTAAAATGGGTCTGCATAATTGATTTCTTCTAAGAATACTTGCAGCTGTATATCCATCATTCTTTGAAGAAGGAGTGTGTGTAACTTGGGGCTAGAATATGCCTCAGGGCTTTTTAAAAATTATATGAATCACTGGATGGTGGTATTACTCTGTCCTGTAGTAATGCATCCCTATCCCCTGGACCCTCCCATGACTGGTTTTAATCAGCCAACCTGGGCAAAGATTGAGGGTATGAGTCACATTATGACACTATTTTTAATGATCTGTTCTGATCAGTCACTCCTTCCAGGTTGTAACCAAATGAAGCAATGAAGCTGAAGTAGGTGCCCATTTAATTTAAGCTTATCAATCATCATGTGGTCATCACTTAAAACCCACCAGTTCCATGTAACTCAGTACAGTGGCAGAAACCAGCCAGACCAAGTTTGCATGTTTATCTCCTGATGGCCTCAGGAATGATTCCATTTAAACCTGTGAAGTAACACTTGTGACAAAATTTAGTTCAACCAACATGTTTCACAATCTTATTTTCTGCTCTAGGTTGAGGTTATTCTAAATCAGGGATGTCAAACATACGGCCCGCGGCCGCCCGCGGCCGCCACCCGCAGCCGCCCACGCGGTGTTTTAATCTGGCCCGCAGCCACCGCCCGCAGCCACCGCCGCCGGACGCGGGGTGTTTTAATACGGGCCGCTGCCACCCGCCGCCACCACCGCCACCGTCCTCCTTGGGTGCGAAGGAGGCGAGGCGAGGCGAGCGAGCGCGCGGCAGGACCCAGTGCGCGGGCACCGCCATGGACAGCCAGCCCCTCCTGTGCCCTAGCCACGCCCTGGCCACGCCCCCAGCCCCTCCTCTGTTCCCTAGTCACGCCCCCGGTCACACCCCTGGTCACACCCCCTGGCCCTCATAGTACTTTTTTTTTTTAATCCGGCCCTCAGCACAATTGAGTTTGACACCTCTGTTCTAAATTAAAAGGTTAGGGTGACCTATTTTTGCTTAATCGTGGCTGCTACTGCTCCTCCTTCAGCATATGTCAAATAAGATAGCCAAATATTTAAAACTAGGTGCTGTGTTATTTGTGAAACCGTGCATGGTGGACCTTCAGAATGTTCCCTCCACGTTTTCCCTGCAATTCCCTAGTCCCTCACAGCCTGTAAACCTCCATTTGGCTCTTCTCCCCCTCATGCCTACAGACTGGAAAACTCTCTCCCCTCTTCCTAACCTCCCCAACTGTCCAAATCTGTTTCCAAGCCTGCAAGCTTGCATTTTGTTTCCCTCTGGCACACAATCCTCTGCATCTAACTGTGCAAACTTCTTTCTTCTCCAGACTGCAAACTTCCATTTTTTTTCCTCCTTCCTTACTTGGAGTCCAGTAGACACTCAAATGCTCACATGATTCTCTCCTGAGCTAAAATTTATACTATTATACTAAGTCCGCATCCCCATTACAAGCTTAATTTGGTTTTGATACGGTTTCAATCCTTGCAGACCCCATGTCAGTTTGGCTTAACATGCTTTCCGCGTGTTAAATCGCCCCAAAGCGTTGTAAATGTGAACCCTCATTTCAACAGGTCTCACTCTGGTTCATGCACTTGATACGTGTTACATTTTTTACTGCGGGGACAGTACCGTTTTAAGAGATGAGAATCCATGTTTAGGGTTTCC
>MTQE01002208.1:35917396-35929172 GCA_014337955.1 Aspidoscelis marmoratus
ACCCCTCTGAAAGGGTAGTTTGACCCGCAAAGGGGTCCTGACCCCCAGGTTGAGAACCACTGCCCTAGACTTCGTAGAGGTAGACAAGGGCAAAACACTTCTAAATCTCAGCCAAGAAAACTGCATAGAGGTACCTGTGGAGGCGTCCATGCTGTCAACTAGGAGTCAGCCACAACTCAATGGTACTCAGCAACAATAATGCACTCATTCAGCCATTGGAGCACACAGGCTAGTCCCTGCTTTTCAGCCTAGCCTACCTCACATACTTGTTTTGAGGATAAAATGGGGAAGAATGTTTACTCCCTTGAGCCCTTTGGAAAGCAGGGAAAGTGTAAACATAGAATACAATGTAGATTTTTGCACTTCAAAATCCTGATTCTTAATAGTAATTCTCCAAAGATAAGTTGTATAAATGATGGCGAGATCTAAAATAAATGGGCTTTATGTGAGCCAGTTTGGTCTCATGGGGCCTTTCTGCACTTGACCTTTTTCTAGAATAAATCCCAGAATAGGGACCAGCTATCTGCATCCTAGTGCAGACTATGGAAGGCCCCAGATGAGGCCTGCCATAGTCTGCTTTCGTCTGTGGTCAGCAGACCGCTATCCCAAGATATCTTCCAGAATAAGGCTAAGTGCAGAAAGGGCCGTGGTTAGGGAGCCGGACTCTTATCTGGGAATACTGGGTTTGATTCTGCACTCTTCCACGAAGCCATCTGGGTGACCTTGGGCTAGTCACAGCTCTCTTCTGAGCTCTCATAGTCCCACCTACCTCACGGGGTGTCTGCTGTGGGGAAAAGAAGAGTAAGCTTTGTCAGCCGCTTTGAGTCCCCTTAAATGGGTGAGAAAAGTGGGGTAGAAAAGCGAACTCTTCACTTACATAAGTGAAAGTTTTAAATAATTTTTTTTATGTTTGGTAACATGCGCATGCAGCATAGAGAAAAATGTGTACAAAGGCCCTGAACAGCATTATGGGATGGATATCAAATACAGATTTCCTGGCTTGTGATAAAACTCTTTGGACTACACTTATTTTCTAAGCTTCAAAAAACAGTGCCTGCAGTTTTTTTTAAATAATCATAGAGAGTTTTTATAATTTTCTGAGAAAAAGGAATGTCATGACATTCCAGGCCCTTAGCTGTATACTGCAATTGAGTACATACACTCTGTTCCAAGCCTCTTACAGCCTTTTATTCAGAGCTGATTTAAAGCATCCTTTTCTCTCTTTCTCTCCCCACAAGTGCCTAAAGCAGGGCCCAATGTATTAGATTATTGACCTATAATTTATGTGCACCACCTCCGTTTTTTGGCAGTATGCAGCAAATCCTCATTTCCTTTAAGCCTTCAGTTAGAGAGCCCCACTATCTAGCTGTTCTAGGGATATTGTGAAGTAACTTTGCATCATAGCATCACCTGCACATTTTTCTAGGGTCATTTGGCTCCTGTTGCCCTAGGGATATGGCAGTTCAGACTTTTCATGCACCACCTGGTACGAGCCACAACATAGACCCATAGGGTGCTTGGTTGCTGCCCAGAGTTTAATTGGATTCATGACAATTGAAGTTCATCCCTGTCAGGGAGAAATACCCTTCAAGCAGGAACTTATCCCAGTTCTTTAATGGACTAGAGTTGGCTGGAGTTGTTTGTTCGCTTTGTGTATGCTCAGAGGTAGTCTTCTTCTTTGAAAACCAGAAGCAACAAAAAGAAGTAAATCCAGTCAAATGTGGTGTTTGGGAAACTACATGGTTTTGCTTATCTGAGCAAACTGGCTGGCTACATTTGTGGTAAATATATAGGCAACGTCAGTCTGTGTTTACTCCAGTTCAATTGCAAATCAAAGCGTTCGTTCGTTCGTTCATTTGTTCATTCATTCCACCCTATACCAGAGATCTCGGAAGAGCTTGTGGTTTCCCTCTCTTTTCCAGGGTCTTAAGCTGTTTTACTGCACTTTGATCCTGTGTGAAGCAGAAATATACCACCTGCTGGGTATGGACCAATTGATAGGGAAGGTAGAATTTCAATAATGTTTTTATAAATGCCTTCATGACAGAGCTGATGAATGGGGAGCCCTCCGGGTGCTTTTTAATTACAGCTGCATCCAGACTTTGCTTATTTATGCCATTGTATTTGGGATATTCCAGAATAAGGCATGGATATCCTGGAATATCCTTACTTTACTCTGGAATAGCTAAATATAGCACAATAAGGGCTAGTATTCCCATTCTGAAGCCCCACAGCTATCGAACATGGAGGTGGCTGTGTTTCCTGGAAGCTGCTCCAAGACAGGAGCAGTTCCATGGTATGTGAACTGTCCACAACAGAGCATCCCCAGCCGTCCCTGAGGACCAGGTGCGAAAAGGCCCTTAGCAAGTGAGGTCTGGATGTAGCCTACAACTCCCATCCTTCCCTGCCGTTACTTATGACGACCGGGGCTGATGGGAGTTAGAATTCAGGAATATCTGGAGGGCCACACATGCATCTTGCTGTGCAATAGATGTGGGAAAGCTGTGACTGCCCAGATGTTAGGGCAGCGGTTCTCAACCTTCCTAATGCTGCGACCCCTTAATGGAGTTCCTTATGTTGTGGAGACCCCCAACCACAGGGGCGGAGCAGCTGGGAGGTGGGAGGGAAGGGCGGCGGGAGCCTTGTCGCGATCCCTCTGAAATGGTCATTCGACCCCCAAAGGGGTCCCGACCCCCAGGTTGAGAACCACTGTGTTAGGGGCTTTTAATTGCTGCCAGCCCAAGCAACAGTACAGGCTGATGTGACTTGGGGTAATATTATTTTGAGAAACCATGTTGATTTTTTCCAACTGCAGCCAACTCCATTAACAGATAATGCTAATAGAAACTGATCAACCCACATTTAGAAGTTTATCATAATTTTAATTAGCTCCTTCTCCAGTGATTAAGCTACTTTATATCTGATCATCGTAGGAATCCCGAGAGATAGAAAAAAAATCAAGAGAAAGAGAGTTAGCACCTTGCCATGTGAAGGTTGGAACCAGAGGCCAGTTCGCACTTGGCCTCATAGTTCACAACAGGTTAACATCTGGGCAGGTGAAGCATCTGCATTTGCAGGAGGTGCTTATAGCTTAGAAATGTCTCCTGCCTGCCCCGATGTTAAGCTGTTGCAAACTAGCAACGGTGCACAAAATCATGCACCACACACAATCTAAACTTTACCTGAAACTTACCTGATGCATCCAACACGCAAGCATTCACACCGTTTCCACTGCGAGGGATCATCTGAGATGCCACACAAGTGTGCTGCCACCTTAGATGACGTCAGACATGACTGCATGCGCGCAGAGCATCATTGTTGCCATGATGAAGGTGCCAGTGTAGGCACAGTCATGCCAGATGCCATGATCAAAATGGCGGCACTCTGTCAGCGATTGTTCACGTGACCAGGCGCAGGTGACGTCTGGGCATGTGGGGGTTAGGCTACTGTGTACTAGCCTTCCTAAATGTGAATGCTAGTATACGTTAACTTCCCATCCATTGGACAGGAAAATTGCATGACAGACTAAGTGCAGAAACACCCCTGGATTCCCCATGGCTACGTCCTTTCTTCTACCTGTTAGATCCTCTCTAGCTCAGTGGATTGCACGATTTCAGTCCCGGAATTAAGATAATTGTTTGCAGCTGAAACAATGCATATAATCTTTGGGCAAAAGTCCTTGCCTCCTCATGACGAAAGAGTGTTGCCTCAATGGCCTGGACTGTGAGAAATGAGTGCTGAAATCAGTGCCATATCATTACCACTACTCTGGGATTTCTTACAGTGGTGGGAGGCCCAGGCCAATGGCCTTTGGGTTCATTTTCAGCCTCTCCGCGGTGCCCTTTGTGCCTTGGTTCCAAGCTGGGCTGTGTCAACAAAGCAATTGCAGAGGGTTCTGTTTGAACAGGCCTTACTCAGAGATTTTGCAGGTTGGAGAAGCTCCCCGTGCATCAAAATAACAACTGCTGCAATTTTGCCCGCTTCAGTTGTGTGACTCATCAGCCCCCGAGCAGAGGGCAGGCAGCGTCGGGTCAGGTAGCATGCTGAGAGAACAGAAATTGTCGCTGTCCTTGTCCCAGCTCTGATTGCTTTTTCGTGTCTTGCAGCAGCACAGTTTGTGCGTTCACTTAGAAAGGACACCGCCACAGTCTTTCATATCACCAGCTCTTTGGCCTGCGCATGAGCTGGAGGCATGGATCCAGATGTTTGATAGCAGTAGGCTCACACTTCCATTGGCCCCTTCTCGGGCAAAGGAGTAGAAAAGCTTTCCTCTGGGCCAATAAGTTCTTGGTTCCCAGTAAAGTCCGCAGTAGCAAAAGATAATCTTTATTTCTTTATTATGGAACTTCTGTATTTTGCTTCACCACAGTTTCACTGCACTGTACAGAATAAAACAGTAAAAACAATAAAACTATTAGAAGCAAAATAGAACAATAAGATTCTAAAACTAGGAGGATGCAACACCACAGAAATAGAATCCCTTGATATTTGTGAGAGTAAGGTTCTGACAAAATTTCCCAAAAACAAGAACACATAAATAATGAAGGAACTGGAAAATTTAATTTCATGAACCCTATTGTTGGGGGGTGGGAATTGCCATTGGCTCAAGTCTGATCTAAAATACTGAAACTGAACCAGTGGAACCCATGAGGCAGCCTGGCCAGCTGTCAATTAGGGATGTTCATGAATATTCAAAACATTCAAAATTTGATCAAATTTGATCGAATTCAGACATTCTAATTCGGACTGAATGTCTATACATTCGAATTTAAACATTTGAATGCATTTTGAATCAAATCATTTGTGTGAATTATTCGGACATTCGTATGTGTACGGACACGTACGCATTCCATATGTATTCATACACATCTTATTCATATCCGTACAAATTTGTATGGATACGTATGGAATGATAACGGGATGTATAAGGGATAAAAATGGGATACGTATGGACATATACGAATGTTATCGACGTTCGTACCTTCAGATACTAATAGAACATTCATATGAATAGATTTGGATGTATTTGAATTGAATGTGAATACATTCAAATTTTAAACATTCAGATCGATTCAAATCTTTGGTATTCAATTCAAATAGAATCAAATGCCGAAAATTGCATTTGTGCACATCCCTACTGTCGGTTGAAGAATCACGTCAACCTGTTTATTCACCAGTTTTTGTATTAAATAGTCTATTCAATAAATAAATAAAACACAACAACAACAAAGAATTATGCCAACCTCTTTCTGCAATTCATATAATTGGGATAACTGTTTACCTCGGGGTACCTAGCCGTGAACTTGGCCAAAGCCCTTACTGATCTCCTCATTAACAAACACTCACCCTCTGGTCCCATGGTTAAAGTCTTGTGGTTAAAGTGCTGGACTCTTAACTATTCAATTCTGCATTCCTCCATGAAGCCAGCTGCGTGACCTTTGCTAGTCACAGCTCTCTTCCTGAGCTCTTACAGCACCACCTACCTCACACAGGATGTCTATTGTGGGGAGAAGAACAGAAAGCTTGTCAGCCACTTAAGTCCCTTAAGGATGAAGAAATATCCTTAATATACTCTTAATATACTCACTCTTAATATACTGTCTGTGCGAAGGCAAATCTGGTTTTACAGGGGTCCACATGAGCTCTTGAGCCTGAGGTGACTGAGAATCTGGAAACTCTAGAGAACTTACCATACTCTCAGTGCAGTGACCCCAGAAATGGGTTGATTTCAGCAACACAGGAAGGAACAGAAGTGGTTGCAGCAGCATATTTTGCCTTCCCCTCATGTATTCTATGCATAATTTTATCACATAGTTGGCAGAGACCAAAGGCCTCTGTTCCTTAAAATAATCTAACTGGTTTGCCTAAGAAGATACTATTGGTTTAGACTTGAGTCAATCTCAGATTGGTATCATTTGTCTAGGAAGAAAGTGCAGCCTCTTCAAGATCAGAACAGCCCATATGTGGCTCTCCAGATGTTCCATTGGTCCTTGCTATTGGCTGTTCTTGTGGTTGGGGATTATGGTTCTATAATACTTGGATGTGGATGGGTACATGTTAGCCAGCTTTGTGCAAATTTGTCCCATTCCCCGAAGATAAATACTTACCTACATAACTCTTTTCCTTCTCAACTGTCACCTCCACCATTTTCTTGATACTGTCAGACATTCATCGATGCAGGAAATGTGAGACAGTCTCCATTCTGAATTAGGCCTTGTTTGATTGCATCTGTTGAAAAGTGATGGGATGGTTTTGCTGCCTGGAAATAAGGGGCACAGTGTCCATCTCTCCCCATTCTACATGTACTACATTTGTAACTCCCTAATTCTGCTGTTGTTTTGCACTTCTTGTCTCATAGAAATGACCTAGAAAAGCCTGAGCTTCAGCAGAGGACAAGCTATTAGCCATGCTTCTGTTTTGTCTGCCCATTTCAGCAGAAGTTGCTCTGTCCAGAGAAACAGCTATCTTCATCTTCTAGCGTAAGGGATATATACTTTATATGGCTGCTGTCCCATTCTCTTTCATTCTCATCATCCTGCTCATTTGAGTTGTCCATTAGAAGACCTCCAGCTTTTTTGCCTCCTCTTTGGAATGAAGGAGTTAGTGGTGGAGAAGAGATTACCGTGAAAGGTTTTACCCCTTTCATCCACCATAGTGGCTGATGTAAGGTGAACATGATCTGTTCTCATTTAACCGAAAGGCAAATCTAGCTGCTGTCTCTTGAGGGACTAGACTGTCCCTTTTTTTCCTCCCTCCCTCCCATACTGTGCTTATTGGCCCTTGTCTTCTTTAACTCCTAGGAGCTTTTAATCTTTTGTGAGATACTCGATCAGTAATTCTGTCAGAATAACCTTCCATTCTCTCCCTTGTGGCCTTCCAGTGTGAGGAACATTGATGAACTTCCCACGGAATGAGCGTTAGCCTCCAAGCTGCTGTGGAAAATTCTTAGCAGGTTGTCTGGGATTCATCCTTATATCTGCATAATGTTGGGGAATCATCCTTAGTCATTTCCCCAATAAAGCTACAAAAAGCACAGTGCCAATTGGATTAACCCATCAATTATGGCATCAGTAGTGTCCTGGCTAACTATATTTCAACGGTTTGTTTGTTTGTTTTAATGCCGTACAGGCTCAAGACTATGACCATGATGGGTAATGGTGGTTGGGACTAAGAGGGTGGTGAAGGCAAAGGCTGGGATTAGTTGGGACCCTGGCAAAACGTATGTGCCTGGTTTATTAGGGTCTGTATGACTGAAGTCATCTGATCCCTAATGGGAAGTGGGATGTGACTGGCAGAACAAGTCTCACGTTGGCAACCCATCCGTTCCTGCCTCAGACGTCCCCTCCCCTGCCAAGAACTGAAGCCCCTGCTGGGTTGGATTGTAGCTCCAAGGTTTTTGCCAAGCGAGCCATGGTGTGTGTGTGCCATTAACGCACTAGGGGATAATCCCTTTGTGTCTTAACAAGGGAACAGCAGCCTCCCCCCTCTTCCTCTTTTCACCACAGCCTTTTCTTTGAACAATCAAGGTCGAGGGGGGTGGGAGAGACTCTGTGGACGCATTGAGTGTGAGTGAAGCAGAACAGCTTTGATCCCTGATTGCTAAGAAAAGGCCTAGAAGACAGCCCGCTGCCTGTGCCACATTACATTTCCAGCATGGGTGGCAATGGGAGGCATCTGTCTTTGAAGAGCTTTTCTTTCCCCAGGCACAATTATAAAATTTTACAAGTCTCTCTCTTTTTTCATCTTTCCTCATGCCAGTAAACGGCTTTGAGAACCCCCTACCCCCACCCCATTAATGATCCCAGAATTCAAGAACAACTCATGGGGTCTTTTCTGCAAAAGCCTGAAGCATATGGTTCAGGTCACAGCATAAGGCTATGAAATGAAAAATGCTGAATTCTCTGTAAAAGCAGTCTGCCACCCGTGGTCTTCTCCTATAGAGAGGAAATGCCCTGAAAGAAGAAGCTAACAGCGCAATCCTATAGATATTTAAGCCTGAGTAAGCACCAGTGAATTTCAGAGTAAACATAGAGGAGGGAGGGCGGGGGAGATACTATAAAACATGGTATAATGAGATAATGTGAAACCGCATATGATAAATCTTGTGAGCAAAATACGGAAAAGAATAAGTGCTTGATTCCTGAGCTTGTAATATCCAAGATGGAGGTGAAATTCTCTCATGTGAACCATACTTGACTTTCCCTGAATATGAAGCCAGTTAATATTGCTTAAATTAATTGTCGAATTGAAATAAGTGACTGGAAGTTCATGGCATTTAAGGGACACAAAGGTGTGAGGTGATCATCTTTAGGGTATATAATAATCAAAAGCAGCCTCATACGACTGGATTAACAACCCAGGGAATACTAGCTTTGAAAAAGTATCCTTCAGGTGGGATCTCAGGTGCGTCCAGGTAATACCTATCCCAAAGGAATAAGTAGAAATGGCACAGTTAAACCTAAAACCATTAAACGCATAAGGGAAACTTTAATAAGCACGAAATGAAATAATGTAAACAATATATTCTGATATTCTGTAATGTCTGTGCAGACTTCTTATTGAATTTGTTGACATTTATTCCTTAGGTTAGTGGAGATAGGAGTGTTTTATTTATACATATCGTTTATAACCCAACTTTTTTTCTAATGCGCACAATATTCTCCACCTCCCTGTTCTTCCATTACAACACGCCTGTGAGGTAAGGTGACAAAGGCTGCTTCCAGCTGGTGAGGGGAAACAGAGGATGCAGGCTGAATATGTCACTAGTAAGTGATAGTCCAGAGTATTGTCCCTCCAGCATTGTTGCTTGGTAGTTAGACAGCATGAGGGCTGGCATTGTCCCTGTGTATTTTAGTGACGCATGTATCTAGGTATTTGGCAGGTGTAAAATACCTTGAAGTGTGTGTTGCCACCATTGTGCATGCACAGTTGTCTGTTTTGGCCCCTGCGCATGCATGCTGGACAGAGCAATAATGGTGTCTCCCTCCAGAAGGTAAGTAATAGTGCTGTTGCTAGAAAGCCTGCTACCATTGTCAGGTTTCTCCCAAATAGGCTACTGCACATTTTAGAGGGGGTATAGTAGAGCTATGGTAGGGTTGCCACAGATACATGCAGCAGCCCCACCACGGCGCATTCATAAGACGAATAATTGAAGAAGAGTTGGCTTTTCTACCCCGCTTTTCTCACCCATTCAAGGGGACTCAAAGCGGCTGACAAAGCTTTCTATTCTTCTCCCCACAACAGAACACCCTGTGAGGTAGGAGGGGCTGTGAGAGCTCAGAAGAGACCTGTGACTAGTCCAGGGTCACCCAGCTGGCTTTGTGGAGGAGTGTGGAATCAAACCCGGTATTCCCAGATAAGAGCCTGGCTGCCTAACCGCTAGACCATACTGGATGCAGCCATAAATGGGAGCCTGTTCCTCATGGAGTGGGGCTTTCTGGCATGGTTTCACTTACTGAAGGTGCTTAGCAACCTCCTGGAAATTGCCAACAATGTAATGGCAAGGGACTTCACCTGACTTCACCAGTAAGCAGCAAAATGCTGGCACAATAATAATAGTGGGTAATATCCCAGTCTATTTTTACTGCAACTTAAGTGGCCAATTGACTGTGGCAACCCCAGTAGGCTGTCGTGGCTGGCTGGCAGTCTAACCGCAATGCCAAGGACCTCTCAGCATATTAAACATGTCCAGAAGCAGCCTTGGAGTCTGGGACAGGTCCACTTTCACAGAGGTGCTAGTGATTATGCTAATAAATTAACCAAGTGGGCTCAAAATGCGGGGGAAGCTTTCAGATCAGGACTGGAGGGCAAGCGGCGGGCAGCATTCATTCAAAACCACATTTTTGTGTGCCCAAATGAAGATCCAGTCATTTACAGGCGGCTGCTGTCAGATTGAAAAGTGGAGGCTATAGCAGTGCCTGTATTACGCAGTGTCTGGGCAACTACAGCTAAAGCGAGATTCAATGTAACGGCAAAATGATGCATATTAACAATAAAACCATAATAGTTTCTGAGGAAAGAGACCTTGTGATCTCAGAAGAAAACTCATAGAAAATGTCAGTTTAGCATGCTTAGCAGTAGAAAGAAAAACAAAATACTGTAGGAATTAGTAGGGGTGGGGGAAAGAACGAGCAACAAATGTCAAGGAACAAGACTGCAGCAGGTGCTGTTTTATCACTCTGTTACTGTACGCATAGACATGGCAATCAGTTCTATCCAGAACCAAAGTTTTTTGCTTAACAGATACTGCAAGCAAACATCAGAAAAGGGCAAACTCCATCCTGCCCTGCTTGTGAACTTTTGATGGCTATCTAGCTTGCCTCTGTTTGGAGCACTGGATTGAGCAAAGCAGGTCTTAAAAATCTTGGCACAATTCAGATAAAACTTTTCCAACTCCATCCAGCACTTTCCCCATGTACCCAGGACCAGTCCTTCCTTTTGCTTATTTATTTAAAGGATGTATAATCCATTTTTTCCCCAAGGGATCTTTTCTAAGGCAGCTTATATCATACTTAGAATGTCTGGGCAGGGTTATGTAGTCAACATCTGAGCTGAGGCATTCTCTCTGTTTCCTCACAGTAACTGAAATTAGAAGGTGGGTGACCCAGCAGTGAGGCTTTTCAGTGCTGGCTGCTTCTGAGACTGGGTCCAGATTAGCAGATTAAATCCGCAGTTATAACAAAATACACAGCTTACCTGGCTGTGAAGCTACAACGGGCCGTCTGGACTCCAGAAACCTCCCTGTGCATGGTGAGGCAGCCAATGGGACTCATCTGCAGGCTCAGCTCTTGTTGGCTGTTTCTCACCATCCTATCAGGACGGTAGGAAACTTCAAATTTACCTGATACTGCAGAGCTACTCCTCATCGTACTACAGTACTACAGTAGGTAAATTTGCATTAGCAGTGGCATAATGCACTGCAACTATGAAGTACCGGGCGTCAAGTGTGACACCCATGCCCCAACTGCACTTTGGAATGTGCCATAGTCACAAGTGTGGATCAGATCTCTCTGCCCAAGGAAGTTTACCTGATGCCAGATCAAACACTTTTCAAATGGCAGGACGATATGCTGTTCAGGAACTAATACCTGTCCAGTCCTGCCTATTTACATTGAGCTGATAATGTGGTATCCCTGTTCTTGTGGGGAATTTATTGTATGCTTTTTTTTGAAATGTGTGAATACGATGTTTTTCCTAAGCCCATGCAGTTATAAATTGCTTCAAGTTGTTTGAGCACTAAAGTAACATCCAAGCTATTTTCAGAGCCTTTTAAAAGTACAATATGATTGTCAGAATCAAACCAGTATCAAGACCATAAAATTTTCAGGATTCTAATGAATAGCTGCTGTCTGCCTCGGAAAGTGAGGAAGAGATCTTTAAGACTTAATGAATGAAAGAGAGAAGGTTGCCTGAATTTCAAAGGTCTTTAATTTCACAATTGTGGAGTGCCACTTCTCCCAGATGCCTACTGGCCTGATGATTTCCAGTACCAGCTTCTCTTCATTTAGGTCACAAGAAAGATGGGACAACGTGAGTCTTTAAGTAACCTGGAAAAGTTTCCCTTGGGAAGATGGAACAGGTGAACTTATTGGTGGATTTTGCAGATGTAGCTCACAGAGGAGGGTTTGAGCGCAGCAAAGATGGAATTGCAGGGAGATGAAAATCCTTGGCTTCCTCCATCCAGATTGCTTATTGGTGCACCTCACTTTGGGAGGTGATTCAAGAAGATGGAAAATTATTATTATTATTATTATTATTATTATTATTATTATTATTA
>MTQE01002208.1:35929935-35944567 GCA_014337955.1 Aspidoscelis marmoratus
CCAGGGTTTTGGCGGTAGATGTGGAAAGGAAGGGACGGATTTTAGTGATATTGTAGAGAGAGAATCTGCACACTTTATCCATGGACTGAATGTGGCCCCATCTCTGCCTCATCTTGTGCCTGGCATTTCATGGGCAATCCTGCTGGCTCCCTGACGAGTGAGCCATGAGCCATCATTTGGTCTTGCCACTTCTAGATATGAAATGGCTCAAAGAACGGCATGAAGCACTGGAGTAACGTGTGGCTACAGTGTCCCCAAGGAACCTAGGCAGGGTTTGTGTAATAAAGGGCAGTAGATGGAGTTAGATTTGTCATTTGTTCCTTACTATGAGTATTAGCAACTTGCACTTAACATTAAAAGTAAATGTGTCTTTTCAAGTAATGTTTCCTTGAAATCAGGAACAAATGGGTAAACACATCCAGACAAATACTACATGTCTTTGACCAGGTATGTCTCCAGGAGAGGCAACTGTTCCTTATTTTCTCTTGCTTACATCCTGTTGCTGAATCAGTGGCATGCCGTGGCTTCCAAGCTGTAGAAGAATCCTCTCAATGCATTTCCATTAAGTAGAAGCCCATATTTGGAGCCTTGTTTTCTGAATTGCAAAGTGATGCCAACCAGAGATGGAGATAGACAAAGCTTCCTGAGGAATCTGGGTGAGATACAGGTTGTGTATGACGTGTTTGTGTGTGTGAGGGGGGGGGAGGGAGGGAAAACTGACATAGATTGAAATGCAGACTGGGGAAATAGAGATGAGGCTTCCCATTAGAGTCCTTCCCATCTCCCACAGCTTTATTGTCCTAATCCACAGACCAACCACTGCTGTCCAGGCTGTTCCAATATAAGAAGCCATTGAGCACAGTGTCAGCTGGCTAGGGAAAGAGAAAGGTACAGTGAGAAATAGAAAAATGGAGAAACCAAATATTCTTGTATGGAACTAAGCTCTTGGCAGTACATGTTCCTTCAGAAGAGATTATATGTCTTTGTGGCCATTCCACCAGTGTCCATGAAATGTTATGACCAGGTGGACTATGGTATAGTTTTCAATCCAGTTATCTTAAAAGCTTCTCCACTTCTCCTCTCACTGACACCGTTTTAAGATTCTTCCAATTTTGATTCTGCTGTTTTCAAGAGAGTATTTTCCCCCTTTCTTCTTTTGAGATAACCACCAGTGGTTAGATCACAAGTCTACTCAAAAGCAAACCTTAGCTGGGAGAGGATTAACAGACATGTTATGTTTTCACAGTTATGGTCTAACTTGCCATTCTCTTGAGGGTGAAAAACAATTTCCTGCCAGGTTAGATTGGCTGATGATCTTGTGGCTAATGGAATGTTGACAGCTGATTTGTTTGGATTTTGAACAAGTACTTCATGTCCTACACACACGCCTGCCATCTTGGGAACGTTATGGACCAAAACACAGCTGCTGATATGGTTAGAGGTGACCAAGGTTATTTTGCAGGGGTTGCTATCACCACTGATCTGAAGGGAACCCATGGGTACAGGGGTTATGTCCCCCCTTATACCATCTCACATCACTTCTGATGACATAATTTCCAAAAATCATGAATGCTGCCCATATCTTTACTGACAAAGTAATTGTTTCTAAAGTTTTAGTAGAAACCCAGGGGAAAAGCCATTTGAATTTAAAACTTTTTTCTTCACTTTTAGATTATCACTTGGGTTATACAGAGAACCTCAAGGGATTCACTGGGCTTATTAGTTGACTTATGGGCATGTCTGCGTTCAGCAGAGGATGCCTTTGGGAGGCATCTTTGTCAGTGTGGATCGTCCTTTTGATCTTCCTAATGGCTCCAGTACCATCATTAAAGCCACATTGCTACACCTGCACACTGAGAGCCCCCAAGCCCTCAGCCCTTTTCACTGTGACAAAGCCCTAGTTCAGAATCACTTCTCATGCCGTGAACCTTTTGCTCCTCAGAGGGGCCTTGAACTTCCTCCAGGCACCCTCATCCCTTTTCGATGTTCTCCCAAGATCTTCCTGTATAGACATGTTATTTACCATTTGCACCCAGATTCTAAGCCTAAATGGAAGTCTGATGTCAGTAAGTGAGGTAAGTATGATTGAATATGGTTGGCCCTAAAAAAGCCTGAAGACATTCTTAGCAATCTAAGGAGACTAGTGTAGATACTTCAGGGATGCCTGCTATTTCAATTTATGCATTACCCTTTGGTATAAAATCTATTCCCTTGCAAAAATAACAGTATATCTCATGTGAGCTACACAATTTTCCTCAGTGTTCCAAAAGCTGAGCAGGCCAAGCTACAGCATACATTATCTGTGTGAGTTTGGAATCCCTATGCATCTTGTAGTTATCTCATATGCAATCTGTTTTTGTCCCATATGGATCTGTACGAATGCATACGAATGCGGGAAAGATGCGGATCTTCAAGTATGTGTTGTGTACAAACCCATACATGTACGAATGTCCTGATAATTTGAATGAATAGATCCAAAGTTCAAAATTTGATTCAAATGTTTACATTCAAATTTTGGGGCATTCTGTCCGATTTGAATGTTGAAATTCAGTACATTCAGTCAGATTTCGAATGCCTGCGGATATTTGTGCATAGACTGGATGAGAAGAGCCAAAAAGGTCCAATCTACTCGACTTACGAGGGGCTAGTATACCAAATGATAATGATATGCACGTGGCCTGGTATATCGTAATCTGGTATATCATGGAGTCTGTTCTGTCAGCAAAACCAGGTGCACTGCTTTAATGGAACCCCTGGACCTTCAGAGCTTACAGAGCTCCTCCCCCATGCTGGTTCCAAAACTGACATGAGCTTCAGAATTGGGGTTGGTGGGGCTGGAACAGAACAAGCCAGGCTTCACATATTTTATGGCCTAGCTGTCTCCCTTCATCCTCTATTGTCTTCAGCTTCTTCTGTTTCAAACCAATAGCTTGCTTGCTGGTATCCATCAGTTTTTTTCTGCCCAGTCTAAACTATTCTTCCCTGTGTGTTGGCCACATGGTAGATTTCTGAATACAATCCTGCTCTAGCTATATATCCTCACTTCCATCCACTTAAGTCACCTAATTGCAGGTACCTGCACCAGTTCTCCTCCTGTCTGAACTGACAGGACCCAGTGCTCTTCTGTGATCGAAGCCAGGCATATAAATCAAAGCTGCCTCCAGATGGCTCTGCAAGCTAGCTTGGGGCTGGAGGCAAGTTGCCCGTCATTAAAGGAAAATGCAACATACCTAGGCTCCACGTGGGGCTCAGTACTTGTGGTTTCAGTTCTTAATGCTCTCCATCTTTTGCCTGAAGTTCTGTGGACACTGTGACGATGGCTTATGGCCTCAGATGTTGAAAAATCCAGGGGAACTCCCAACAACAGCTTAGGACCTGGTTGTGCTTATTCCCAAGTTTTACACCATTTTGGGCTTTGGACAGCAAACAGCGCCAAGAGTGCAGTCAGCTTCGGCACTCTCTCTCCCCCATTTCCCCAGGACTTAGTTCCTTGTTTTTATTGCTCTAACCTGCCCTGAGACCTTCGGGAATATATAATTAAATAACTAAACAAACTCCATTTTTCATTTTGAAGCCCATCTATTCTGCCTGGAAATGTCATTTATTAGTGTAATCAGAAAAGTCGGTCATCTTACTGTTCTCTCCTCTTTCCTGGGGCCTTTCTGCACTTGGCCCCGTAGTCAACGTAGAGTGCACTCCCAGAGAGACCATCTGCACTGCAAGGAGCCATTTCCAACCCAGAAATGGCTCCTTCCATGCAGGAGCACGCTGTGTGGAGCACAAATTCATGCTCCACATACAGACGTACTTTTACCAGAGACAGCATTTCCCATCTCTGGTACAGCCAGCCCATTTGAACCTCAGTGGTGCTGGGCAGGTCATCTGAGGTGCTATACAAGCATGCTGGCACGTCAGAAGACCCAAAATCCGAGTTTGTGTGCACATCACTGTGTTTCTGGTGAGGGCGCCAGTGGATGTTCACTGGTGCCACCATCAGGACCCAAGATGGTGGCACCCAGACCACATGTCCACCATGTCCACGTGTGGTGGGGAAGTTGCTAGGACAGGAAGTGCAAAATTCCTCTTAGTCATTTGTGAACACTGTTTAAAAATGCTAATCCCTTGTTTGGGATGGCTCATTCATGATGGCCATGTGGGTAGTACACCACCTCCCCCAGTTGTTCTGCCTTTTTTCTCCACTGACGTGGGTTTGAACACTATTTCTGCATTAATAGCATCCCACTTACTATTCACTCCACCTGTTTTGTATTTCTTCCAGTTGCCTTGCTTTCCACCCCAGGACCAGCAGTGATTCTCCCTGTCCTATGCTCTTAACTTTCCATTGTGAAAGCTCTCCACTGTTGGTCTCAGCATTTGAATTAAAAACGGTACCTGAAATCCCACAATGCTTTTCACAAGCCAGCATGTTGCCCTACGTTGGGTATCTGGTAGGACAATTTCAGCACAGCACTTAATTGAACTTACAGGAACTTCCCATGCAAATGGGGGGGGGGATTAAAAGAGGAGGGTACAGTAAATTCCCAGAAGTTCAATCCCAGAAGTGCTGTAATCCGACAACCTACATTCAGGGAAATGCTGACATTTTTTAAAAAATTGGTGTTTCTCCATGCTGCCTGAAGACAGCCCAGTTTAAAGGTACAGCAAAATTGCACCATTTTGACTGAATGACATCATGCCAAATGTGAATGGGGTGGGGGAGGGTTTAAAGAAGAACCATCAGCCAAAAAAGCTGTCTCCAGCATCCCTACTAACCTCAGTTTTCATGGCGTCAGGATGCAGACTGTGGCTTCTGTTGACAAGCCCAGGAAGCAAGGAAGAGTGTCTTTTTTGTTGTGGACCCACTTTTTGGAATTTCCTTCCAACTGAGATCCAGGTAGTTCCATTGCTTGATGTCATTTTAAAAAATCTCTAATTACATATTTTTTTCACCCATGCCTTTGGAATTATTTAATAGAGTGACCATGATTAATTCAGTCTTTTATTTGTGATTAATTGTTGCTTCTGTTATTGTCTGACACAGTGGTTCTCAACCTTCCTAATGCTGTGACCCCTTAATGGAGTTCCTCATGTTGTGGAGACCCCCAACCACGGGGGTGGAGCAGCTGGGAGGTGGGAGGGAAGGGCGGCGGGAGACTCATCGCGACCCCTCTGAAAGGGTAGTTTGACCCCCAGGTTGAGAACCACTGGTCTAACATAAACTGTGTAGAGTAATTTGAAATCTACAGTATGTAAGCCAGATAAATAAGTGAACTCCAGCAGGCAGGGCTCTGTAAAGAAAACAGTCCTTTCGACATGCTGGTTCCAAAACTACCGGCATACCAGCTTGGCCCAGTCTGGATCACAGAGGCGGCAGAAGGCATGGCTCTATTCCTGTACTACCAGGGGGACCACTTTGACAGTACCCCAAAATGTGCTTCTGAAATATGTTGCCTGGGAGTGCTTTGAGCCTATGGACTTGAGTTCCTAGCCCAGTGATGGCGAACCTTTTGAGCTTGGTGTGTCAAAATTCGGAAGAAAACGTAGCTTAACTCGGGTGCTGTGTCACATCTAGAAATATCCATAATTTTGTGATATTTGTAGTTCTAGTAAAAAGTTATATTTTTGACATATGTATTTTATTAAAAGCAAAAACAAATAATTCTTTACATTAGTGCCTTTTGTTGCTAAATTTTCAATTGAAAGTTGGTATTTCATACACTTCAAGAACAAGCAAGAATACACGTCCAGTTGCCAGGATGACCATGTGTGTCACTCAAAAGGGCTTGGTGTGTCACCTGTGACACGCGTGTCATAGGTTGGCCATCACCGTCCTAGCCCATCAGAGGCTGTCCTCAAAGTTTGTGTGAGCTTTGGCACTGGTCTCTACCGGTGTCACTGTCCAGACAGTGCTGTTCCAGACCATGCCTCGCTGTGGTCCGAACTAGTGGCCCACGCTGGTCCAGCCCCACAGGTTTGGATCACGGCTAGGTAAGTGCAGAAACGCTCAATAGTGCAATCCCCAAATTTCCCAGAGGTATTACTATTGGGAAAATGCCCCAAATTCATTAGAAATCCTAAATACAGCTTTCTTAGAACCCGGTCTCCTTTTAAAGACAGGAATGGAGCTAGCCGTTACAGGCTAATAATCTTTCCCTTTGGCAGGGGAAAAACTGGTATAATCTTTCTTTTGTACTGATTAACAAGGAGGAGAGGTTTTCATTTAAAATATTATGCTGTTGGCATTGAAAATTCCTGTGAGATACACAGATTGCACTGCATTTTGGCAGTTTTATCTGTCACAGTTGCTGAAAGCAAAAAGCTTTTTTTCCAAAAATTAAACTACCTTAGGAAATTAAGTTCCAGGGTAACCGGCGCATGAGGAGAATAACAGCAGATAATTGACTTAATTTGTTGAAGCAAAGACAGAGAAAATGAGATTGCAACAATTGAAAGAAGACCTCTCTATTAAATATTGTGTGCTATTTCACAGGTGGCTACATTGTGTGAATTAAACGTTATAAGGTGCTTGGACAGTTAAAGTGGTGCATTTAATATAGATAAAAAGGAGATTTTAAGAAAATTCACAGATAAAGAAGAATGCTCATTTAACTAAGTTTCTTGTGCATTTCAGCTTTTACTGAAAGTTTCTAGCTGATGAGGGTGGTTGGGGCTGCTTGATGCATTTTTAAAATGTATTTTTTTCTACCTAAACCCATGAATAAATTAAAACTGATACTGCTGTATAACTGTCAACCCTGTGAGGTTGATTAAGCTGAGATACAATTCTCTCTATCAGAGGGGAAACGGCATCAGCTAATTCACACGGGAAGCAATGGGTAATCTTTACTTTCTGGTGTGTGTGTGTGGTATGTGTTTGTGCTTTAGCCAGCATGCCTTGGTTGTATTAAAGTCAGGCTACTGTGAGGCAGGATCTGAAGAGGAAGATTCCCAGGAAGGATTCCTAATGATGTGGTTCCAGGCAGGGCCTTTCCCACTAGGGTCTCCACGGTCCAGGGTCATTAACCTGCAGAGTAATTGGCCTGTTAGCCAAGCACTGAGCAGAGAAGCTACTCTGGTAGGAAGAACGTGCTGTGGAGTCATGGCTGAGTCAAGCAAAAATATATGCAACGCTTTGTTGCACTTTCTGATGGAGAAGGCCGAGGAGCACTTGGGCAGCAGCATGACTTCACTGAAAACTCAAGAGCCAGTGTGGGCCAAGAAGAGGCGCCTCTGGAAGGACCCTGAGCCAAGAGTGTCTTGTCCAGCTGGGCAAAGGGATGGCTGGGAGGAGACATCGGTACAAGCTGTTGCTCTTTGTAAGGAGTCATGATGTAGGGCAGAGGTTTTCTCTCAGCCTTGTGGAAGAGGAAACAACTCTCAGGCTGTGTGACTGAAACAAGTGTTGCCTTGCCTTTGTAAGCACCTTCTCGGGCGCTGAGTCTGAGGGTGGAATCTGGTGGCTATTTGGAAAGAACTGGCAGTTCATTTTGAAGAGATGGTTTGGTGAGGAATGTAACCAGTAGTCTAGTGGTTAGGGAGCCAACTCTTATTGGGGAATACTGGGTTTGATTCCACACTCCTCCATGAAGCCAGCTGGGTGACCTTGGGCTAGTCACAGCTCTCTACTGAGCTCTCGCAGCCCCACCTGCCTCATAGGGTGTCTTGTGGGGAGAAGAATAGAAAGCTTTGGCAGCTGCTTTGAATCCCCTTAATTGGGTGAGACAAGCAGGGTAGAAAAGCCAACTCCTCTTCTCCCCTCCCTTCATGCTTTCTCTGTGAAGTACAGTTGCTAAGATGTCCTTGGGCTCACAGAAACAGAACAAGATTTTCCCCATCAACGCTGAAGGCAGACACCTCAGTGTAGTCTGAAAAAGGCAGCCCTGGAGCTGATCCCAGGCACGGGAAAGGAACTGGCTCGACAGTCATGTAGTTCTGTCCCATAACCCTGACTTCACAAAGATGTGTTGGGAGCTCACCAAGCAGGGAGAAGTTTGCCGGTGGGGATTCCCCGAGTTGAGAGAGCTGAGCCAATGCACTCTGGGAGTGGAGCAGCCACCCAGGTCCTGTCGCATCGAGGCCCGTCTTGAGAGACACATCTGTCTAGACTCCTGAAGCAGAGAAGATGCCCAGTCGAGCCGCAAGTGCAGCATCTGGCGCTGCTGGGTTCTTCCTGACCCTGATTAATGAACTTCCCAGATCCCAAACAGCAGCAGCAATTAGAGGCTCCTGAGGGGAAACATTGGTTTTTTTTTTTCCCAGGGCTAAAAATAACTGCAGGGAGACGGGAGGAAAGATCATTCTGGGGGAGCCTCTCAGGACTGGGCTGCTGGCTGTTGCCCCTGACATGGGCTGGGGAGAGGATTTTCAGGGCTCCTTATCAAGCTCGATGTGCGCCACCCATCCCATCTCTAGGTGAAAGACCCTCGTCCTGTCTCTCAGGATCCTCAGGAGAGGTTTGGTGTTTTAAGGGGGGAGAGGACCAGAGAAAGCCTGCGTTTCCAGTGTTTCTACCATAGAAGTGTGACATTTAGAGAAGACCCTGAAAGCACTTTCAGAATCTCAGCAGCAGGATGTATCCAAATTCCAGAGATTACTCTGGTCCTGTAAAAAGTACGTGCCTCAGAAGCTCATTCATGGACCACTGTTAATAAAGCCTTATGGTTTTTTTTCCCTGACATGCTTCCAGACAATGAACAGTTTTTTCTTGATACAAGAAATATTTCATTTACAAGCATTGTGCTGGTACTAGGCTTTTGTCCTGACAATTGTACCCCAGCTCTACAGAATCCCTCTACCTTGAAGCCATGAAGGCTGCACTTATGCTTTAATCCAGCTTCAGTCCACCTTCAGAACGAGAAAATACATCAGCAAACTGACCAGTCATTTCCTTTCCATACCATCAATCCCAAAGGTGGAATTTCTGAGTTAAATAATGCCAAAATAAAATAGCTTGTTACTTTGCTGATGTGCCCTCTCACTCTGAAAGTGGACTGAAGCTGGATTAAACAGGTGTGACTACAGCCGAAATTAACAATCCAGTCCTCCAAGATCACTTGGAAGGTTGAGGTGATGGTAGAGGAAGGGTAGGGATTACACAAAGCCACACCCCTAATTCTAGCTCCAGGCTGCAAAAGAAAACTGCTAAATTACTTCACACCTGGAAGCTCTGCACTGCTTTTGCAAAGGAGACAAAAATGCACCAACACTGGGAGAGGTAATACTTTGGAGAAAACGTTGTTTGAATTGGGGAGGGTATCTGTGCTGAGTGAGCAGGGTCACTATGAAGCCACAGTTTAAGACTATGTTGATAGACTCTTTCTTCTGTCATTTCATTGTGTAATGGCCTTGTTTGGGGGTTTTGAACTAGGGCTGCATTCCGACATGGCACGAGGCCGTCTTCAGTTCGCACTCTTTTGACAAGAGTTTGGCTTTCCTTACTTTTTTTGTGGACTAAATCAGGGAAATCAGAACTAACCTTCATTTGGATTGAGTGAGTTCTAAGCTCCCTGAAGCCATGCAAGTGCCAATTGAACGATGCCTTTGAACCTGCACCACCACTGCCATGATGGAGTGGCAAAACCTGTTTCTCTCTCTCTCTCTTTCCCTCCCCCCTCCTTCCTTCCCCACGTTAAAAGGAGAGTGTCTTCCGCATCTTGTGTTTTCTCTGTATTAGAAATGGCTTGTTTTCACAATTCGTATGGCTTTGGGGAGTCCAGTCTTGAAGGGAAGGCTTGTGGGCTTCTAAAACCACAAAGGGAGGGAAGGGCAGCAAATTTAAGGTAAACTTCGCTCCCCTCCCCTGACTTGCCCCCTCCCTGCTTCCTTCCTTGTCTCAATAGAGGGAAAGATGAGTTATAACTCTTCCCTTCTCATTTTCTCCTCCTTGCCCTGCCTTTTATTCATAAGTTCAGTTGCTTTTCTTCCCATCTGCCTAGACTCCTCCTTCCCATCCAGTCTTCTCTGGTCAAATCCTGGTTGCCCACTGTACCCTTATTTAAAAAAAAAAAGAGACCTCAAAGTTTTAATTAAAAAAATATTATTGGCTCCTTATATAAAGATTATGATGACCCCTGCATCCTCAACATTGGGTTTTCCTCTTGATCTGAAACAGCACGAAGCTGATAACTGCAGTCTGATAGCAGCAACTTGCCTGGCCACAGACCTTTTCTCTGCCTTCCTTCCTCCTCATTTGTTCGGGATGAAGAAGGAAAAAGAACTGCCTCCACTAAAAGAACAAGTGATGCTGCCAAAGGAGTCCATGTTCTGTTGTGGCAGCAGGAAAGTGCAGAAGGTGGGAGTTTAACATTCCCACCCCTTTGAAGACAAGATTTTAATGCTGGAACTGCATCCAGTTGCTGGCTGCAGAGGAAGGGGAATCTGGTGAGGGGCAGAGAGAGAGAAAGGTGTGCTTTCCCCATGACAAACACAGGAAAGATGAGGAGTGTGAATGAGAAGGAGGATGCTCATTTCAAGTCTGTGATATAATATACAGTCGGACCCCCATATCCACTGATTCGGTAACCACAGTTTCAGTTAACCACGGTTACCGGATCAGCCCCACCCACCCCCAGTGGGTACCGTAAAGGAAAAGAACCCAGAACTAGAAGGCCTATTTTGGCCTCCATAGAGTGTTAGACATGCCGCCACTGGAGTCTGTCCCAAAATGTAAGGAGGTGCGTGGAAGGGAAGCGGGAGATGTCTGGTGGCATTGCACACCTATTCCAGTGCTCCCCAGAGGCTGAAATAGGCCTTCTTAAGACCAGAAAAGGAAGTCCAGTTCTGGAATTGCACAACCCCAGAACCGGAAGACCTGTTCGTGATTATCCACAGTTTCAGGTAACGGTGGTAGGAGCTGGAACGTATACCCAGCAGATATGGGGGTCCAACTGTAAATGTAGGAACAACTGGAACTCATTTTCAATCCTCGTTCCCCCTTAATCCGGATTATCACTACCATGTTGGACCATGCCCTAGATTACCCAGAGTTTGGTTCTATTTTTTATGAATAAAACCACTGTAGGAGAAAGTAAATCTGTTGCAGTTAGAGAAAAAGGATTGGACCAAATAACACTTTTCCTATTTAAATGTGAATCTTTGCATCTTGTTCTGGATATTTGTTGCCTAAGCAACATTGGTTAATGTGAAATTTGCTAGTGTGATCTAGTGGCAGAATTATGCCTTGCTCATTCATGTTTGCAACTCACTAGGAAAGGAAGAGATAATGATGGGAGAGCATACAGTCTAGTTTAGAGCAATGGCAGATAGGGAAAAGATTAAACATCCCCTTGCTGAGGTCCCTGCCCCAAGGGGCATCCTCCCAAAGCTGCATTTCTGTGGGAAATGGATAAGCCAGGCTTTAAAAAAATTATCTCAGAAAATCCAGGCATTTGGATATATATGAAAATCCAGATATACAGTCATCTGGATTCTTGTAAAGCAAAGATTTACGTATCTGGATATCCAGATTTTTCTGTTCAAACTCATGGGTATCCTTGAATAATTTCATGGAGGCAAACTAGCTGCAGGTGCGATATGGCTCCACTTGTTTGTGCTTTTGTGTTCCTGCCACACTAAGCCTGTCAGGAAGGTTTAGAAATATTATAACTAGGGATGTGCATGAATGTTTTTTTTGGCATTCGATCTGAAATGAATCGAATGTTCAAAAATCCATATTCATACGAATAGATTGCATTCGAATGTGGTACAGTTTTATTCGCTATGAATCTATTCGTACGTATTCGTACAAACATTTATACGTATCTGATGCAAACAGATACGTATCTGATATGTTTCCCCAGCTTAACGAATGCCCGAACGATTTGTACGAATGACTGGAAACATTTGTATTCATTCGAATGTTAGCATACGAATATTGTAACATTTGATTCAAGGTTGAATGTCCGAATTTGGCTGAATTTTGAATGTTACAAATATTTGTGCTCATCCCTAATTGTAACTAGTTTGCTCACAGCCTCCAGTAAGTAAATTATTCAAGTCTCTGTATTTATGAAAAGACAGAAGAAAAACGAATACGCATTATTTGATTTTTTAAAAATCCAATGAAGACAAATATAGCATATCTAAGATAGCCGTAAAATTCTTGTTGGAATAACAAAAATGTGGATAATTAGAGTCTATATCTACCCCGCACCACTTACCATGAAAATTAAATCAAGAATGTAAAAGGATTCATATGGTTTGGAACACAACCAAAGTTTCAAAATTGTTGTTATTGTTAAATTGTTATTTATGATTATGAATATAAGTTCTTTGTAAAATGATATAAGCTCTTTGAAAGAAAAAGAAAAACTAATACGAAGTATTTTGATTTCATGTCCATGCCTTTTGATTGTATTCCGATAATATTGTCTTCACTATCTGCTTCTCATTGCTTCAGGTTTTATTCTGTGTTTTAATCAATTTGGGTTCTTCATTTCACTCAGAGTTCCCCCTTCATTCCTCCAAATACTGAAGGATCCAAGGGTCGGATTTAAGAGAGAGAAAAATACCCACCCCAAAATCTTGCAGTGGTAGTGAAGAGGGACTGAGTGCATTCCGATTGGTGGGGAATGTGACAAAGCCTTTAAGGACGTGTAGGCTGGTCAGCCAGTCCAGGGACAATGCCTTCATGCCCACAATGCCTTCAGTCAATTATATTGCTGCAGCTGGCTTCCAAGGAAATCCTGATTTTGCAAGATGTCAGCCACAGTATAAACAGCGACTGCACATATTTAACATGGATTTCTGTTGAAAATGAGGACAAGATGAATAACAAAGAGAAAGGATATCTCTTATTTAAAAAAAAAACCACAAAAATGCAAATCTAAGCCATCTATGTGTAACTTCACTCTACACCCCTTTCCCGATAACTTTTTCATTTCAACTCACTCATAGTCCTAGCTAAGAAATCCAAAACTATATTCTGCATCAGGTACAATAGAAGGACAGGTTCCCAGCTTAACAACTTCCAGAAAGGGCCAATTGCCCCACCCATAGCCTGCCCCCCAAAACACCCTGCAAAATGTGATCATTATATTGCTTGCTTAGATTGTAAATTTGCTCTCTGTTTTTGCTTTTATCTACTTGCAATTATTTTTCTGTGGTTTTAAACTTATTGTGAGCCATTGATACAGGCACTGTGCTGAAGAAACTGCACATAGGCTGCATCCCCAAAAGACTTATTTGCCTCTCTAGTCTCCCTCTACTGTCACACGATTCAAGCGGACTTTAAAAGTGCCATGCACTTCTGGAATAAACGTCCGCATGAGGCTCAGCAAAATGCGCATTTAAAATGCACCTTCCGTCCCCACAGAAGTTTTCTTTCCCTGCATCTTTTTCTTCCCCGCCCCCTCTCTTGTTCAAAGGAAAAATAGCCATCGGTTCTCTGTTTGTCTCCCAGATCTCCGTCCCCCGAAATGGCTTCCCATACCGGCTGCAGCCATCGGCCGGGCGATTGTTTGCTCATTCACTCTTAGCACTTTCACAGAACACTGTCAAAATCCACCTGGTAGAGCAGCGGTGACTTTAAATATACCCACTTCACGCCTGATAACAATGTTGCAATCCATCCACTTCACACCTGATAACACTTCACGCCTGATAACAGTGTTGCAGTTCTCTGCAATTCTGGCTCTTTGAAAGTTCTGTGCTTTAGAAAAGGAAGGAAGGGAAGCTGCAGCATTTCTGGGAGATGTGTGAATGCTTTATGGTTTTATGGCTGTGTGTGCAGACAGCAATCCCTGTCCCTTTTGCCACGGAGCATCCCCAAGGTAAATGCTGCGCGGAAAACCCATGACTTCCAAAAAGAGCGATGAAACTCTTCTTTAAAGGGCAGGTATTTTGTCACGGGTTTTCCTGCTTTTGTAGCGCTGGAAACTCGTTCAACATCCTGGCATGGGGGCGCTCAGAGGTAAAAGAAAAAATTTAGCACACTTTAAATTGCTTGGGGATGCACCTATAGATGTTTACCGCATGATCAGATTAAGACCTAGCTGGGTAGAGATACTTGGTGCTTTCTTATTATTATTATTTGAAGAGCAGCTCCATTGGCAACAGTACATTCCTTCAATGGTCAACTAATCTGGGCTACAAGTGTGGGAAGGCTCTCATTGGAATCTTCTCCTTTTTATCCTCGAAATGTGTTTTGATCTGCTGTGATTCACCATATCGTTGTGGAGTGTGAACAAAAGGAAGCTTCCACTTGGAGCCTTGGTCTTCTCCTACTGACCTTGCAGAAATGCTCTGCAAGCTACATCCCTTATTCTGCTTCCATATACTGTATATTGACTTCCATGTATATTGCTTGCCCTTCTTCCTAATACCCCCAAGGCAGGTTATAGGATAAGAAAATTAAAACTCAGTAAAAACACAATATGACACAAACCTTACCAAGTATCATTACTGAATTCAAAATATGATACAAATTATAGAAGCAAGATGCCATCTTAACAACAGCAAGAACATTGCAGGATGCGGGATAATGTAAAGTTGAGATATGGCATAATTATATTATTGACCATTTTAAATTTGATTTTTATAGACATCAGCAGATGAATTATATGGGAGTACAGAGCATCAGTCTGAGAGAAGTGGAAAGACTTATTCAGTTTCGTTAATAGACCAGGAGTGACAA
>MTQE01002208.1:35944597-35994534 GCA_014337955.1 Aspidoscelis marmoratus
AGTGGAAAGACTTATTCAGTTTCGTTAATAGACCAGGAGTGACAAATGTACTGAGTGAAGAAATGAATGTGATAAATAGCCTTATTAATTGAATTATAAGATCCCCATTGGCTGGGAAGGTTAGGGAAGGGGGAGGGGAGGGGAAATGAAAAATTGGAAATATGCTTGGAATTTGTCATTATGAATGCAGATGTAAAATGAGATTGTGTGGTTGTATATCTAAAATGCATATAAATAAATTAAAAAAAAACAAATTATAGAACCAAGGGGAAAAACTAGTACTGGTAGGTCAGCCTAGATCCCCAGATTTTTCTCCTATCATGACTTCATCTGGAAAGACTTTTAGGCTGTGTGTGCACTGAGCTGGTAAACCTGGTGAACTCCCAGAACACCCTGCCTGCACTGCAGACTGGTCTTTCAGGAGGCTTTGCCTCCTAGTAGAAAGTTGCATCTGTATCGGAAGAGGTGTTGAACTGGTCTACAGTGCAATGGTTCCCTAGTCACTCCAACCATATACCAGTTGTAAGCAGTTCATGCAGCATTCTAGATTGGTACATGGGAATAGCCATTCATCTAAAGACAGCACACAATTGGGTGCTTTGGTCTACCAGGGCTCGGAAGCCCTCTGCCATATTTTGCTGTCCACCTGGAAATAGTGCCAGATGTGCACTGCTTCTGAGTGGCTGGCCAACGATTCTCTGACTAGCAACAATGACGACCAGGAACTTTCATGCTCAGCCTCCATAGTTGAGTTGGGATGGGCAGTCCATAATGCAGATGCTATGGGCTGCTGGCAGTCTGGTACACCATAGGCCAGATCACTTAATTCAGCCTAGCCTGGGGTGAGATTGTTCACATGGTGTGGATTACTCCCCTTCTGTAGAGATGTTCATAGGCTGTAGGCTGCCACTTTGAAAGCAAGAGACCTTGGGTCATGCCAAAGGCTCACGCCCTGGACCAAACAGATTTTAAAGGCTACAGGATGGGCAAACACCCATCCAGGTATATAATTCACTGAGCTTCTACTTTCTACTACTCAGCTCAGACATTCCACACATACCAAGCTATCAGCAATTGATAGTAATGGGACCAAGAGGGCAGAGGAGTTGTGACTGACACCTAACCTTTCATCATGCCAAATCACACTTCTTTTGGGCAGCAAACACACCTGTACATGGTATGGAAAGGGCTGCAGTTGTTTTTTCTCTAAAGAAGATTCTCCCTTAGCTCATTGATTCCAGTCCTGGGAAAGCTGAGCCCCAGAGGAATCTCTTGGTTATTGCCTAGGGCATACGACCGAACGGGCCTGGTGGATCATGAGGGGTTGTCCCTCTAGGGCACGACAGGTAAGCGGCGGCATTTCAGGCCAAGAGCTTTTTTGCTTCACAGAGCAGCTAAAATTGCCCTCGCCTAATCCCAGCAAAGTTCCGGCAGTGTCTCCTGCCAAAGGCAAGGCCTGTTGTTTCAAGGAAATGGCAAGAATAGCTTGTTTGTCAAAAGTACTGCAGTCCCATTCAGGAGCTGTTTAACCAGATTAAAGGAGGATTGAAAGAATTAGCTGTCGTATGGGTCTGAGTTTTTCCTGGGCGTGTTACAGGGCCAAAGGCATTGCCCAATGACTATTCACGGGAACACCACACAGCCTTTTTGCTATGGAGCCAGTCTCAGTGTACACAGAGGACTTTGGTAGGGGTAGTAGGATGAAGGCTGTGTGATTAGGAAAAAAAACTACATCCCCTGGGCTCATCTGGAGCCAAGAGATCTCTGGTGGGTGTTAATAATTAACTGCCTTGTCATGGCCAGGCCAAGAGCTGTAAACAGGACAGAGGCAGCCACCGGCGCATTCTTGCTCATCCCCACAACCCCCATGATATGTTCTAGACAGGGACTGGGAGGAAAGAAGCTGATTCTGTGTCTGGAAAGGCCAGTCTTTGCTGGCACAGATGCGGGCGGTGTCACTGTGATGGAATGTGCCAGCCAGCGTCCACGAGCAGATCAGGACTGCAGGCATAGGGGGACATGGTCCTCAGCAAGCTGCAGCTTTTCACCCCTCCTGCATCCCCTCCTAAATAATCTTTGAAGAAACGCAACCACTGCTCTGCATTTCAGACACACTCAAGCATGCATACATGCATGCATGCATCTGTGCATGCACGCAGGTTTGCTGTTGCTGTTCAATAGCAAAAAACCCTCTTTCTTTGCCTCAGGTAGCATCCAAACTCTGCAGATGCACTCCCAAAACTCCACTGCTGCATCCCCTTCTGCTGGAACCCCCTAAGCAGCCTAATTTCCACATACTTATAATGCCACTGATCTTCTGTGGTTCTCAGGCACATTATTTCCAGTGCTCATCCGACACATATCCCAACACAAATGCCACAAAAACATACCTGAATGGCCAGAGAAACTCATTGTTGCTCAGGCCACAAAGCGAGTCAGTTTTGTGAAGAGATACTGTGGCTCAGGATGTTCCTAGGAGAAGAAAAGGGTTCTCAAAAGATATTTGTCCTTCAGTGGGCTACTTGCTGAGAAAAAACTGGGACCCTCTTCTTTTTTATTGCTGTGTTTAATTGTGTGGTGCTCCCCAGCATCTTTTGCAAACTCTAGTAAGGTTCTGAGTGAGTAAAATCTCTGCAGCCTCAGACTATTCAGCAGCACTGAGGGGATGTGTAAGAAAAGACCAGTCCCTGTGCCATGCCACAGTGGATCATGTCTCACTAGATACTCGGCAGTTAGCCAAATCCAGCCTTGAAATAGCTCCCCCCAAAGCAGGCTCCTGTTACAGTGACTGGTATCTGAAACGGCCCCATAGATTGGGCGTCTTCAATTCCCTCTGCCTCCAGCGAGGGTCAGAGGGCTTCCAGCACCAACCAGAGACCGGATCAAAACACCACCGAGCACCTGTGGAGGCTAAAGAGGCCATATTAACTCCTCCTGGGCTCCTGTCAGCCCACATGCTGCTAGTACTTCACAGGCTGCCTGGATGTAGCTCTGAGAACTCTTTCTCAGCCTGCGTCGTCAGCCTTGAAGACTGGGGGCAGGAGCCTAGAATTTGCAGAACGGCAGTGAGGAGCCTGTATGGAAACGTAACTATTCTGCTTCCCCCTTTTCCTTTGCAGAATCCCTGCTGAACAGGCCCAGGGGTGTTCCGTAGGAAGCCCACAACTGTGGCAGCCTCCCAATGCGGGTTCACAGCCCTCCAGAGGGATGTCCCAGCTACGCCTTCTCGGTATCTTGCTGGCACTGTTTTTGTGCCTCCAGGTAAGAGACTAGTCTTGCCCGCTCTCTGCCCCAAAGCTAGTGTGTGCCTCCCGGTCAGGGTGGTCCTCCTTCTTGTTGTCTTCTTTCTCAGGGTTCCTCAGCCCAAATTATGGACTTCCTTTTTGAAAGCTGGAAGGCCTACAGTGAAGAGTGCCACCACAACATGAGCCTTCTGCCACCGCCTACTGGTGAGGCAAGCAGGGACTGGGTGGTAATTGATGAAAAGATACTGGAGGGGGTAGGGAGGGACGTTTAAAGCTGGGTCACTTTTTCCATCCAGCTTTCCTCTTGTTTGCTTGCTCACTTGTTTGTTTGAGCTTGCCTCCCTCCCTTTGCTAAGCACCGGGCAGCCTTACGTTGGTGATCTTGGGCAGGCCTGGGGAATGTGGAAGCAGCCAAGAAACCAGGGAGCTTGGGAGCTGCCCGTAGGAAAAAGTTCAAAAACCACTCCATGCAAACAAACCGGGCCCATTTCTTCTCCTCAATAAGTGTCACTAATTTTGGAGTTCAGGACAGCAGACCACAAAAGAACAGCCTCAGGCAAGGTGAAGCAAGCTTTGTGAATATATTAATAAATAATCCAGATAGTTGGCTTCATGCGTGTGGCTGTGCATTTATGCATGCTTGTGAAGCTAGGATAGAGATCGCCCCCAAAGCTCAGAAAAGGGGAGCAACTTAATGCCCATCCAGTTTCCAGTAGATGTTGTATAGCTGCATATGTAAGCACCATGAAGTGCACAGACTCTCCCCAGAAATGGAGTGACGGTAGAGAAGGGTGTGGAACAGAACCTGCTTTTCAAAATCCTCTATTGGAAGACCCCCTGATAAATCAGTCAGGGAGTCTGACTTTGGGGATGAAGAGCTCTCATCTGTATCTGGATGCACAGACATGTATAGCCCACTGTTCTTACTGCTATCCCAAATACAGACCTTGAGTTCCTTCTCTTCTTCTATAGAGCTGGTCTGCAACCGAACCTTTGACAAATACTCATGTTGGCCTGATGCACCACTGAACACCACCATCAATGTTTCTTGCCCCTGGTTCCTGCCCTGGTATGAACAAGGTACTTGCACCAGGGATATCTGATTTGCCATGGGCCTCCCTTTCAGCAGGGGCCACAGAGGGGATGGAGAGACAATTCCATTGGTATAAGTAGAAAATTACAAGGAGGGGGGCAAAGGAGGAGCAGATGTATATTCTGGGAAGGAATGGGAAAATGGATGCAAGGGAATGTGGGTAGGCCCAGAGGAATAAAACCAGTCAAAGATTAAAACAAATACGGCTACTTGGCAGAGCAGGGTAGAGACATATTTGAGTCAAGCTGAACTCCTGATACCTACATGGACAGGATCACAGAAGTGATTTGCCATTGCATTCTTGCAGGAAGAGGCTAAGATTAAAGCCAAGCACTTTCTGCATGCGAGCATTTGGGAGTGGCTGTAGCTCAGTGGTAGAGCAAACCGCCTAGGAAGCAGAGGGTTGCCGGATCAATCCCCAGCTTCTTCCCAGAAACAGGCAATGACAATCACTTCTGTATCTCTGCCAAGAAAACTGCATAGAGGGGCCCATGGAGGTTCCCATGTAGTCAACCAGGGCCCTTTCTGCACTTGGCCTTATTCTGGAATATATCTCGGGATAGCAATCTGCTTGGCCACAAGCTAATGTAGACTATGGCAGGGCTCACCTACGGCCTTCCATAGTCTGCACTAGCATTTCCCTATTCTGCGATATATTCCAGGATATTTATTTATTTATTTGTCTGTCTGTTTGTATTTCTATCCCACCCTATACCCAAAGGTCTCAGGGTGGGTTACAATATTATATTAATCTTAGACAGGTCCCTGCCCTCAGGCTTACAATCTAAAGAGACAAGATACAAAAGGAAAATTGTGTGGGAGGGAACTGGGATGCTCTGGCGGCAACAGTATCGTTGCAGTGGTAAAATACTTTTACTTCTTTTTCTCCTTCATTCCCCACAGGCAAGATGGTTCATGGCCTGTGTGGTGACAGTTGGGAGGGAGGGGTCAATGCTGGGAGCTTGATGGAAGGTGCTCACCCAGTTTCCTTCTCTCTTCCTCTCCCAGTAGGCAAGATGGCCTGTGTGCTGATAAGGCCAAGTGCAGAAAGTTCCCAGGAGTTGACTCAGTGGTACCCAAAAACAACCTTAACTTTCTTTTTCCTGTCTTTAGTAAAGCATGGCTATGTGTTCAAGAAGTGTGGCCCTGATGGGCAATGGGTGACCAGTCCTGAAGGGAAGACATTGCGTGATGCCCATCAATGCACCATGGACAATAAGACCATTCTAGATCAGGTAAGTTCGGATGCCAACTGAGGGGCTGGCTCCAGATGCTGCCCGAAAACCATGGAAACAAGAAATATTCTGGAGCAAAACCTCTCCAGAATAATCACTTGTTGATTATACCGTGTGGAACTGGGACTGTTTTTGCACAATATAGTGATGCGCACATCTGGGTATTTTGAAAGCACAAAATACTTAGAAGTGTGCCATTGCTATCACCATGCATGTGTGGCCATCTTTTTGGAAACCAACATGCACAGTGGCTTCATAGAAAATGGTGGCTCCTAGCAGCAGCACCCAGGCAGGTAGGATATAGCACTATTCTGGGAAAACCCACATTCAGAGTTGGATTTGCCCAAAATAGGTTATATCTGGTTTTCATCCCATGATTGGGCTATGTGTGGCAAGTATAACCAAGCCATAATATCACTACTTGTCCCCGGTTTGGGCATGGTCTGAGACCTGGGAAATACTTGCAAGAACATACTCAGCCGACCTCCTCTTAAATATATAAGTCCCTTGTCCTTAATACTTAGGTTTTGACCACAGATAAATTACCAGAATTAGTCCAAGCATCTCAATGCCTCAATGCTTCTCTCTTTTTCTTTCTCTTTCCAGGAGAGGTTTGCTAAGATCTACGGTAGCTTCAAGGTGATGTACACGGTGGGGTATTCGGTGTCCGTCTGTGCGCTACTCCTTGCCTTGGCAGTGCTGCTAGGCTTCAGGTGCCTTGGGAAGAGGGTACAAAATGACAGTCGTGGGGGCAGAGGTCGGTGGGGGATTTTAAAAAAGGGAAAGTGATCATCTGTCTAAGGCTTCATCCATACAGCACTTGCTTAATCCACATTATTTGGATAATCCAGAGTAAAACGCATCTGGGCACATTTTATTCCACATTGTTCATGCTTTATTCCAGATTATCTAAATAATGTGGATTAAGTATGTGCTGTCAGGATAAACCTTTCAACAAGCCCTCAGTTTAATGAACTGTTTTGTTTGGGACCCTTTGTCTGTAATACACAGATGTTTTGCCAAGACATTTATTTACATGAAACATTATTGCTCATCTTGGGCAGCAGAAAGGTTTTTGTCTGAGCTGATCTCTGGGAGTTTCCTTTAGGTTCTCTCTGAAAAAGTGTGCCTTGAAGGCTTGAAGAAAGGGTCAGTCTTTAATTTTATGATTGGGTAGAAATCCGCACATTCAATCAGAAGTCAGCTGAGGTCCTTTAAATTGATCATTCACTCTTAAGACTGCTGGGGGTTAAGTTGAATGATGTCCCACGCGGTCCCTGCTCATTTTGAGTGATATAATGGCCTTTTTCAACTAGCCACATAGCAGTTAACCTCTTGGCTAGAGAAACTGGATAAATATTTGTGGCCTTCAGTGTTGTGAGTGCTTGTGAGTCAGAGAAATTACATACATAGTGAAGGGGGCTGGTAAAGAAAAATCAGCTTTGTTAAACAAATGAGGTGAATTTGACCATGTGGTTTGGTTGGGTTTTGTTTTGTTTTTTAAGAAACACAGTGCATCTTACCTCCACCCATCCCAGCTATTCCATGAGGGAGAAACAAGTGAATTCTAAATTTTGTGATGCATTTGGACCGGCATACACATCAAGGTCACATTCACACATTTATTTTGTTGCTTTAAAAGACCTTAAGATCAGGAATGTCATGGCATGAGGCAACACCCCTATAAATTACCCCTGGACTGAAAAAAAAGCTGGACATCAGACAGACTCTGTTGTAATGTGGTGGTACCAAAAAGACATAAGTCAGATCAAGGAGAAGTAGATGCCTCAGTTAACAACTGGCATCTAAAACTAACTTCAAGCCTGGAAGTGTAAACAACGCCGGAAGTTGGTGGGTGAAATAGAGCGTGGTGGATGAGGAAGGGGCCCGGGAGGGAATTGGGGCTGGGGACCTGAATCAGGATGCAAGGGTTGGGGTGAGGGTTGGGAGAAGGATGCTGCATCGTGCCAACCCTGCTGGACATGCCTTGTTGACAAGCTTCCTGCCCTCCAGCAAGCTGCACTGCATGCGCAACTACATCCACATGAACCTCTTCACCTCCTTCATCCTGAAGGGCATCTCGGTGCTTATCATCGACACGTTGCTCAACACCCGCTACAATGAGAAGATTGATGACTACAGCGTGCATCTCTGGCTGAGCGATGAGGTGACATGTTCATTCTCAGTTCCTTCTAGAGTTTGTTTCTGTTTCCCTTTCATCTCAGAGAAGGCATCAACTGAATCTCCTTTCCTTGCCTAAGTTCCACTCTGTATAGGGAAACCCTATCCGTCCTTGCCCACTCGATTCAGCATCTGTATCTTGGACCTCACATAAGAACATAAGAGAGGCCCTGCTGGATCAGGCCACAGCCCATCTAGTCCAGCATCCTGTCGCGCACAGTGGCCCACCAAATGTTCATGGGCATCTCAAGCAGAGACAAGGCAAACCTTCTCCTGCTCTCAGATTCCAGCAGATGGCCTTAGAAGCATCTTGCTTGTCCCCCTAGCCTGAAAGATGTACTAAGCATCCATTCTACTAGCCATTGATACATCTGTTCTCCCATTTAGATTTCCAAGAACAAGCTTAAAAAATAGCACCCGATGCCTTCACAGTGCTTTCATGATATGTTACTCAGTTCCCAGAAAGCTTAATAAACTTGAAGGGGGTTAACAGCCTTTTCCTGCTAGCTGGGTTTGGCCCTCAGGCCACAACTTAGCTTCCATGACTTACTACATAATGTCAAATCGAACTTTACAGTTGCTGAAATAAATGTTTAGATTTTATACAGTCTTTATCTGCGGTTCTTAACCTGGGATCTGGGACCACCAGGGATCCGTGAAGGCCTCGCAGGGGGTCTGCAGTAGGCCAATTACAGCATTGGATGCAAGATGGGGTCACAGTGAGCAGAGGATGTGAAGTGGGGGGTAGGGGTCCACAGTAACAAAAGATATGTAAAGGTGGTCTATGGTGTAGAAAGGGTTAAGAATGACTGATCTATACCATGATTTAATACTATCCACACAGAAAAGAAATGCAAGAAACATTGACAGAACTTTGTGGCTGTCTCTATGAAATGCTTTCAAGACCAGTCTAAGCACGAATTGCCCTTTCATAGAATCATAGAGTTGGAAGGGACCTCAAACTTCTGTATGTCATGATATCCCCCCCAAACTCCTGCAAAATTTCCACTGTTTCCATATTCATTGTTAGTTTTCCCTAATCCTGTACCTCAACATATTGTTCCAGCATTGCTTGCAGGTGTCAGAAGAATACATCTGACAACACCTGGATCCCATCCAGAGGGGGTACATTTAGCTCCATTATTCATTCATTATTTATATTTCCCACCCTATACACAAAGGTCTCAGGGCAGGTAACAACCTTCAAAACCAAGAGATTACAAAACAATATCTCCCAAAAACCATCATTACAGTGTCACTATAGTGCGGTTGCCTCAAATTTCTGAGGCAGCCTGACCACAGCCCTGCTTTCCCCATCCCCCAAAAGCACTAAATACTATTGCTAGAAAACTCTGTGCAAGTCATGGGTTTTCCAGTGATAATGCTTTTTACTTACCTTCTTGATGGAGCTGCTATCATAGCTCCACCCAGCACACATGTGTGGAGACTGAAATAGTTGTCCACATATTTGCAGAGGTAACAACAAGCACATTTGGACATCCTGGATGGCCAGATGTATGTGTCTGTTAAAATGCACTAAGAAATGCCTGTCTAGCTAGTGGGTGATAGGAGCATGGAGAGGGTTTCCTGCATTATCACCTCTTAGTGGGATATCCAGCCACTGTCTGAAGGCAGCCATGGAAAGCATCAGATTTGGGGGAAATTCACCATTTGCTGTCGTCCCAATTGCCTTCATCAGTGGCATACTGCCAGGAGAAGTTTCTCACTGGTATTCTTCAGATCTTAGGAACAAAGCAGTTCCATCGGTACTTCTATTTAAAAGTCTCCAATTAGTATAGGAATTGCAAAATGCTGCCTGTTGGAACCTGGCATCTAAATCAACTTGTTTCTGTCCTACCAGACTCAACCCCTGTGAAGTGAGAGTCTTGTTTAACCCTTTTAGACTTTGTCCTTCCTTCTGACCTCCCTCTCCATCCCTCCAGGCTGCCGCAGGGTGCCGGGCAGCGACTGTGTTCATGCAATATGGCATTGTGGCCAACTACTGCTGGCTGCTGGTGGAAGGGATCTACCTGCACAATTTACTTGTGTTGGCTGTCTTCTCTGAACGCAGCTACTTCACTCTCTACGTCTGCATTGGATGGGGTGAGTATGATGGGCAAGACACGCAAGAGAAATAGCCTGGACAACTTTATGCTTAAGGAAGAAATGAAAAAAAAATTTGTCACTTAAGCCAACAGGGCCTGTCTAGAAACCAGAGGCATTTCGCACTACACCCATTCCATTTGGAACGGGTGTAGGACGTGAAGCCTAAGACACTTCAGGACGCTTTGACCATTCACACATAGGAGCGCAGGAACGTGTGTAAACGCGTTCCGGCGCGCCTGTGTGCGAATGCTCAAAGCATTCTGAAGTGCCTTAGCCGGCTCCCGCAGCCAGCAAGACAGGCAATCAGCTGATTGTCAGCCAGCGCCGGCGGGGGAGGGAAGCCCGCGGCTGTCAGGGAGAGAGAAACATGAGCGAATGCTTCTCTCCCCGAACGGCTGCGGGCGCTTCGTCCGCGCCGGAACGGATGTAGAGCACTTTAAAGTGCTCTACATCTCGAACGCGCACAAGACAGCTCCGGACACGTCGGAGCGCAAGCCCCGCTGCGGCAATGCGTATGCCGCGTTCGAGGCTGTCTTGCACGCGTTCGAAAACCCCATGTGCGAAAACGCCTCAGATTGAAGCTTTTGCTTCAGGTATGGGGAGCCAAAAGGAATAGTTAGACAGCAACTGGGAAGGCTATACCGTTGATTCTGCGTTGCCTCCATAGGGCAAATATTCACCACCTGTTGGGGGACACAGCATGTGACCTTGTGTCTGAGCCATGGCACAAGGATTGTCAGGATGGAAACTTTCAGAGTTGTCCCCAGCACATTCCTTCCATGGAGAGGAGGGCTGCTTTCTGTCCACAGGAGGAACCAAGATCCAGCAGGCATTCTGACTGTAAGCCTGAGGGCAGGGACCTATCTTAAGATTTTTATAATATTGTAACCCGCCCTGAGACCTCCGAGTATAGGGCGGGATAGAAATACAAATAAATAAATAAATTCAAGATGGAAATGAGAGAACAGAAGGGAATTTTCACTGCTTCCCACTACTGTGTATATTCCCCTCTGGAGTTTTTCAGAATCCAGAAATGGCCAGCCAAAGTCAACTCTTCCTTTCCCTGGAAGTGTCTCTGAGTTGAGGTCTGTTCACAGGATCTCTGAAATCAAGTCAAAATGCATATTTTTGTTAACATCAAAAGCTGTCTGTGGTCACCATCTTAAAAACAATAGTTTATGTAAAATCTTACCAGCTGCAGAAACACTTCTACTTAGCCAAACTCTACTAGATATGAGAGACGGGTGCCCACTGTGAATAGCAATGACTCCTTTCCTGTTTTCCCAGGATGGTTCTACCCAAAATATCCTCACCTTTTTGAAATTAACAAAAAATTATGTAGAGAAACATATCTAGGAATGTTTAAGTAATACCATTTTTATAAATCTTGATTTTTACCTGTACTAAAATTCAGGCCTTCATGTTCCACTGCTTTAGTACTTCCTTGGCTCAGAAAATACACCAGAACATTACTTTCAGGGAGAACACATTTGGAAATATATGTTGAGTCAAGATATATTTACAAATTTGATTTTGATAAAATCCAGGTTTGTAGTATGAGCTTCTCTATGCCTTAATCTTGGGAAATATGAAAACAATGAAGACTGGAAATGAGCGTAAAGATACCGTATCACTTTATTATTTTGCTAGGTATTGCTAAGTAAAGCATAGAAGAAGAGATACTGGGTGAATTCCCATTACAAGCTTAAAACGGTTGAAAAGAGAACTTCATGGATGAGTCTATATAATCACTGGGAGTTAAAACTGACTATACAGGACCAAGAAACAATACTAAAGGCATCACAAAAACATTTTAAATAAATAAATTGTAGGAAAGAAAGTAACATAGTGAGCCAGGTTCCAACCTTACTTGGAATCCAGTAATTGTTACTTAAAATTGTTGAAAAAGTTGCCCAGACAAGATTTTAATTAAACTTGGGAAAAGGTAGACTGGGTTTAAAGTCAAGAGGATCTGTAGCTGAAAACCACTGGTGAAGGAATGTGAACATCTATCCATACGTCTAATGAGTTTCCATTCCCTAAATGGCTTAGTTAAGCATTAGCTAAACAGTATATTTTCCACAACCAAGTTTTCAGGACAAACAGGTTACGAAGCATTGCAAAACAAAAATAAAATAAATGCTACAGCATCTTTTTCACAGCAACAGTAGTCCTACAGAGAAAACCGGTATTTCCACACAGGCTGACAAATACCTCTACTGCTCTGCTTTCTGTTTCTGAAAATCTTTTGTCTGTAGATGGCCTTATGATTTTTTGATGTCTGCTCTTTTGTCCTCTTTATCTTAAAGACTGAGCCTACAGATATGCTTTTATTTATTCATTTATTCATTGCTTTTATTTTGAACAAGTCTGCATGCATCTCCAGCTAATCACTTCCTAAAAGGTTCTAGGTTCTGCTGCCTTTATATCATACTCAAATTACTTGTGCTAGAACAATGTTTGGGTGAAGTGTTAGAAAAGGGAGTTTCTATTTGGCAAGACTGCAGAAAGGGGAAAGCATTGAACAAGATGGATGGACAAAATCGAAGGAACTATTAGTGCTTGTTTCCATGCTCCAAATACTGCAAGGCGAACCTGAGTTTGCCTTGGGAGAGTCCCCATGCAAAGCCCTAATTCAGGCTACAATGTTGCAATTCTGTGCTATTCTGGCTCTTTGAAAGTTCTGAGTTTTAGAAAGGGAAGGGAAGCTGCTGCAGTTCTGGGAAATGTGTGAATGTGTTACTGCTGTGTGTGCAGGTGGCAATCCCCGCTCCTTTTGCCACAGAGCGTCTCTAAGGTAAATGCTGCAAGGAAAACCTGCAACTTCAAAAAAGAGTGCTGAAACTCTTCTTTAAAGGGCACTTTTTTGTCGTGGGTTTTCCTCCTTTTGTAGCGCTGGAAGCTCATTGAAAACCCTGGCATGGGGGCGCTCAGAGGCAAAAGAAGATTTTTAGCAGACTTTAAATTGCTTGGGGACAGAGCCAGAGTGACGGTAGAGGGAAACCAGAGAGGCAAATAAGTTGTTTGGGGATGCTGCCTTAGTGTTGCATTTTGGGAGTTACTGGTGGATTTCAGTTAGGGCAGGAATCAGGATACATACCTCGGAGTTAAATTTCTGCTTCTTTCTCTTGTGTAATTCTGTCTCCTCTTTCCACAGGGGCCCCAATTCTCTTCATTGTGCCATGGGTGGTGGTGAAATTTCTTTACGAAAACATACAGTAAGTTTCAGTGGGCGTGGTCCCGTGATGAAGTACATGCTCATTATGCAAAATGACTAAAGGTTAGCTACAGTCCTTCTTTCCCTGACACTATGGGTAGGATACATTTTCCTGCACATGAATTCATCTAGGGTGAGATTTTTGTGACAGCATGGTAAGTTAATTATTTCATCATTTCTTTCCCAAGATGCTGGAGTACTAACAATAACATGGGCTTCTGGTGGATCCTGCGTTTCCCAGTGTTCCTAGCCATCTTGGTGAGTCCCATTGATATTTTTTGCGTTACTCCTCAGAGCTGCTGCTGACTTTATTTATTTATTTATATTTTTATCCCGCCGTATACCCAGAGGTCTCCAGGTGGGTAACAACATCTGAAATCAAACATCATTTAACATCATTAAAACAATAACAGCATCTGCCAGCAGGAAGAGAAAAGTGTATCCCCATTTAACCGAAGACCAGGCGAAGCGGTGCATCTTTACTGCCTTCCTAAACATATACAATGAAGATGTTAGAAGCACCTCAAGGGGGAGAGTATTCCATAGCCTAGGGGCCATCACTGAGAAGGCCCTCTCCCAGTTGCCCACTCCTTTTGCTGCTGAAGGTGGTGGGACAACCAGGAGGGCCTCCCCTCCAGATCTTAAGGCACGGGCAGGTGCCTTTAGAGCAGCTTTGAAAAATTAAGAGAATACTGATCACCTCATTACAAACTTGATGGATCCGCCGTAGCCTAGCTTCACTAATCATTTCATATATATATATAAAAGGTTTTATTCAAGGTTTTAAGGTTGACTCATAAACTTGGGTCCCAAATATTTTGAAGGACCTCCTTCTGGACAAACTTGCCTGCTTTGAAGATCTTCAGGGGAAGCCCTCCTTATTGAGATTCTTCAGTTAATGCATTTAATTTAGGGTGCTTCCAGATGCAGGTAAAAACACATGGTTGTCTCTTATCCCTGTCTGCTGCTTCTTTGTGTAATCAGGTGCTAAGATCCCACAATTGTGTCTTGCCATCAAGTAGGACCCTTGGGTGTCTTACGAAATCACATCTGCTCACCCAGGCCTTTGAGGAGTGATGGAACCCTCTGTTTCTATTGTCTCTGTAACAGCCTTTATATTCATAGACTTTAAAAAAACCTCCATTTTTTCCTTTCCTGAATACTGGTAATACTGCAGTGTAAAAATCCAGTAAATAGGTAAATACAGCAAAAAAAAAAAATTAAATCCCAAAATATGCACATATGTATCAGGGAATGTTCATAAGGATCAAACCATAAAGCAGTGGTAAAATGAAGAAGTGTGCACAAATCTTTTCTTTCTTCATGCAGTGCCGCCCTTTTCCTGGTCTCTTGTTTTTCAGATCAATTTCTTCATTTTCATCCGCATCATTCAAATCCTGGTTTCCAAGCTCCGGGCACACCAGATGCGCTACACAGACTACAAATTTCGGTACAGGCGATTGCAACAGCAACGGTGTCCAGGGGAAGGAGGGGTTCTATCACACCCTGATCCATGTTAGGTTTACAGTAGCTTTATAGCTTGGTGGCTGGTTCCAGTTTGTGAGCTTTTTCAGGCTTTCTTTGCATGGTAGCTTTGCATCCTCCACTTATTTGGTCTTTCTACTTTTAAGAACATTAGTATCTCCCATCAGGTTAGGAGCCCAGAAGGAATTCTGGCTAGATACTTAGGGATGTTGCTTTTTTTGTGATGAGTTCTAATTAGGTGATGCCCCATTTAGGCTGGCCAAGTCAACATTGACACTCATCCCGTTGCTGGGCATTCATGAGGTCGTTTTTGCCTTTGTCACCGATGAACATGCCCAGGGCACATTGCGCTACGTCAAGCTGTTCTTTGACCTCTTCCTCAGCTCCTTTCAGGTGAGATGCAGGAACTCTGTTGCTCTACAACCTGGAGACAAAGGTGTGGGGGTGGGGAGTGTTCTCCTTTCCTTTTCTTGGAGATAGCTTTATTCTGAGTGATCTCTCTCTCTCCCTAGGGGATGCTGGTGGCCATTCTCTACTGCTTTGTGAATAAGGAGGTATGTGCCAATACAAAATGGGAACCAGGGGCTCAGAGTTAGCTGTGCAGATGGCTTCTATCTGTATTCCTTTCAGTGATGCTGGAAGCGTAATCAAAATTGGAAGTTGTAAAAATCTCAAACCCAGTAGCATTAACTAATCTTATTAAAAGGCTGTTTAGGCATAATCAAAGCTACAGGATATCTGTTTACCTCATCTCTGTGTTCCTGCCGCCTGTAGAACTAGAACTGAGTGACAGCACACACACCCAGCCTGCATCTAGACACGTTTTTAAAAAGCAGCTCAAATCCTGTCCCAGGTCTAATCCACATTAAAGATCAGAGAACTCACCGCCTCTATGCTGCTTTTGAGTTTGTGTGCAGATCTGCACCCAATGCTGAGCCTTTGCTGAAAGTGTATTTATACAATATTGTGCCTATATCCACTTGGCAATTAGCAGCTGAGCAAAGCCAAACAGAAATTTGAGGAGAATGCAATTTTTATTTTTTTAAAGAAGAGATGATTTTTAATCCCTCTGTCTGCTGCTTCTCTGCTGTCAGAAATTTAATATACGCTACCAATTTGTGATAGATTTTAGGCATCCTTTATTTCTCATAGAAATTCTCCAGTAAATGTTTTTCCTTCCCACTAGCATTACAAGAAGCAAGGTTTAAACCACCCTTTACTCTCTAGTTACTGGTAGTTTGGACCATAGACTCTTTCCCACCTGTAATCTAAAGGAGTCAGAAAGGACAGCTTAACAAATTTTGGTCTAGACCAGCGGTTCTCAACCTTCCTAATGCCATGACCCCTTAATGGAGTTCCTCATGTTGTGGAGACCCCCAACCACAGGGGCGGAGCAGGTGGGAGGGAAGGGCTGTGGGAGACCCGTCGCGACCCCTCTGAAAGGGTAGTTTGACCCCCCAGGTTGAGAACCACTGGCCTAGACCCACATTAGCATGCAACATTTAGTTCTTACCTTTATGCTTATAGTATGAAATTGTTACTCTCTTTGGTCTTGCAGTGGCTGACAAGATTATTGAGACCCTTTCCAGAAGTACAAATTTAATACCAAGGAAAGACCTAAAACACCTTCCCCTCTGTGTTATCCCTGTAGGTACAGTCAGAACTTATGAAAAAATGGGCGCGCTGGAAGCTGGGTCGCGATATAGAAGAGGAGTACAAGCACACGTACAGCCATACCCCCAATGTCCGCAACGGAGGGGCCAGCACCTGTGAGAAACACAAACTGGTTGGCAACTACCTCAATGGCATGGGCCGCAGTCAGGCGACTGTACATACTAGCACACAGTATCTAGAAAGGACAGGCTGCAGTACCAGTGAAAACTTGACCATGAGTGAAAGGCCTCATTGCTATGAGTTCCCTGATACAGCCGAAAGCAACTTCTGAAGCTGGTCTGCATGCTCACCTTGGTGGTATTTGATCTGACTGTTCCTTTGCCACTAAGACGGTCACACAGCAGAGTGAGAGAGATGTCTGACAGCCTAGGACCTGGACCTGGAGACACTGGGTAGTTTGCATGACTCAGAACTGTGGTCTCAGCCAAGCTGCTTGGAACAAGTTCTTTTCTATGCTCAGGGTACTTCTGCAAGATTTAGAAGGTATCAGCCTGCATTCATGAAACCCTGTGGCTGAGCTGCAGAGTCTGTGAGTGGAATGAAATAAGGGAATGAAAGCTGTCAGAGGGCATATTCTGGGACATGGCAGTGCCAGACTCTACTGGAACAAAAATCGTTCTGTGCTAATGGTAGAGACTCTGAATGTCTCTGCCATGATCAGTTCTGATAATCAAGTTTCTAGCTCTTATCAGTTACAAAGAACAATCTGAGAATGTGCTAGAAGTATTCGCTAAAGGGTTAATGCAGACACACACACACACACACAAGGGCCTGTGCAATTTTTAAAAAATAAATAGGCATAGAATATGTCAGAGCTATCAGCGATTCTTTTCAGTCATCATTTCCCAGATCCAAATAATACCTCAACATACAAGTTTCTACAAATCAAGCCCCCCAAACCAAATGATATAGCCAAAAATAAACACATAAACAAATATCGAATCCAGCTAAGCTTTCACCCTGCAGATGGTGACATTCAGTGGCTGCGGAACTAAGTGAAAGCTTTCTGGATCTCCTTCTGCATATAAACAAAGCTTCTTGAACAGAGAGGTTCCTTGCCCATAGTCCACAAAGATAGCATGCAGCTGTACCTCTCAAAGAACTTCATGCCTCTGAAGATAGCTTATGAATTTTGAATCTTAGTGGAAACATCACCTGCAGTTCTCAAGAGAAGGACATTCAGTGTATGGTATACATGGACGTAACAACACTCACTCAGGTGAGACACATCTGATGATCCATCCTTTCTATTGCTGTACCATTGCCTTTGCCCTATGGGCATGCTTGCTCCTTTAGTTCTGTGACAGCTTCTCTCTTGGGTGACTCTGTAAATCTGTTTGCATGGGCAGTGTGAGTTCTGTGTTTGTCTATTTGTCAATACCAATATTTGGGGGATTGGAAACCCAATAAACTGTGCCATACAGTGCATCTTGACAACCCAATCTGTACGCAGACTAAAATCTAGCAGTCTCTGACTCAAATCTGTTTCGCTGTGAAAGGCCCTACAATAAGAGCCTTGTACTTTCTAAGCACCAGACTGCATTTCATTTCCAACATGGACAGGAACAGGTGTCCTGCTGCACCAGCCATGTCCTTTGCAAGGATTAACCTTTCCAGAAGCCACACGGCTGCTTTAGATTATAATCATTGCAACAAGTAAGTAATCGTCACTTCCTATGCTTGTACACCATCTCGAGTGCTTAAGATCCTAAAAGTTCATGTATTCCAAGAATAGGCTCAAATGTCCTAGGATGGTCTTTACGGAAGCATTCAAACTCTGGCCTCAGTATCTCTAACTGGTAGTTTCTTTTTCAAGCCTACTTAGACCCTGTCTAGTAAAAAAATCTTTTAAGGATTAAAATTTTGCAGTATATTCATTCAAAAAGCACCCACAGAGTTACTTATTGCATGGCTTGGGGCCTATCTGTGCAAACCAATCTTCAGTATAGGCCTGTTGGCTTTGCAGTTGGCTTTCGTCTTTCCACGCCCCATACAACAGCCACCCAAACACTGTAGGTGCACCCCTATGGCCATTTTAATCCAGTCCAAATTTGGGAAGGACCGTCCCCATGACTTCTGTAATTAATCTGAATAGAATCCAAACTCAGCACCCAGTGTCCCCATGCAATTTCTTATTCCCAGATTTTATGAGGACTATCCTGCGTAAATCCGGAGAAAAAAAGTCCTGATGAAAACAGGATTCAGTCCCCTTTTTGGAGCAGAGTCCCCTTATTTCCTCCCACATGGGGACGATACAGGTGCAAAGCTTCCTCCTCCCATGCCAAGCTCACAATGCCAGAGCCCCATCTAAAAAAGGCAGAAAGCGGGGAGAGCTGCTTGCCTTTTAAAACATTCTTGCTGGAAACATTTGTACCCAAAAATAGTCCAAATAGGACTTAAATCAGGACTAAAAAAGCTGCGTGGGGACACACCCTGTTTTCAGGCCCTGACAGGAAACAATACTGCTTTTCAACTACAGCTTCTGTTTATTTATTTATTATTTGAATTTCTATCCCGCCCTATACCTGAAGGTCCCAGGGCGGGTAACAATTTTTAAAACACCAAATTACAAACAACTATGTATTAAAAGCAATAATATACATTAAAACACTTTAAAAATCCAGCATTTCTTAACAATATACTCCATATTAAAATAATGGTGTCTGTACTGGGGGAAACTATAATCACCTCAGCCAAAGGCCAGGGCAAAAATAAATATAAACAGGCCTTTCTAAATATAAACAGAAGGGGCATGACGCACCTCGAGGGGGAGACTATTCCATAGCCTGGGGGCCATTACTGAGAAGGCCCTCTCTTGGGTGCCTACCCGCCTCACTACTGAAGGCGGTGGGACAAAGCCTGCTACTAAGCCTGCTCTTGGAATTAGCCTCCAAAGGATCAAGGACTTTCTTACGGCAGCATGGATGTACACTTGGCATGATTTTAAAACACTTCTCCAATCTAGCCATTTCATTCTCCCAACTTCTCCCTGTTCTGTACTTCTTCCTTAACTTTCTCACCTGATTTCTAACCCCATAACAGTATCCCAGCCATGTGCCTTGTTATGGATTGTTTCCCCACAAAACTGGCTTCCTTGTCCTGACCCATCTGGCCTGGGGCAAATGCCTTACTCTTTTTTGCATATGGGAAATCAATACAATCTGAAGGTATGTGTATAACCGTGGGCCTGCCACAGATTCATTCTTTGTTGTTGGCCTAATCATTTGTAGCGTCGTGATAAGGCAACTACTTGGAAAACAGAAGATCTCAAGTTCAACTCACTTCTGTATCTACCAAGAAAACCGCATGCAATTTGACGGTACCTAACGACGACAAAGATCACGTACTTAAAGCTATGGTGTTCCCAATAGTAATGTATGGCTGTGAGAGTTGGACTATAAGGAAGGCTAAACGCTAAGGAGTTGATGCTTTCAAATTGTGCTAGAGAAGACTTTTGATAGTCCCTTGGACTATAAGAACAAATCAGTACAAAGCAACATCAGTTCAGTTCACTGAAGCTGAAGAAGAGTGGGACGCATTGGGAAAAGCCCTGACGGTGGGGGAGATTGAAGGCAAAGGAGAAAGGGGTAGCGAAGGATGTGGACAGATAGTATGACATGAGTTTTGACATACTTGAGACAGTAAAAGCAGAAGAGCATGGGGTCATGAAAAGTTGAACTCAACTGAATGACAAGAGTCAGAAAAATAAATAGGAATGAATGTGTTTTCACTATGAGAATAGGCGGAGTGAAAAAAGTGGAACGTGGGAAAAGCACTAAAGTGTATTGCAAATGGCTGATCCTGTGCACTTGAGTCCTACTTTGAAAGACTTGGATTCTATCCTAGACCTTAAAGTCACTGGGATCTTGGGCCAAAACATTTTTCTCCCAGCCTCTGCTTTTTAACAGTGTATGGGTTAAATCAAAAGAATGTTTACAAAAAAAAATCAAAACGGCTGAAGGAAATACGTTTATAGATCCAGAAGGTGTAAGACCCAAGAAGAGCAACTTTTTAATGGTTTGAATAGTTAGCTCTGAATATTGTTCTATAGTAAAGGCTCAGTGGATGTTAAGATTTTTAGATCTCTGACAAGATAAAATCAGAGATACTAGTAGAAATTTTAGCAGAGTAGCATAAAGCAACTGCACAGCGAAGCTTGCTCCTGGAATCACTTGCAAGGAAGAGAGAGAGACTAGTATTCATTCCAAAAAGGAAGGTGCTTTAATTTCTGGTGAGTGGGAGTAAGCACTACAAATGCAGAAAAGGAATGGGTGCATGAAATAAACAACAGTTAACAGCCTACAACTTACAAACAGCTTACAGGCAGGTTACAGACAACTTCAATCATAGATACAGCGATTCAGCCATGGTTACAGTATACATTCATCAAAGTGTCACGAAAGCAGCTCTATCGTACTGTAACAAGGACTCAAAGGAAGCATAGCCCAAATTATATACACCCCACTATATTGTGCAAGTGAACGTAATTAACATTTCAGCTGAGATAAGGCTAGTTAACAAGAATGTGTTAAGGTCCTAAAGAGAGTGGATTTCTGAAAGCACATTTTACTTAAAGCAATCCTGACAGAGGATTGAAGTAAACTGTCTATAGAGCATGACAGGTTACTACTACCTAAATACTTTTTCATGCCTTGCTGTTAGTTTGATGACACAGGCTATGATGATGAGAGCCAAAGAAATTTGGGAGGGGAAGAAAGGCTGTGGTCACACCTGAAGTTTAATCCAGCTTCAGTCCACCTTCAAAGCAAGAGAACACATCAGCAAAGTGACCAGTAATTTTCTTTCTACATTATCTATCCCAAAGGTGACTTTTCTGAGCTATTTAACACTGATAGAAAAACAGCGTGTCACTTTGCTAATGTATTCTCTCACTCTGAAAGTGGACTGAAGCTGGACTAAACCTTGTGTGTGACCACAGCCAAAGATCTGTAGGAAGACTACAGGGAGATTGGAAAACAAGAAACGTAGAAATGAATCAGCTTGAAAACGAAGGGGCGGCATATATACTGACGATCATCACTGAAAAGATGCATCCTTCTTGGGTTTTCTTCCTCCAGCTGTATCCAAACCTTGAACACAGATTATAAAAAAGTCAGCAATGCAGCTCCTAACAGTGTGCAGAAGGTCTCGAAGAGGACCCTTGGGAAGACTCAGTATATTACCTGACTAGGGAAAAGGACTAGTTTGAATATGATTTCAGGCCTGCTGGGCTTATAGTTCATAGGATGGACATAAAAGAAAATCACTGTATGTCATGCACATATAACATGAATTTGGACACAATGCTACACGTACAGGCCAGTTGTGTGACAGGGATCTTTTCTGCCCCTTCTAAGGTGCTTTGGCAGCATGTGACATTTAAGTCCCCCTTGGGCTTGTTTTCAAAACAGCACAATCCCCTTGTTTGTGGAATCAGTGCCCCTGTTTGTCCTGCACAATTCAGGGGAACCAGTGGCCAAATTAACACCTGGCTCACCTCTGACACACCTTCCTCGTTTTGACAAGGAGAGACTAGCAGCCAAGCAGCAATAACCCCAAAGCCTCTAGCTTGTATCTTCTGCATTTCATCTCCAAGTGGTTTAATTCAAAGCAGCCTCTCATTCCCAAGACAGGAGATTTAAAGGCTTTCTTTCCGATCGCCTGGGAAGAAACATGAGAAAGTGACCTCCCGTCTCCCCCTTCAGACTGGAATCACACCTTGGCTTGATTGGCTTTACGTAAAACAGCCCATAAAACAACCTGTCAGCACAGATAGTCTACACTGGAACTAGCTCCTCTAGCATTAGAGGCAGAACAAACCAAATGACCATTTAACTGAAATCTCAAAGGGAAGCAACTGCACAGTGGCATGAAATTCAAGGAGTAACAGGATGCCCAGGGATGAGCTAACTGGTCATGAGCACAAAGTTACATAGGGCCTAAGGAGTTGCTACAGAGCAACTAAGGTCCATTAACATGATTTGACTACCATTATGTGCCGCCATTACATATCGGCTGTTTTTCCACGGTCACTTAGTACCCATTTTAGCACCCATTAAGGACCCATTTGGGTGAGAGCCGGATGACCCCATTTCTACCACGGCACTCATTAGAGACACATTTGTTTCCACCACGCCTTGGGAAATCCAGGTCATATAGGCACTTTTTGGCCTTTAATCCGGATTTTCTATAGACCGCATTAATGGGGTCTAAAATGGGGTCTTCAGCCAGAAAATCCGGATTAAAGAGAGCCTGTTTCCATGCTTGTGTGGCAATGGGGTCTAGAGGAGGCTAGGGGGAGGGGGCACCCATGGGGGGAGCCCCAAAACCTAAGCTTCGAAGTCATTTAGAAGTCACTTTGAAGTCTGTGCTGATCTTTGGAGTGAACTTCGAAGTGACTCTGAAGTGACTCTGAAGTCACTTCAAAGCAGTAATTTTGCACAGACTTTGAAGTGACTTTGAAGTGACTTCTAAATGACTTTGAGGCCGCTTCAGAGACTGCACCCCCTGTCCCCCCAAACACCTGGGGTGACAGCCAGACCCCTCATGGCTAGATCCAATGTTTGCAGATGGGTGCTCCAATGTTTCCATGGCAGGGAGGCTAGCATCCATTGCTACTGGGGGCTAGACCACCCATGGAAACACATTGGGTACTTCCCTTAATCCAGATCTACTAGATCCGGATTAAGGAATGTACCCGTTCCTTAGATCCGGATCTTCTTAGATCTGGATTAAAGGAGCACGGTGGAAAAACACCCATCCTTTAACTATGTGGCTTCTTTTCACCTAAACAAATTTTACTGGCAGGCTAAGAAAAATACACCTTGCTTGCCTTGATTTCCCTACTGTCATTAATTCGATAGAAGCTCAGGGGACAATTTCCTTCAAAATCTGTTCCAAGTTCTGGCCAGAAATGAGCATAACAAATTCAGGTTTATTTCTGGAACAAACTGCTGACCAACACTTGCTGAAGGCCTGAACTTGCAACCCCATAACACCTTCTACCGCTTTTGCTCAAACCATAAAACCACACAGAAGCACAGAGATTAGAAAGTAAGCTGACTTACTTGAGAGGGAGGGAACACAATAGCAATATTTATCTGTTGCTGTTTTTCTCACACCTTACAACTTCCTGCTTAAGAGGGCAGCTAAGGATGGACGGACGGACGGACGGACAGGCAGGCAGGCAGGCAGACACACACACACACACACACACACACAAGGACCCAAGCCGGCCCTCTGTTAATGAACTGATGAGCAAGGGGCACCGACTAAGCTGTTCTGTCTTCCGTTTTCCCCAAGGAAGCTGCTGCCGTCACTGGGAGCCTCTGGCTGGGATAATGAGCCTAATTGAAGCAAATTGCTGGTGCAGAAAAGCACTTTATGAGAAGGTAAATATGGTGGACAGGTCAGGAGCACGACATGGATAGCTCGCTGAATTGCCAGCGTAAAGCTGTCTGCTGTGATTCCCAAGGAAGTTGTGCTCATGTTTATGTTGCTTCCCAGTAGACCCAGTCATTCCTGTATTGGGATCCTCTAGGCCATACGAGGACAGAAGGAAGGAAGATACATCTTGCGGTTTGTGACTCTGAAGACAAAGCAAGGAGAACTTGAAATATGCTGTCATCTCTTGAGTTACATACCAAAATCCTCAGCAGCCCTTAGGCTCCATAAAGCTTCCCGCAGGACAGAAAATAATGTAGGCTGACCTTTTCTTCCAGCAAATGAAAAAGTATAGAATCCCAAAGCCAAATGAATGGGGAGGCAGAGTATGGATTATGGTACCATGGTAGAATAACAGATAACTAGATGTTGCAGGAAAACTTCATGGAATTTGGGCAGAGCTGCTGGAAGAAGGGGGAGGTTGAACCCCGGCCAGCAAAAGCCCAGGGTGATGTTCTTTTAACCAAATAATAATCTGCTTCATTATTGCCTTCTTTATTGTTGAGATGTTTAATCCTCCGGCAACAGCATCAAGAAGGAAGGGTCTCCCAACAGATGCCTCCATCTCTTACTTCTCACTGCCTGCTCCCATTCTGTGCCAGGGTGCCCAGTGCAGAGAGTTGTGTCTCAGCTGGCGTATTGAATGGAGCTAGCAGGATAAATTACAGCCGAAAGAGCACAGCGGCACCCTAGGCACTGACGCTTGTTGTGTGCGGGTGATACGGTAAGAATCTCCAAGCACAAACAGGACCTTATGTAATAGCCCCACTGGGGACAATTTCACAGCCCAAATCCTGGAGACCAAAAAGCGGGTGCAGACTCCAAACACAGTGTAGGGATTGTATAAACACACACCCCTTTACATTCCTTGCATGGGAAGTTTTGGTTTTTCTCCCAACATTCTGCAACTCTAGCTGATGGTATCAGGTTCTTGGCCAGACAGCTGTTGCTCTTCTTCTTCTTCTTCTTCCTGCCCCAACAATACATGAAATGTGGAGTTCTCAGTTGTTCCTAGAACGGTGATGGCCAACCTATGACACGCGTGTCACAGGTGACACACCAAGCCCTTTTGGGTGACACACATGGTCACCCTGGCACCTGGACGTGTAGTGCTTGCTTGTTCTTGAAGTGTATGAAATACCAACTTTCAATTGAATATTAGCAAATGAAATTCAGCAACAAAAGTCACTAATGTAAATAATTGTTTGTTTTTGCCTTTAATAAAATATTACTAGAGCTACAAAATTCACAAAATTATGGATATTTCTAGATGTGACACAGCACCCGAGTTAAGCTAGATTTCGTGCTAATTTTGACACACCGAGCTCAAAAGGTTCACCATCACTGTCCTAGAAACAATCAAATGTGCCTGTCAAAGAAACAGCCTGCCATGAACCCCTCCTAGGCTGGCCTCAATTAACAGCCTGCTAGCTCCTCTTGCCATGGTCCACATTTCTGAGCAAACGAAGGGCCATTCAGGGAAATGTATTTTCTCTCAGTTAGCTACCAAAATCCTCAGCAGCTCTTAGGCTCCATAAAGCTTCCTGCAGGACAAAAAACCATACACATTGACCTTTTCTTCCAGCAAGCAAAAAAAAAGAAAGAAAAAAGGAGAGAAGCACATATCTGTGAAGGACAAGGCTTTGATGGTAACAGGGGATTCAGTGAAAGGAGCAGCACTAGCCAGGAAATGGACCCGGAACTCCTTAGGGAGAAATAATTGCTCATAAAAATAACTCATATTTACTACTAAATGCAGTGACACAGGCTGTTAGTGCAGAAAAAGTACATCTAGATCAGTTCTGAGATACTAGAGGGGGAAGCCGTTCAGCCAGGGCATAAAGTTGGTACATGAATAAAAAGAGGAACCTAGCTACATATACATCCAGCCACTACTTGTCCATAGGAGCTTTCTTTGTTAAGTTTTACAGGAATTGATGTTTGTAACCACAAAGCCTTATGCTATCACAGTTCCTTGATCATACACCTTTCTATCAACGCAACTGGAGGGTATTTCAACTATGAGTGCCTCCAGATGCAGGTAAAATCTAGCAATATTCCTGGAAATATCACCACACATGTTTGCGGCAACCCCAATGTAGTCCTGGGTTGGCCAAGCAAAAATATGCTGAATCGCAATTTCAGCAATGTTGCCAGGATTTCCATAACAGCAATTGCTTACCTCTGTCTGGCTTTTATTCGTAGGATTGTTTCCTCTTGCAGAATGTATGGTCACGTTCCCATACATGAAAAATTCCGAATCCAGACCATTTTGGGGATTGCCTGTTCCCATTTAAATTTTTATTCCTGGACTTTACGAGGACTATATGGCTAAAATCTGCAGAAAAACGTCCTCGGAAAAACAGGTCTCAGTCCCATTTTGGCAGCTAGCCCGCTTTATTTTTTTCCAGTGGGAATGGTACCAGACTATTTGGGGAGGAGATTGTGCCTTTTGGGCTGTCCCCCCGATATCCCTCTGTCCAATGCCTGCTGCCACTGTTGGTGCAGCATTAGATGGGTGGGACGCCTGTCCTTGCCATCCCTGCCATTCTAGAGTTCCCCTCGTCTTTTCTGTAGGGAGATTTTTAAAAAGTGTTGGATGTTTGAATATAGATGTCTCCTTTTTGTGAATGTCACTGTAATTACAAGAGATACATTAGATTGTAACAGCAGACAGACTCTGACAATCAACAGAATCTTTTTTTAGCCCTGCTCGGTCCTGAGCAGCTCATTCAAAGCAAAGAAGAAAGAAGGGAAAATCCCTTCTTCTCTCTTTGAACCTGTGCAGGAACCACGATGTCCTTGCTGTCCCTGTCAGGGAGAAGAGTGGGAGGATCAAAGGACAAGAGGCGGAGATGAAAAGATCCTGCTTCATCGTGTTGGGAATTTGGGCGGTTTGAATGGGAACTGCAGTATTTGAATTGAGCCCATGTTGTTGCCAGACAAATGGGAACAGCCATCGGTTTGGAATATGGATTAAAATAGTCCAATCCTGAGTAAAATAGTCAAGTGGGAATGCGGCCTATGTGTGTTCACACTGAAGTTTTAATTCAGCTTCAGTTCACTTTCAACAAGAGATGATGCCCTGGCAATGTAACAAGCTGTTTGTTTTTGGCATTATCTAACTCGGAAAATCCATCTTTGGACTAGATACAATGGAAAGAAAATGGCTGGTCACTGCTGATATGTTGTCTCACTCTGAAAGTGGATTGAATCTGGATTAAAACTTCGGTGTGAACACAGCCTATAAAGCGCATGAAATATAACAAAGGGAAATGGGCAGGCATTTCCTGCCTACACATATTTTGCAAGAGGAACAGTCCCCTGAAGAAATGCCAGAAGTAGTAAGAGGCTGGTATTTTTCCTTCTAGCAGGGGCAGCAAGAGGCAATTCCAGCATCTAAAGAAAATCCCAAAATTCCCCCTGGCCGTCTGGAGGCACTCTAAGTATGAGTTGAGATGCAAAGGTGAAGAAGATATTAAGCACATGTTTGTGTATACAGCAAATTCTGTAGTTAAAAGATCACCCGTGATGACCCAGTTAATTTCAGGAGAATATGATGGATGTAGAAATTAAAGCCATGCATTTAAATTGACTGTATATGACTAATCCTGTACTGGATTAATTATTAAACAGAAGCATGGAAAATCAAAAAATACCAGCAGTTCTGCTCCCTGATGCTAGAAAGTCCAGAAAATAGAGCTGGAACAGTCAGAACAAACAGCCCTCTTTTAGTGTTTCTCTCTAAAAATAATTTGTCGCTTAATGTGCATATAATAGCACTAGAGACATTTTATGAAAATGTGTTTTCTACCGCAAAGGTTCAAGTTCAGCAAAACTTTCACCCTTTCACAAGTTATGCACATGAACATCTGTGCAATAAGAGGCATCATGACATTTGCACATGGTTTCACCTCTGAATTCACTTTTGAGAAGGGAGAACCATAATCAGTATAATGAATTTAGGAAGCTTCTTTTTCTGTTCTTGGTCTCGTTATTCTTTAGGACATTAGCAGAGGCTGAGATTAAGGCTACCATGAGAAATGGGGGGGGGATTTCAGTTCCGCTCTCCTATACAAAGCCAGCTGGGTGACCTTGGGCTAGTCACAGCTCTCTTTCTGAGCAGTCACAGCCCCACCTACTCACAGGGTGTCTGTTGTGCGGAAAAGAACAGACAGTTTGTCAGCAGCTTTGAGTCCCCCTTACAGGTAAGAAAATAGTAATAAAAAAGCCAACTCCTCCTCCACTACTACTACTACTACTACTACTACTACCACCACCACCACCACCACCACCACTGGGGATCATGTAGATGCAAAATGGCCTGGGCAGGAATGGGGAGATCTGATCCAACAGGGGAAATGCTGGATTCCTCAAAAGAGCCAGCATTTATTCTCATCATCTGTAGGGCCCCTGAACTGAGGTATTATATCAAACCATCTTGCAGAGATTATCTAGTTACTCTTTATCCACATCCTTTACCTGCTGCTCAGCCACGTGTTTACCACAATTTGATTTTGGAGAGGCTTAGGGCTGGAAGAGATGTGTGCAATACAGGCTTCAGGTGCCTCCAAATGTATTTGAAATGCTGATACCCTGCCAGCGTCCCAGCAGGGCCAACAGACAGGCCCAATGCCACGTCAGGCCACTGCCAGCACATGCAGCCAAAGGGACAGATTGCTGTCATATTCTCACTGTGTCAATGCCTGGTAGACCTGCACCAGCACAGTGGTGGATTGTTCATCTTGGAGCTCACTGCTGGCGCATTAACAACAACATAAAAGGGGCTACAGCAGCAAATCCCTGGTGAACAGTCTACTGAGTTGGCCCAGGATGTCCTAATCTGGAAGCCTCTTTTCACTCTGCTGTGAAAACACATTTTCACTGTATTCTACAAGCCAGGCCCTCTTGTGGATGCCCAAGCAAGGTTGGCTCCAGACTGAAAATGATTCAAACAAGTGATATTCTGGAGTAAAGCCTCTCTGGAATAAGCGCTTGTCGATTACGCAGCACAGGCCAGGTGCCGTCTTTGTTCAATATAGTGATGCACACATCCGTATATTTCGACAGTGCAAAATGTTCAGAAGCGTATTTTTTTCAGGCCCTGAATATTCATAGTGCCACCAGAAGCATCTAGAGTCTAGACAGATAGAATACAGCACTAGTTTGAGGGAAACTCTTATGGGGGATTTACCCCAATCTTGCAGACCTATGCTGGGGTTGCCACAGATATAGTGCTATTTAGTCCCAGCCCAAGAAGAGGAGGAAACATTCTCCTTTTTTTGTTGGTAGGGAGATTTATGGTGACTGGAATTTCAAGGGAGAAATATTTCAGAGGACTCAGGACCCAGCAGCTTCCTCCTTTTTCTTTTTTTACATTTTTTACAAGAAGTAAGGAGCATAAACTATATATGCCAAGCCTAAGCAGAGATGCTGAAAACATAACAAGTAACCAAGGCTAAAGTGAAACACAGCTTCTTGCTTGAAAATGGCAGTGACTGGGCTGCAGTTCACTCAACTTATCAGTAGGCCAATTTGCACTTGGGCCCGTAGCTTGCAATAGGTTAACATCTGGGCAGTTGCATCTGCACATGCAGGATGCATTTGCAACCTACAAAGGCCCCCTGCCTGCCCAGATTGCAAACTAGCAGCAGTGCACAAAATTGTGCAGCACATGCATATAACCTTAACCAAAAGCTTACCTGAAACGTCCAGCGCCATGACCATTTACACCATTTCCCGTGCAATGGCCACAAGCGCGACAGACCCTGTGATCAAGATGGTGCCCCCCTGTTGGTGATCAAACATGCACCCAGACACCAGTAAGTCTCCGGGTGCATGGGGGTTAGTCTAACATGTACTAGTACAAGTGCAAACACTAGTACAGGTTAGTTGCTAATGTACTTTTCCTATCCAGCGGACTGGAAGCCAAGGGCAAAAGACTCCCATGTCTTAACAAACAAGTTAACTGAAATTGCTGAAAAATATGGCAACTGAACACACTAGGAGAATTCACAGACTACGCAAAAGGCATGAAACAGACGACAACAAATGGAATGTAGTGTGTTTTTCCAAAAGATAAGAAAAATAAGAGAAACCACAGTTCTGGAAAATATCACATAAAGTTTGCAAACCTGGCAGAAAATAGCATCACCCTAGGTTGATTTTGCAGCCCTTTAAAAATACCGTGATGGACTCTTACATACATTTCATAATGTGTAGGAAACAGTGCATTTGGATTCTAAGTGAGGAAGTGTAATGTTGAATTCCAAAAAATGGATGTGGTATCACAAATAAATTACATCTTATAATCCTTGCTGATGTCACAGCTCACTGCAGACATCAACTTGATGTGCTCTACAGCCATCAACTGGGCAAACAATGTCAGGAAATATTACGAAAAATGTATAAAAATAAAACAGAAAATATCACAGTGCCACATAACAAATTTGGGGTGTCAGCCCTATCCTGACTAATGTGCTGGATTCACCCCATCATAATAGACTCCAGATCATCTGAAGAAGCTGCAATGATGCGATTCTGAATGAGAGGAATGGATGTTACCAAATATGAACAATGGATGTAACAAACTAAAGACCCAATATGATACAGGGTTATTTCTGAATGATCTCCAAGTTCTGTTCATCTTACAGTCCCAACCAGGTCGGATAACAATGCAATCTGAAATTGTCACAATCCAATCTCCATTTATTTCAATGTAATTTACTTACAATTTTTTTCAGTCCTGCATGGACTTACTACTTTAAAAAAAAAAAATCTGAACAAAGGACAAAATTGTTCCCATGCACAAGAATTAGACTAAGCTGTTTGTTAGCCACTGTTTTAGTAAAAGGTCAGTTTTCTTTTACTGGAAGTTTAATTCCCTTTCCCATGCTCCCAATAGAAAGCCCCCAGTTTTAGCCATGGCACTATGCTGTACATTAATTGTTTAAGCTGGAAGAAATGTCCAGGCCAAGATCCCTTGGTAATCTGTGTTTCTCAACAGGATTTTACATCATCACCTTCATGGCCTTAAGAGCACAATTTACTACCCATGTGAGAAAGGTGGTTTAGGAATGTGCACAAATGTGTGTTTTTTTGTATTCGAATTCATATCAAATCGGATGCAGGAAAATTCATATCCATTTGAATAAATCCCCTTCAAATGTGGTAGGGTTCGTATCTGATACGAATGATCAATCCCATACAAATCCCATACAAAGCTTCATACAAATGTATCAAAACATTCTATTCAAATTTGAATGTCAATCTTTGAATGCGCCAACGTTATATTTGAAGTTGAATGGTTGGATTTGGCTGGATTTATACGAATTTTGATTGTTACAAATATTCATGCACATCCCTAAGGTGGTAGCGAACCAGAATTCCACCACAGTTAGTGGATTACCAGCTGTCAAGACTTATTGCCAGAAGCACAATTTCATATACGCATAATATGTTGCAAGGGGTTATGGTCTTCAGTAGACCCAATGTTTATGATCCTTTTTTATATACAAGCCAACTAAGTTAGATAGTGTTTCACAGGGCCTTCACCTTTAAAAAGAAAAATAATCTAACTTTCATCACTTGGGCATTGTTTAGCCCCCAAAAATAAATCAGGTCTTTACCCCATAAGAAAAAAAAAGTACCTTACAGCATCTGAAGTGCAGATGGCCATGCTTCATGCCCTTGGTTGTAGCTGCTATGGAAACTTTGTATAATGCCTGTATTCTTCAGATTATGCTATCCAGGTCTGCTCTTGTTTTTGAAAAGCATCCTTTTTAAGGGAGAATAGCCAGGCAGAAGTGTACAGTCAGGCTCTCCAATCTTATTAGAAGACAAAGGGAAAGACCCCTTCAAGCCAAGCTCAATGCTTGGAGGAAGAACTTCAACCCATGCAGTTCCTTTGGCATCAATATGGAAGTGACATGCCCCCAAGAAGATACAAGGGAATTAACCTAGGACCTTCTGCCTGTAGAACAGATGCCTTACCACTGAGCTACAGCTTTCTACTGTATTAAAACCATCCAGTTTCTTTCTGTGCTTCTAAAACCCAGACCACTTAAAGCAAGTGCTATGCAGATACAGCAGTGGGGAGAGGAGACCTCCGCATGCTAACCAGGTGTCAGTGCTGAGACATCTGTGCAGCTCAGCAAGCTAAATCAGGGAAATCTGGCCCTGTTCAACGCCGCACAATCTATTCTTTAAGCAGATCATTAGATTTCAATTGCAATCTTATCCACCATCAGGTCATGAAATGCAGACCATCCAGCCAAATCTGCTTTGCGTCTACGTCAGATACTTTCTAACAAGATTACAACTGCGTAGCTCACAGTTTCAGTTGTGGCAATGCTTATTATTTTTCTTTGTCAATGGGCAAGTGTGTCATGTAAACTCAGACAAATAGGGAAATCATTTCCATGAACAACCAGTTCCAGATGCTTCAAGGGAAGTATTTGTCAAAACAAGGTGTTAACAGAATACATCTCCAATACTTCTTTTCGATAACCAGGGAGAAACTGTTCTTCTGCCCTCAGTGCCACAGAATCTGTTCAGTGTGAGTTTTATTACTTTGGAAGTCAACAAAGTCTTAGACCCTTTCTGTACCATATGTTATTCCAGATTATATTCTGGAACGGGAACCTGTCAGCCAGATGCTAGTGCAGCCTACAGCAGGACTTCACCTGCTATAGTCTGCACTAGCGTGTGGACAGCAGGCCTCTTTTCCAGGATATAATCCGGAATAAGGCCCAGTGCAGAAAGGGCCTTATTCCCCCTTATTGGGTGTTTTTCCACTGTCACTAGAAGTACCCATTAAGTACCCATTAATGGGTACAAAATTGCCATTACGTACCCATCAATGGGTACTTAATGGGTACTTTTAGTGACAGTGGAAAAACACCCATTGACACATTTGGCAGTCCAACAGCTGTCTGACTGCCCTTTCCTTTCAGATGGGAATCACAATATAACTTAGAATATTGTTGTGTGGCTGCAATTGTAAATCTGCAAACAAATTTTAACAGAACTTGAATAAGGACAACTTACGCATTTTTAGTTAGGATGCAGAAGCTGAGATTAGTATACACTGAATTTACCAGAAAAAGGACAAGAGAGTAATTGCGTAAAAATAATTTCTTTGCATCATTTCACACATTGCTAAATTACAGGGGTTTTGCACAGGTGACCAGTAAACTTAATGAACTTTAAAAAAAAAATGAAACACTTGAAGAGTGTGACTCAAGGATAGACAGAACCTAAATAAGACTGGATTTCTAGTACACCTTTGAACCTCAGTAAAAAGCCTATAAAAATAAGAAGGTGAATTTGGCCTCAGTTTTGAACACTGACTCTTACGGATTTAAGAATCAGTGTTTCAAACTGAGGCCAAATTGGCCACAAACTTAGCTTATCTTTGCACTTATTTTCAAGCCCTAAAGGTATGAAACTAAAGTTTGAACCCCTTACTTGACAACACCAGAAGGGCTGTGGTCACATTGTTCCCAACACTGTGGGACTGCGTTGGTACAGTTTTTAAGCCATCCACAGCAGGTAAGCCCTGGAAACAGGTTGGAATGCCTTGGGGACATTTGGAACAGATCATGGTGCAAAGGCAGGTTTCCGTGATCCACCTGGATCTGTCTATCAGGCAAGTGTGAATAGTTCCTGTTGGCATCCAGCTGGGGGATAATAAGCAATATTATGTCTTGGCTATGGTGGGATTACCACACATATATGCGTCAACCCCAACATAGCCCTGCAGTATCAGGTCACTATATCCTATTTCAGGAAAATCAAACTTTGAACACGAGTTTTCCCAAAAGAGAGCTATACCATACCCATCTGGACACTGCTGCTAGGGGCTGCCATCTTCAATGTGAACTTTGTCCTGTTTAGGCATTTACAACACTTTGGGGCGATTTAACACGCCAAAAGCGTGTTAAGCCAAACTGACGCGGGTCGCATCCCCATTACAAGCTTATTTTGGTAAACCGTTTTCAATCCTCGCTTGTCACTTTACAGATGTGTTCTCCCATTCTGAAAGTGGACTGAAGCTGAATTAAAACGTAGCTGTGAGTGCAGCCCAAAACTAGGTTAAACAAGTACAGTATACAAATATCTCTTTAACTTTTTTTTTTTTTTTTTAAGGAACACAAACCTGCCTCTGCATATAAAGCCTCTGGGGTATCATGCTATGATGCAAGCTCCAATTACGTCTTATCACAGCCTGTTGACTCTAGATCCAGGACAAAACTTTTATTTGAAAACATTCTTAACGATGTTTATAAATTGGAAGTCTGAGGACATAAATGAGTCTTCATTAATCTTGTGATGCATTTGGGACAGTTCACTGAGACAAGCCATTGGCCTGACTGATATTGTGCGTCTCCTTGTGCTCAAACAGTCACGGTTTGTTTGTTTTTTTGGGGGGTGGGGGTTGCTACTTATCCACTCTTTTAACAGTGAAATTGGGGCTCTGTTCAGACATAACTAAAGGAGAGCCTCAGAGAGAGAACCCTTCCCTAATCCACATTTTGTAGCATAGACTGCTAAGGAAAGGGGCAGAGGCAGACTGGTGTGTGAACAATCCCACCTCTAAGCCTTCTCAAAGGCACCTCAGAGGGACCTCAGAGATGCTTTTTTTGCTGCCTCTGATCACAGCTTTAGACTCAGTGGTTATGAGGACAGTATTATGTTTATGTCAATGGCACCACCTTCTGGCTGCATAGGGAACATCCTATAAATATTACCCAAACTATTTTCCTGCAGAACACGCAAGTATGGAACAATAAATCATACCTGTCATCAAAAGCAAAATAAAACAGCCTTTTGCTATATTCAGTTTTATGATTAATGGAACCTAACGTGACTAGCTGAAAAATCAATTAAAGAATAAAGGTTAACACAGCCGCCTTGCCTTTCTGGAAAGAACAGATGAAAAGGATTAGACAGTTGTAATCTTTTTGGGTAAGACTAGCTCTTTGGAAAGTATTTTACAAGCCTGTTTTTATTTAATTTTTTGCTTTGGGTAACACCCAGTTGTGACCAACTCATTTTTGACTATGTGGGCAATTCCATGCAGTTTTCTTGGCAGAGATACAGAAGTGATTTTCCATTACCTATTTCTGGGGAGATGCTGGGGATCAAACCAGCAACCCTCTACCACTGAGCTACAGCCACTCCTGTTTTTATTGACTGATGTTATTTATATTCCACTCTTCCTCCAAATAACTTAAGGTGGAAGACACCACTTGCCTCCTCTCTGGCCACATCACCATTATAAGCTTAATCCCGTTTCCTTAAACCGAAATAATAGAACCGGATGCAAATGCAAATTTGCCTGTTCCCATTACTTTCAGCTTAATCACGTTCAATCCGGATTCTGAGGATCGTACATGGCGTACGTGACTCAAGTGGCTACTTTTTAAAAACCACTTTTCGGGGCTGCCTTGCCCTCTTTCTCCTGGCATGAATGCACCACCCATAAGGGACCCCTTCAGGGAGCCTAGCTGGGTGGCTGGGTGGCTGCTGGTTGCCTGGATGGAAGAAAAACGGCAGTGGACAGCCGGCAATTCTTTCCCCTCCTCTCCTCATTGCTCAGGGCACACAGCAGCAGCAGCAACTCAAGCCCTTTCACAGCCACAGCCTTTAAAACAGAACCTCCAGGGGCTTTCCTCCCTCCCTTTCTAAAGGTCAGAACTTTCAGAATTGCACAAATTTGCAACACTGTTATAAGGTGTGAAGTGGCTAGATCGCTACAGTGTAGCTTTAGGGAGTGGATTTTTATAGTGGCTGTTTTGAGGGGTGGATTTTTTCAGTGAAATCACTATCTTTGGAAGCAAGTTATTGGGGGAGGGAAACCCTAAACACGGATTCTCATCTCTTAACACCGTACGGTCCCCACAGTAAAAAATGTAAAACGTTTCAAGCGCACGAACCGGAGTGAGACCTGTTGAAATGAGGATTAACATTTACAATGCTTTGGGGCGATTTAACATGCCAAAAGCGTGTTAAGCCAAACTGACGTGGGGTCTGCCAGGATTGAAAACAGTTTGAAATCAAAATAAGGTTGTAATGGGGATGCAGCTTTTGTCTTATGCTCAGAACAACCTTCTGAAGTGGTTTATGCTGAAGGCTGTGACCGGGCCAAGTTCAATCAGTCATATTTCATGATCAAACAAGAATTTGAACTCCGGGGCTTCAAGGTTCTAGCCCAACCCTGTAGCCTCCTAAACTACTACACTGCTGCTTCGCAGGTGAAAAGTCCTTCTTTACTCTCCCGCCTTGAGCACCTCTTAGCCTCTGTTCACACAGAAGAAAATCTCTACCTCTAGTTTTCCTGTAATTTTTTCCTTGGATTTAGCTGTACCATGACATATATTACAAGTTATGAATCCAAAGAATCACTTTCAAGTCATCTGTGATTAATGACGATTTCAGGGACCTAAAATATCAAAATCATAAATCTGTAGGAAAAACTGTAAGGACATTTTTCCTACAAAATTGTTGAACAAGCCCCGGGAACAACACTCACACAGAAAGTTGCTACTGCATGGGACAGGAGAGACACAATATAAAGATGAGAATACTTGTACATAGCTATTATCAGCAATGAGCAACTATTGTGTTTGAGTTCTTTCAATGCGTTTGTTCATCTCGGATGCCCATGTCGGCCTCAGCAGATGAGATAGGGCCATCCTAGGATGCTGAGGAGAAATACTTTCCATCTGCCTTGCTGGAGCCTGGAAGTCTTTAAGGTGGCAGAAGGGAGGCGAAGCGTGCTTTGAGGAACATGCCAGCAAGGTAGAGGGGCCTAGAGACAAATGGAGTCCATAAGTGGGCTCTCTCACCTGAGGGCTTAAAAGGGAAATGCAAATAGCCTTTGCCATCTTCATGAGGAAGGATTTAAAGGCAGAAGAAGAAAGGGACCACTCTTGTTTCAATGGAAGGATTTCGTCTTAAGTCTGGGATGAACAAAGTTACATTGATATGACAAGCCCCCAGGTTTCCCAGACGTATAGACTTTATTGCTATCAAGGGACGTATTCCACACCATCACCAGCCTAGGTCTGCTTCACTAAACCCTCTTCAAGTTTTAGCCTATGGAATTCATGAAGTTCCTTTTCTAAGCTAGATCTACGACCTGGCACTCACTTGCCGACTCCAACCAATGTTTTAACACAGAATAAACTACACATGAGTTTTTGTTTAGTGATAAGCTTCCCACTCCTGGACCATCTACAAGCATACAGTACCTTTCTAATCCTAAAGTGGTGATATTCTTCAGCTTATAAGATACGGCAGTCAGAAAGAAATCCTTTGTGTTACAAAAGTGAGAGCTATGTCAAGTACGGCTAGTATCAACACCATAGGAACTGACTGGGCAGGGTTAATAGCATCAAACTGTATGTCCAAGGCTGCATCCAGACATGTTTAATACTGCATATTGAATGCACAGTCACATCGATCTGTCGTCATGGTGCCACATTATATGATTAGGACTGCGCTTTTACTTTAGTGCGGGATGAACAACTCTTGCTGCGCAGTATATAGAAAATTCAGAGTTTCAATCCCATACAGGCAGTATGGTGAGAAAAGGAGATGAGACGCCACCTAACCAGGAAGGGTGGCTCAAAATTTGACTGGCTGCCTCAACCCGCGTGATGGTGCGTGCCATCTCAGCTCTCACAGCTCCGATGGGGGAAACTACGGAACTGCCTTCCAGCCTGGGCAACCAGTGTTCCTTGTGCAGTGAGTATACTACGCTTTTAGATTAAACCACATTTATTCTGCTAATCTGGAGGCAGCCCAAGAAGAAGAAGAAGAAGAAGAGTTGGCTTTTCTACCCCGCTTTTCTCACCCATTTAAGGGGACTCAAAGTGGCTGACAAAGCTTTTTATTCTTCTACCCACACCAGACACTCTGTGAGGTAGGTGGGGCTGTGAGAGCTAAGAAGAGAGCTGTGACTTGCCCAAGGTCACCCAGCTGGCTACATGGGGGACAGCAGAATCAAACCCGGTATTCCCAGGTAAGAGTCCAGCTCCCTAACCACTAGACCAAACTGGCTCACCAACCTGACACTGGTTGTGCTCAGACATAACAAAAACAGCACCTCAGAGGCACTCCAGAGACTGAAGCGTGTGGGCCTCATGCTCCCAAACCTTGTCTAATCCACCTTGCCAGCACAGAATATTTGGAGGAGAGAGAGGGGCAGACTGGTGTGTGAACAATCCCACCTCAAGGCCTTCTCAAAGCTGCCTCAGAGATGCTCTTTTTTACTGTGTCTGATCATGGCCTTTGTATTTGGCAACTACTCTCCCACTGTATCACTCAGGGGACATTGGCAAAAAAAAAAAAAATCTACATACACACATATTATCCATTCCCTTTTTAGAATCCTTTTTCGGAATAATGTAAATTTCTTTTTGCTTACATTCCAATTGAAGGTTCCGGGGTCCTCTCACCCCATGTTCCACAGCAAAATCATTCTCCCTCTAGCATTCAATGAGTGCAATATATCACATCAGCTCATGCTGAATGAGAGCCAGCATTAATAAAGCAGGCAATATTACATTCAGGGATCTTTGACATCTTGGGAAACAACTTCATTATATCCAAAGAGTCCAAAAGGTCCTCATCTTAGGGTGAGCTGCTTGTTACATTAAAAGAGAAGGCATCACCACAGCTCAGACCCTGAAACCAAATCCTTTTTCAACACTGTCTTAATATTCTGTGGTGACAGAGTTCAGCCTTGGCGAAGTAAAGGGAGAAGTCTTCCTCCTCGTAAGTTTACTGCAGATGGCATTCAATCTCCTAAACCAAAGGAGGAAAACAAATCCGAGTATATTAATAGATGCAAGATTTAAATTCCATGTTCCTCATACAGTCACAGTGGCGTCTCATGTTCGTTCCTGCCATATTAGCATGGAAAACACACAGTGCAAGTTTGCAAAGCCATCAATCCACCTTACCTATTCCTTTGTGTATACAGTGTACAGTAATGTAAGGTAAAATCCTCAGATACCATTCCAATTTATGCACAAGAACTTACTTTCCCAGTAACTTTCCCGTTCATAAGCAATCAAGGATGCCTACAGATGACTGCTAAGTATTACAAAATATAGCGATATTCTGGAGTGCTATTTTCTCAAGTAGCTGCAAGCAAAAAGACCTACCTGGTTTGGATGCTTACTTCTGCGATGTCGGCAGCATGACTGTTGCCCTACACACATGCACATACACCATTCTGGATCTGGTTTGGCCCCGCACATGCGCAGTGGCCATTTCCAAAATGGCAAATCACAGGAACTGTCACCCAGACAAGGTAGGTCCTTCTGCTTTATGGTAAAACCCAGGTTGGGGAGTCGATTTTCCCACAATAACAATATTGCAGACCATTGTTTTCTTGTTTTCTTCGTGATTCTTTTGCCTTTACTTGGACAATAGAAAAAATGTAGGGGAAAAGGGGCAGCAATATGTTCAGAGGCAAGCTTAGATAATAAGAAGCAAGGTTTTTATGTACAGGTGCGTCCCTGTATCTGCTGATCTATTCAACCAACGTTGGCCAAAATGTTTATACTGTACAGTAAACAAGTTCATATTATCCTCGGCTTTCATTATCCATGGCAGGAACTGGAACGTGTCCCCTCTGGATACGGGGGCACATCTGTATTTGTAACACTAAGTTATCAATTACTGGTTTACCTTCAATATTTGCTGCTTTTAATTAACCAGAGTGCAAACATTTTGAGACTGTCCGTTTCAAAAGAGGTAAAATTTGCACAATATGTTTTAAATGAAAGTGTAACCACAACACTATCTTTAAAATAATGGTTGTAAATCCTCTTATCCTTTTTCACTCACTTTTTCTTCTCTTTGTGGTGGTTTAGGCTTTAAAGCAATCTCACAGGTGCAATTAAACAATTATTTTAAAGAAATGAATTGGATTTTATTTACTTTGGGACTCTTTCAGGGATCCCTTGGTGAAAGGTGAGTGATAAATGCAATAAACATATAAAGGAAATAGCTATCTGTACAACAGAAGAACAGACTGGTTTGCTCTAGGAGCTACATTTCTGACTGAACCACAATCCAAGGGAAACAAGTTACCCAAGAAGCTGTGCAGAGCAGTTCCTGTTCTCCAAGCCCAACTTCCTGTAAATTTTCCCACAATATTTTTTACTGTGGGAAAATTCATTCCCAGCCTGGGTTTTACTGTAAAGCTCTGTAAAATTAGGAACACTTTGCTCATGTTCCAATAGGACAAAGAGCCTTTGCAACTTTCAAGGCACCCATGTCAGAATCCTCCCAGAATCCTAACAGGACTAAAGATATTGTATACATGTATGCGCACATGTATGTACGCACACACAGCACGAACACAAGGGTGCCGGCCTGTTTCACCTCCCACATCACAGGGATGGCTCTGGGTCTGCCAAAGGACCTATGTCATTCAAGAGCCCGTCTGGAAATCAGCAGCTAAAGCTAACTAACAGCCCTTGCTCAGTTGAATAGATGCCCGCTGGTAACAAGACAGATCTGCCCCAGATGTCTTATGTGTCCCAGGCAGCACCTGGGAGTTTTTGCAGGTGTGAGGACACAGGCTTTAGTGTTAGAATGGTCTTCTGCTGTCACTGTGGCACTGGATGCTTTCAGTCCTGAACAACCTCTCCAACCCTGCAGAGTGCATTCTGGCTTTCCAAGGAATTTGGAAGATAGAAGGAAATGCCAAAAGTGAACTTGGACACAATCAAGTCTTGAAATCGAATGAATGCAATAATTAGACCAACATTCTGCGGAGATTTAAGTGGTGAAACAGAATATTTCTCCACCTGTATTGCATCTGCTGACTCTCATCTGCTGGTAATTTTAGGATTGCTCAATCCTTTTGTGCAAAATTGTAAACAAGATGACTTTCCAGCTGGCCACTCCAGGCTGATCTGGACTCATTAGCAGTGCTCAAGGAGACAACAGAGGTGAGGTCCTGTGACATGGAATGGGACAGACTTGAAATGGAGGTGTGGACAAGCCCTTTCTGGACTCTGTGCAGTAATCTGTGATCTGGATTCTTGTTGCCACTAACGCTCCCATTTTCTGTAGTATTCTGGTCTTGCTGTAAGCAGGAGGCAATTGATCAGAATCCTGGGAGCTTGCATGTGGAATTCTGCAAGGTTTGGTTCTCTCCCCACTTACATGAAACCACTAGGAGAGATAATTTGTCAACATGCTTGAGGTTCCATCAGTAAGCTGATCATACCGTCAGTTAGCTGAGGTACAATATGGTATTTTTTTTTCAGCCTTAGCCATCCCAGTTATGCTGTTAACATGTTGACCCAATGTGTGTGGGGATTTCTGTAGGAGCGTTGTCTCCCATATTCACCTGCCTGGATATTAAGATCCCCCTTCTTGTAGTATCACCACCTTCATAGGTGCGCAAGATAGTACACAGAAAAGGGCCTTTTTGGTAGTGGACCCCAGGCTTTGGAATTGTCTTCTAGAGGAGATTTTGCAGGCATCAGCCTCATGTAGTTTTTGGTGCCTGGATAAAACATGTTGCTTCTTCCAGAGGCCTATTCATATTTAAGCCTCTGGTAAGGAAATAGGACAACTCTGGTACAGATACCCTGGTACTAGAGCTGTCGTAATGGCATACCAGAGGCCTAAGTGCGAATAGGCCTCTGGTCTCTGATGTTTAGCTCCCTCTGAATGTTGCCTTTCAGGGATTGGTAGGTTATATTTTAATTATGTTTTTAGTAGATTGGTTTTATTGTTTTACTAATGTTATAATCTGTTCTGGAATCTTTGAGTGAACAGCAGATTATAAACAAACAAACAAAGGTTAAAAATAAACTCCGGCTCCAGCCTTTCAAGACCAAGTCACTATGGCTAAGTAAGCCATCTAGCCTACAGGAAAATGTGTGACCTCTGTAGCAGGTTACATCAGTTCCTAGAGGAGCCTTTGTAGATCTTGATTTATGACAAAGAAAGAGCACAAAATAAGGAAATGGTAACTATTTGCAGGGTCGTGTAGCTTTGTCTAACATTTTTGTATCTCTCTAGGTTGCACTGGTGCTGACTTGCATGTAAATAAGAGGTCTATTTGCATTTTGGTGGCAGATCGCGCATTGGATTATTCCATCCACACCCAGGAGCTGTGGCAAACTAGCTTTTTAGTTGGCAAACTTCTGAAGCTGCTTGATGGTGACTGGGGAGTGGGGGTGGAATAAGCTAATGAAAGCAGCTACAATGTTTAGAGGCAGTTTAGCAGAGAAACACTTCTCTGCTGAACTGCCGCTTGTCAGCAACCGGGGAGCAGGGGTGGAATAAGGGTTGCGGGAAGAGGCTCGTAGGACAGCAAGAGCCAAAAGGCCTCCTCCATCGCTGCATCTTTACCTGTCAAACTGGGGCAATCAGTTTTTTTTACATTTGCCCAGCAATCGGATCACAGACAGAAGAGGTTTGTTTTTTAATCACTGTTTAAAAATGGCCAGCAGTTGCAATCCCCAATGCACAGGACAGGAACGGCAGCACAGGACGGTAAACCTGCCTACTAACCCTAATTCCTCCCCAAATAGCCCAGGAGCGTCCCCATGCGCAGACTCGTCCTCCAAAATAACGCAGACTTGCCTCCCAAACCATAGTGAGAACAGTTTTCAAAAGAAAACAGGGGGTTTGCATGGGGATGCTCCTTGCTGAATTCAGATTTGATCCAGACTATTTAGAGCATGGGGACGCAACCTAAGATACTGTAAAAGCCACACTTTAGCCCTGAATGGATTCAAACCTAAAAGTTTAAACAATGGTAAAGTAAGGTGGTAAAGTAAATATAATAACCATACCCCAGGCTGTCAAGTGCATTTGAAACTGATCATTAATAGCTCTCAAATGCAGAGAGTTTGTAGTGTTAACATAACAAGGTAGGAGGAAACCTGGAAAAGTATAATGGTGTTTTCAGCTTTGTCCCAACTTTTCAGAGAAATTGGTAATATTTTCTGAAATCTATAAAGATCAGTACACACATGCAATTGGTTAAAATAAGCAGCACAGGAAAGAGAATTATTTTTTTTCTAAAATTGGTGGTCCCTATGTCTAAAATAGCAATCCCTATGTCTATCTCTTTCCCCCCAAAACAAGGAAGTAGACATGAAGCTTTAGGCTTCAGTTCCATTTTTCTAATAGGGTGCTGCTAGAGGACCAGGATTACAGTTTTTAACAAGATAAACCTTCACACAAAAAAGAATTTTCAGGATGTCTTTGGAAAAACCTGAAAATACCACTTTGGGGCATATGAAGCAATGCAGTAAAACAGCGTGGAATAAAATGTTATCTTTTTAGGAAGCAAGAAAAAAACGCTGACGTCAGAGGATCAACTATACAACTCCTCAGATACAGTTGGAGATTGAGGAGGTGGGACACAGAAGATAAGATGCTTTGCTTTCACCTGGGCAAATGATATCCCATTAAGCAATGGAATGAGACAGGATTCAGACAGACGGAAGCACATCCTGATTGGATATTGAACAAGTCCATTTCCTTCCCTCAAGAACTGTGACACAATCAAAATTGCTACGTTGTCCAAAAGGCACAGGAAGATGCTACAAGACTGATCTCCAGAAAGGACACTCTGCTCAGAGAACTTCCATAAGGCAGCACTCCAACTTTGAGCTGCAGACATTTGCCATTATAGCACAATGAAAACTACAGCTAGTTAGACTGAACTGTAAACTGAGCATGACAGGGCTACTTGGTCAAAGACCTCACAGCAGCACAGCACCAACAGAGATTTAAGTTCAATAGTGAACACGCAGACCTTCTAAAGGCAACAAAAAGAAGAATGCAAATACTCTTTTTGGAAAATTCCCCCTAGATTAAGTACAGTACATCAGAGTACCAAGTAGTATGGAACCTAAAGACAGTTTTGGAAGCAAGTCATGTTCATCAGAAGGCAGGATAAACGCTCAGAGCAGAATGTCAAAATGACTAACCAGCTTTTATTTACAACACTCTTTAAGGACAGACACAGACCAAGAGGGAACATAGCAAAGGGAAGGATCAGCCCCCATGCCCCCTGCCTACCATCTCTGGATAGGATCCTCAACATCAGTGCCTGGGCCAGGCACAAACATGTGCACTTCTGCTACCTGTCAGTGCCAAGCACATATCAAGGCCATTCCCAATTCTGCTGGGGCATGGGGGCTGGACTCTGGGGCCAGCTCAGAAATGCCACCTGCCCCACGGACAGGGCTGTAAGTCAGCAGGGCATTACGGAAGCAGACTTTGAGTACTTTCCCAGCATGGGATATCCCACACAAGAGCATTCCAAAAATGTTTGCCTTGAGACACAATGTACCCAGGCTTGTCCACCACTACTTTTTGCTCTTCCCAGCCACTATCCCACAGGACTGAGTGTGTAACAAACAGACATTGTAAGAGAACACCTTTTCATCCTCCAGACCAAAACCTCAGATGTTATATGACCGGCCAGTCTAAATTCCCACACTGTATTCAAAGGGTTAACGACAGAAACCCTTACTGCTTCTGTTCTACTGTCTTCTCTCGGCCTCTCCCTGATGAGGGCTGGGCTTTGAGAGAAACACAGGGAAAGAATAGGTCTGATTGATCCTGATTCTCTGCCTTACTCCAGTCTTCTAGATACACAGGATACACATCAGCCTCTTAGCTACTGTCAGAGTAAAACGTCATTTACTAAGGGAAAAAGAGAATTCCTGGGCCCAGTTGTAGCACGAAAGCAAGAGCAGCCCAGGCCAAAGGGTGCTGTAAAGGAGAGGCAAGAAGTTTATCTTTCCTAGGGAATTCAGAGCCAGCCCCAGGTACAATCCAGACCGAAGGAGGAAACCAACACAAAGTCATCAAATTTATGTACCAGTGGCCACACACCAGCACTCGGGACTGGGCCAGATCAAGCCACTTTAGGATTTCTTAGCATCCTGTGTGTTCCGGCGTTTTAAGTCACTTAAGTCCACAGGTCTGAATGCTGTTAAAAAAAGAAAGAAAGAAAAAGGAAGAAAACTTAGAATACGACTCATGACTTTGCACGTAGCTCTTCATCAAGACTTCTTCCAGATAAATACTAGATAACATCAATCTTCCTCTAAATTCAGACCAAAACATCTGATGGTTTGAACTGATTCAACAATCCAGTTCTATGTGCCCCCAAAGGACACACATTCCCACAGTCACAACTCATACCCAAGGGTCCTGAAATTCTACATACAAAGATAATCAGACAATCCCTAATAGACCTTCAGGTATAGGGCAGGAGAGAACTATAAATAATAAATAAAATAAATTAAAATAAATAATTGGAAAAACAATCAGCAAAATATACTTCTCTGGACTTGTAAGTTTGCTATTCCTGGACTATAACATGGTAAAGCAGGCCTAAGATCTGGGCTGCTGGTTATGGTAAAGCACTATCCACTTTGCTATCTTGGAATTAGTCACCTCTATTTGTAGCCTAGTCATAGGTTTCTTGAATGTATCTGTTTGCTCCTAGTGTAAACAAAATGCTGGAAAGATGGAGCAATCTATGTTGGATCACGTGGATAAAAAAGCAGGTATGTAGTTCAGCTGCAACCTTCAAACTTGGAAGTTTTGACCTTTAAACTATAAGCCTATTCGCACTTGGCCAATCAGGATGGGTGTGCATGCACTGGTATGGTGCATTCACACTCCACCGAGCCGCCTTCAGATCCTCAGTAGCTGTGGAGCCGTAAAAACTGCCCGAGTAGTCTCATCACAGACCCATATGCAGCATTCAGAAACTTCTGCATGCAAAGGCCACTGATTGCCTTGGCAAGGCCTGGCATGCATGACCGTTGCTACAGTGCACTTTGAGACTCAGGTCTGGGTAAAGTTTGGGACTGGCTGGCGCTCACAGTGGGAATGCCAGTCACCATTCCTGATTTTTGCTGCTAAGTGCAAAAACTCCCTAAAAATCAACAAAGATTTCTATTCAGGAGGAGAAGATTCACTTAGGAATCACACAGACGCCTTTTGGATGAATTTTCTGAATACTGTAAGTTTCAAACTCACACACAGGCTGAGTTCACACCTAAGTTTTAATACATCAGCAAAGTATCGAGCGTTTTTCCCAGTATTATTTAACGCAGAAAATCCACCGTTGGGTTAGATGAAAGTGGGAAGAAAAGGGCTAAGCATTTTGTTGATGGTCTTTCAGGGTGTTTCCGCATCGGCTGCAGAAACTATTTTAAGCCCCACTTAAGACCCTTACCTTCCGCACTGGACACAGCTTCAGCAACCCTTCCAGGTGGCCGAGATCTGGTTCTAAAATGGGTCTCGCCACCAAAAAACTAAAATGAAGACCTAAAAAATTAGGTCTTTAATCCGTCCCTTCACCTAGATCCGTGTAGAAGCAGGATGCTTCCGCACATGGCCAGGCGAAGGGACGGATGTCCCTGCGGCCACCATCTTGGGGATGTTGCGCCTGCTTCCGCCCTCCCCCGCGCACTAAGCACCACCAGAAACATGCGGTGACTGGCAGCTGCATGCTGCAGTCCAACGGCTCCGGGGGTGGCATCGGTGGCACAGGAGGCCCACCACCCAACCTGGCCTCCCCACATGTGTGCGAACGCGGAGAGGCCTCCTTAGATCCGTCCCTATTTGGGACGGATCCTCCAGAGGACGGCTTGCCGAGAAACAGATCTTCTTTGATCCGTTTCTTGGCAGCATATGCGGAAACACACTCACTCTGAAATGAACTGAAACTGGATTAAAATGTAGGTGTAAATGCAGCTATCATAATAGCAATCCAAGTTGCGTGTCAGCACATCTAAGTGATAGAAAAATAAGAACTTTCCATGCAATGGTTCTATTCTCAGAAGGAGACTCACTTTTCAAACCGGGATTTGGTATCTTCTCCACATACTCCACCACAAGTCCACGTTCTCCTCCTGCCATTTGGCTGCGAAGATCCCGCTCCACACACTGCCATGCTGCCAGGAGAGGTAAACAACAAGGTGGAGACACACCTTCTTACAAGTTCCTGGGCAGACCCTCTCCCTTAGCCCGTTTTATTTATGAAACATTTTAGATGCACCTGGAAGCATTTTAAACATACACATAAAGGATGAGGGGAGCCAAGGATCTAATACAGTGGTTCTCAACCTGGGGGTCGGGACCCCTTTGGGGGTCGAGCTACCCTTTCAGAGGGGTCGCAACGAGTCTCACACCGCCCTTCCCTCCCACCTCCCAGCTGTTCTGCCCCCATGGTTGGGGGTCTCCACAACATGAGGAACTCCATTAAGGGGTCGTGGCATTAGGAAGGTTGAGAACCGCTGATCTAATAAAAGCCATTAGGAACAGTGAATGCAAAATCTGAGTACAGGATGATACGGCTTCACAGACGACTTGTAAGTTTCAGTCGTCAAACCCACATCTAAATGTTCTAAAGATTCTTCAACTTCAACATGTCAATTCCTTTATAATTTGGGGAAATGGATTAACAACTGGAAATAAAACTAAGCAATGCACAGGGTAAGAAAGAATAACATGCCATTGACTCAGTGATGACTGAAAGAAGAGTTGGCTTTTATATCCTGCTTTTCTCACCCTTAAGGGGACTCAAAGCGGCTGACAAACATTCTGTTGTTCGCCCCAGAATAGACACCCTATGAGGTAGGTGGGACTGCTCAGAAAGAGAGCTGTGAGTAGCCCAAGGTCATGCAGTTGGCTTCATGCAAGAGTGCGGAATGAAACCAGAAGACTACCAGATAATGGGTTTGACGCTCTAACCACAAAACCAAACTGGCTCTCAGTGACTGTTCTAAGTATAAGCACCGCACCTTCAGAGATGAAACGCACATTCTCCTCATGTGCAGGAGTGAAGATCTCACTGCTGTTGCTTGGAGAGCGAGGGCTGCTGTTCCTCTTACCATTGAATACAACTCTGGAAACAGGAGAACTGAAAGGGAAGAGGTTAGTGAGAGAGGAAGCAAGACGCTGATCTTTGCCACAAATGATTAAAATATGCTATAAGTATATAGCATATCTATTCATTTTTAAAAGAAGTAAAGCCAACTCAAATTGAGATTGTTTGTACTGACATTTAGGACAAGGATGAGCAGATTTCAGTCTTGTAGAAGATGCTGTGATGCTTTTTCTTTTTTTTAACTTTAGCCTAGCAGCTGGAAGCAGCTACAAAAACATGCTTAAAGAACTCTGAAATCTGATATTTATTTTGAACTGAACCTAAACCTATTTCCACACAAAAGTCCATTCCCAATTATCCTCTCTCTTCTCTCCTTGATTTCACAGGCACAGATGTAATTGCACTGATCCTGTGAAACAAGGATCCAAATAATTTATTGCATCCATCAAAATATCCCAATTTACCTTTTCACTTTTTCCAGATTTACATGGTATTTTTTACATAAAAGATCTATTTCATAACAATATCGGTTTATACATACTGCTCAAACTGTTCCAGACCCACCAACAGTACAAGGCAATATAAAAGAATTAAGCTATAACCTGTTTCCATCCCCACCAACAAACAGAAGAGGGGAAAAGAAACAGCACCACCAGTCCAATGACTCAATCCATTGTGAAGTCAAACCACTGGACAGTCTACTTAATGCCTAAACAGTTTGTGCGCTTACAACCCCGCCAACTTCCTCACCTTGTCATGGCTTCCTCTTGGCCAGCCCTGGCCCCCGTGATGGATGTGTAGCTAGAGGGTGCTGCTGAAACAAAGACAGACGTGAAGCCTATTGAAACGGGGCCTTTTATTAATCTCAGGAACGGGGTGGGTGGGTGATGGGTGCAAATCATCCCAAGCCGCTGAACAAGGGACCAAGCTGTCCCACGCTCAACTCCAGCATCCGAAAACGCTCCAGATGTGTAGGGAAACCACTTTACCTTAGAGGCAACAGAGTATCAGATTTCATGTCCTCCCATTTCTCAAGCTTCCAAACCGTGGATGCCTCCCAATCATTTCAGACCTTATTGGGGTGGGGGTAGCCTCTCTCTGAGCCCGCAGGGTCCCTTATTCCTGGAGAAACCCGTGGTTTTGAGTTGTTTCCACCAACCTCTCCATCGACATCCCCCCCCCCCAAGATGCTTAGACTGTGTAGCTGTGGTGGCGGCGGCGCCTAAGGTGAAGCCTCAGAGCAGCTCAGGCAGCGGGGCGGGCGGGGAGAGGAGAGGAGCGCCGCACAGCCCGGCCACACTTCCCCTTCTCCTTCTTCTCCCTCAGCCACCCTACCCTACCCTGCCCCACGCCGCAACCGACGGGACCCCTGCCTGCCTGCCTGGGGCCCCAAGGCAACCCAACGGCCACCTCTCCAGCCGGGAGCGGGGGGCTCGGCTGGGAAGAAAGGCCGCGGCCTTCGGTTCCGGGAGGGAGGGAAGGAAGGAAGGGAGCGAGCGAGCGGGGAGCGCGGCTTGTCCTCCCCTCCCCGCCTCCCTCAACTCCCTTCACCTGGGCCCGGGGTAATCCCAGCTCTTTTTTTCCCCCGCAACAGCTGCTGCGGCGCGGCGGCTGCTCCCGGTGGTGCTACTCCGCCGCTGCCAGGCCCGGGGCGGAAGAGAGCGCCTAGGCCGGACTGCGCCTGCGTACTGCGCGCCGCTAAACGGGTCTTGACAACCCCCTGCCAACCGTGTACCCGAGGGAGAGGGGGGTTTCCATGGAAACAGAGCGGAGAGGGATAACCATGGAAACGGGAGGCAGGAAAGCGCGAGCTCCCTTGCCTGCTGCTGCTGCTGCTCTGGCAGGGAAGTTGGGTGGTTCTCCAGACCAGGAACAAGAACGTGGAAGGTAAAGTCCAAAGGGTGGAGGGGGAAGAAGTTTCTTGCCAAGATAAAACTCTCACCCCTCTCGAGTTGGTGGGAATTAAATTTTGCACAATATTAGGAAATCTTACATAGGTTCCTGAAACCCAGAATGTTGTGTATAATGATATCAGCAAAAAGTAGCCCCAATGTTTTCCTCTTCCATCTTAGCAGTATCTGCGACCCTTTGTGCACTGGGACTTAATCCGGATTATATTTTAGAATAGATATCTGCCATCTGTATGGCAGTGCAGACTGTGTCAGGACCTGAGTGGGGTTTGCTGTAGTCTGCACCAGCTTGTGGTCAGCAGGTCCCTATTCTGAGACATAATCCAGAATAAGGCCCAGTGCAGAAAGGGCCTGGGTTTGATACTAATCTCATTTGGGATTATATGTTGTGGAGCCCAGGCTTGATTAATGCACCTGTTGTAGTATTTTGATTACAT
>MTQE01002208.1:35994956-36064785 GCA_014337955.1 Aspidoscelis marmoratus
TGAGTTAAGAAAATAAAGTGAACTGCTTGTGTTAAAGTTGAACTGACTTAGAAGTGTAAACCATTAAAGTTACATTTACATTTGTTTTAAAGACACTGCTTGAGGCCTGTTTCTGGCTCAGACACTCAAGGGAGGGGGAAAGAGTTGTCGTAGTAACGTGACAGTAATAGTGTAACCTAAGTGTTGGAGCTCGGCTCAGAAGGAGAAAAAGGCCTAGAAACCTGCTATTTAAAAGAGAACTTGAAGTCCGTGGCTATAGTGGCCAAACTGAAGAAAGTTGGATGCCCGGCTGGGGCCTAGTAATTGGCGGCTGCTGGCCGTGGTCATCACATATGTATTCCCAGTGAGCAATGGTCAAGATGTCATCCAGCCCAAGCTCAGGAGCCAAGGTTACAATTAAGATGTTGTACTTCTTTTCAGCTTGCTGGGGCTAAAGTAGAGCTTAGGGCTACACAAATGTAAACATTAAAAAACCACAACTCAAAAGCCGCTTAGAGGTAGCTAGTGTTTCCATCTTCCCACCTCTAATCCACATTAAATGCCAAAAATATTGTGGAAATGCATTTTCTGGCCTTCAATGTGAATTAAGGCACTAGCATGTGCACACTACCACCTTTAAGGGGTTTCTGAGCCACACTGCTAATTTCATTATATCCTCAATTCCTGCTAATTTAGTTCAGCTTACTTTGTTTTCTAAGATGTACAAAGTTTACACTATTTAATCACTTCCTGCTTTAATCACTATTTAACCTGGGCCTACCTTGGTTAGCATGCTCATTCAATCTCAAATTTTTGTTGCTATCTTTGGCAATTTAAGGTTGCTTCTGGATGGTGAGAGAAAAATGTGGGATCTTGTTTAGATCCCGCAATTTCCTTTTATTGCAAAATGGCAGAGCAAAACCACAGGAAAATCATGGGCACTTACCTGCCTGAATGCTTGTTCCTGCAGTGACACACTACATACACCCAGGCATCTCAGTTGAGAAAAATGCCCAGAAATGTGCATGTGCAGCAACCATTTCTGGCCGGTTTTGGCTCTTTGCGTGTGCGATGGCCATTTCCAGGCCAAAGATCATGGAAGCAAATGCTCAGACAGGCAACCAACCAATATCACTATTCCAGGAAAGCTAGTGGTGGGACTTAATGATTTACCCAGACTAGCAATAACGTGGAATTCCACTCCTTTTTCTTGGGGCTATGTTGTGATTGCCATGGATATGTGTTGCAGTCCCAACATAGCCTTGAGTTTATCCCACATTTTAGGCCCATCTGGACAGGGCCTAAAATCTAACTGAATAGGGACTTTCAAACATGTGGGAAGACACCATAAATTTACCATAACCAACATTTTCTGTTTTTCTTTTTATCCTCTCTTCAAATTTGCATATCCTACATGAAAAGACCTCAGTGTTCTTTGTATTTAAATTTACCGCAGATTCAGTGGGATTTGTCATTACCCATCATGCTGGAGCAAGTTTTTTAAATATGGAAATGTACCAGGGAAAAGGGAAGAAAAACTTTTACCAGTTTACTACCATTTTCAACTCATCAGGAACAGAAACTTTCCAGTTAAAAATTTACCATGTTTTGAGGACTTATAAAGATTTAACAAGACTAAACAAATGTTCCTGAGACAACTCATCGAATAACATGATAAAATTCCCATTGTAATTTTTTGGATACTCATAAACAGAGATACTGTCAAAATATCAACAGTTGTGGCAGTAAAACACCTTCTGTCCATTGAAATATGTATTCATTTTTACAAAATTTCTCATCCTTTTATGATGGGTGGAGTGAAGATCTATCAACTGACCTGCTACCTTCTCACAGAAGTCTTAGGGTGTTTTTCCACTGTCACTAGAAGTACCCATTAAATGGGTACTTGTAGTTACAGTGGGAAAACACCCTTAGTGATCTTGGTTAGGCTCAGTGTTATAAAAGCTGTTTGATCTAAAATACATTCTTAAAGTGAGATTTGGGGTGTTTTTCCACTGTCAAAAGTACCCAGTTTTGCACCCATTTAGGACCCATTTGGGTGTGAGCTGGATGACCCCATTTCCACTACGGCACCCATTTGGGACCCGATTGTTTCAACTGCCGTGGGGGAAATCCGGATCTTTTTTGCCTTTAATCCGGATTTTCTGTAGACCCCATTAATGGGGTCTTCTGCCAAAGGGTCCAAAGGAGGCTAGGGGGAGGGGATGCACCTTTGACCACCACCCCCCAACATTGGCTTCGAAGTCACTTCGAAGTTGACTTCACATTCACTTCAAAGTCACTTTGAAGTCAGCTTCGAAATCATTTCGAATTTGCTTCGAAGACTGCACCCCCCCTGCCCCCCAAAACACCTAGGGTAATGGACCGACCCCTTGTGGGTCGATCCAGATTCCCCAGATGGGTGCAAAGCTGTTTCCACAGCAGGGGAGTTAGCACCCATTTCTAATGGGTGCTACACCTCCTGTGGAAACACAGTGGGTGCTTCCCTTAATCCCAATCTACTAGATGCGGATTAAGAAATGTACCCATTCCTTAGATCCGGATCTTTTTAGATCCAGATCTAAGGGCTGCAGTGGAAAAATACCCTTGGTGTTCTGCTGCACTGTGATCAATCCCAACAAAATGATCCTGCATTGCATAATGGACTGTACTAAGCTTTTAAATATAGTCATACGTGATGAAGTGTATCTCAGTGAGAATGAAAACTCAAGCTTGAAGCAGAGGGGATATATAACGTTGTTCTATTTCTGTTGAAGCATGCTAACCTAAATGGTGTAAGTGATTCATTATTGGTTTTCACCAGGAGTTAATGTATCTCCATTTGAAGGAAACCATTTAGCATACTTGTCACGTATCTGAATGTAGAGCAGCCTCCAAACACTGACTCTTCTCCAAGGAATCACACATCTGAGTAGTCCAAACCTAGTACCCTAGTTTATTCATTTGCCAAGTCACTACTAATATCAGTTCAAGTAATTTTTGAACCAGCAAGAACCTGGTGGTAAGTTTCTTATTCTGTTAGCAATATAAGATCTGTGCCTGAAACTTTTCCAACAGGAAGTCCCATTGCTACTAACTGCTGCATGACAAGACATTCAGTTGCTACCAGGAACAATGTGTCCATAATGTAATGTACTTACCTGATGTACTTATAAGCCATTGTGAATTGCTTTTTTGAGCTTCTCTGCTCCTCAGAAGTTCAAACATCTAGAAGGAATAATTTTGCAATGTGGCCCCTTATCAGGATTAATATGACGTTGCAACATTGATACCATGTCTCTTCCGAACATTGCTAAGTGTCATGGTCAGTAACCCCATCCATGCCAAGCAGCTAGATATACATAAATAGGAAAGTGTGGAGTTCCTCCTATTTCTTGTTTTGTTGTCAGCTGATTTTTCTTGGGGTCTAGATTCCAAACCTAAGTCTACTCCTGTGCAAGAGTAAATGAAAAATAACTCGGAAGTGTGAGAATTACTTTATTGAAAAAATAAAAAGCCGTTTCAGAACCACATTAAAAAATACAGTAAAAAAAGCAAATCTAAAGAGCAAACATTAAAATAAGACTTTATACACAACGGAAAAGACAGTTCATATGTACAACAGAGAGAAGACAGCTTGAGGTTGGGGTTATTTTTCTTTGGGATAAATTTGTAAGGATTCTTCAGGAAAATAACTTAGAGAGAGCACCATTCAAAAGCCAAACGTTATCAGATGGAAATCGGAAGAAGTATGCTTTTGTGAACTGGTGCAGAGTTGCAACATTTTGTGTCAGTCTCCTGCATGGTACAACTGCATGTATGTCCCAGCTAGTGTTCCCACCACTGCAAAGGCCTGAACTCAGACGGCGGATCAGAGTGGAGAGGCTATACAGTATGTTTTTTCTATGGGCTATCTCAAGCATAGCTCTCTGAGAAACCTCAAAGGAGCCTCTCCCGTGCCACACATATTACAGTCAGACTGGTCTCACTAGGAAGCCATGGGCTCTTGACAGTTGAATGGGACAGACTTTGCTAGCCTTCCTTTAGCACGCAACAGATGCTGCTGTTGCTGCTTGCCATATAGACTGGACTCCACAAGGGAAATTGCAGAAGGGTGCAGACTTAGTCCACTCGAGCTGCTTTGAAAAGCTCCACAAGGTCCTTGTAGACAGGGTCAATAAGGTCAGATGGCTTCTCACCTTCATCGTTGGTGGCATCACACTGAGCCCCAAGGGAGATGAGATACCTGTATGATCAAAAAAAGGATGAGATGAGACAACCCTAAGTGTGTGTGTGTGTGCATGTGTATGCTAATTGACCTATTTCATTTTAAGAACTACCCCATCACTTTAAATAGTATCAGACACTTACACCCAGGAGAAATCCTGTTGTACAACTCTACATGCCAGAAAAGGAATGTGTCTTGAGACGACGTCTCCAAGTACCATTGCAAATTAACTCACACAACTAAGTGATGCACTGGCATTCACAAGTATTCAAACTCAGCTCTATATTTCTGCATTTGCAACTGCAGGAGAGGTTATAACCAGAATCAGTCTCATGCATATCGCTGCCATTGGGTAAGGCTGTCTTTTCACCAGGGGGCCAGTAACCAAAGGGGGACTATGAATCACTGCAGCTGCCCCAGATATATCCAGTTTGGATGACTGTTTGGCGTTTGCTTATTAGGGCACTATACACATATGTTTGGTCTGAGACTGCCAAGGGCCTATTCCTTCCTCTCAATCTCCCTGATCAACCCCCAGCACACTCAAGAGAGACAATACCCATCTCTCTTGCATAGTTCGATTCACCACTAACTATTCATAGTGTTTAGATCATACAGAAGGCTTTATGCATTGAATCTTAAAAGTGTATCCGTTTTAGAGATGCATTCCAGCCTTACATTTTCCATATGGTGGTTTATAAATGTGTGAACTCTCTTTGATCTCTTTACTTGACAGCATACCACTGTGTCATTTGCAGTCTCTGAGAACTAGCACTCTGAGAATGAACATCTAGGGTCATTCAGCTAGCGCACACATGTTTTGTCTCAGTCAAAATGGAGAAACAAGAATTCCTTCCCCGTTTTCTTTGCCTAGTTAGAGGTTTTGGTCTACAAAACGAGTGACAGAACCAAAGAGAAAAAAGACTAATACAATCTAGGATCTCTAACCTTGCAATGTCAGCATGACCATCACTGCAAGCTATGTGCAGGGGCGTCCAACCATCCTCATCTTTCTGATTGATGTCAGCACCATATTTCACCAAGAGCTTAACACAATCCAGGTTCCCCGCAAGAACAGCTTCATGGAGGGCAGCCATACCTAGAGAAAGAAGGTGATACATCAGCCCTTACCCAGGCATGGATCAAGGAGCAGAGCTCCAGGTGCAAAAGAAGCACATACTTCATGCACCTTTAAAGCACATTGCACTCTTCAGCTGCAAGTGAGATAACCCAGGGGAGAGAGCAGTGAGAAAGAGGCATATCTCCACCATTTAGCAACTTGTAACCAGATTAGTCTTTTCTTTTTCAGGTTTTTATCTAAGTAGGGAAGAGGAAATGACACATGGGGTGTGATGTTTTTTTCACCACACCTATGGGTAAACTAAAACTAAATTGCAACCAGGGCTGGAGAAAATCAGAACCCTCTTTTGGAAGAAAGCAGTTTGTAAAGACTTAAGATAAGCACCTGCAGAGGAATATTTCAGATGAAGGCTTCCTTTCCTTCTACAACATTAAGGGCCTATTTATATTTACCCTTCCAGAGAGGTCCCAACCACTCCTAAGTAAGTCCTTGCACACACTGTGCACCAACTCTGCTTTCTCAAGAGTGTCACAAACTTCTCCACAGCTTCACTTTTATGCTCCCGGTTGGCAGGATTCACACTCGCTTCTGGGTGCAAAGCTGCAAACAGGCAGGGCCGATTGGGGACTGCTACACCAGCACTCATGGTGTGAATACTCAACCCTCACTCAACCGTGGTGGGATGATATTATACCATTCCACACAGTTAAGTACAAACATGCCCCAAGTTAGAATTTATGCCTTCAGCTACAGTAGTCAGTAACTACTTGGGCATATTGGCTGTAACGTCTGCAACCGCAGAACAATTTAATATTTGGTCAAGTGTTGATTTTCACTTGAGGAGAACGGCTCTAAACAGCTGCGGTCCAGCTTATAGAACGTTCTGACAGATGCAACAACAGGAATCCAGTTGACACATTTTAAGCATGCAAGAGCACAATGCATTGCCGATACAAAAATTATTATTTGTTTGGTAAGCTATTATATTGGACCTTGAAAAGACTCCACCAATGGAACTCAAGGTACATGGGGAACTCCCTTTCTCCACCAGAGGAAAAAATGCAATACTTGGCTCTAATCGGACGCTATCCAGTTAAATGTTCTCATATTTTACTTACCTGAGGGATAGATAGTATCCAAGGCGACTTTTCTAGCACGAATGAAGCGCCCCACCTGCTCCAAATCACCCTGTCGAATGTGGTCCTGGAAGAGAACATCGTTGGGGAAACGCACCGTCTTCAGGCTTCTTGCATATCGTCTAGACCTGGGAAGATAGTCTAGGTAGTAGTATTTCATTATAGCAAATGTGGAAGGTAGAGTAAGAGACCAGTAAGGCAAAGAAACTGAAGAAGAAAAACCCAGTCCTGAACAGAGACAGTGACAACCCACACAACTCTGAGGTGCCCAGAGAACAAGTGTGACTGAAGTTTCAAGAGTTCCCTTTTTCCAGAAGACTTGGAAGTAAGAAGTTGAGGAGCTGTGAGTTGCGGTTTTTGTCCTTCTTGGGATCTGAACTAGAATGATGTGGGGATCTCCTGCTGCCGTCTGACAGTTTCCAACCCTGTCTCATGTTATATAGCTTCCTTGTGGCTATTTTGGTGCTCCTCTGCTCATCCTATTTGCCATGAGGTTTTGAAATTGAGCCGCCTTGTGCTCCAGCCACCCCTTCCAAACTCAAGTCAGAGTCTCAGCTTACATCCCACCTGTCCATGTGCAATCATTAATGGGTCAAGCTTGTTCCATGAGCTGCATGTGAAAATCACAGCCCTAAGCAGCCTCAGATTTTATTAACTGCTATTTGTAAGGAAAACATGGATTGCAGGAGTTCCTGGAATCTGTTGGTAGCCACTGCAGGTTCTTCCCAGAACTTCAGTGTATGCAATGTTTTCCAAAATGGGATAAATGTACAAGAAATTACTATTTTCAGAATGAAGTCAAATTGAAGTAGGTGAATAAAAATAAATCACAATATTTTAAGATAATTTTCTCAATGTGTTTCACTATATCACAATATTAAGATAACCAAGAACACAAGCAAAATTTTGCATTATGAAATAATGACTGACCATAAAAGGGCAGCAAGCAACCAATTTCTAACACGTTATTTAGGGACATTTATAAATTTTGCAAGACACACACTCTACAAAGCTGTGCCAGTGCAAAACAAAAGAACCATCTAAATTGCACAAATCTAAATTGCACATATCTTCAGAAATCTTATTTTATTAGTTTTGAACCAGTTTAAGCTTTAACTCACTTCCATTACTAAGTAAAATATACCCTCTTGTTGAAGGTGGGTAATTCAGTCAGCTCCCCTTAAAAAAAATTACAGCCAGTATGAAGTTTTGTGTTTATCTGCCCCCTCCTGCTTTCCTTTTAAATTCTGAGCCAATGAGCAACCATTTATGTCTGGTGGTAGGTAGGTACCTACCCCTTTTCCTAGGTACATGTATTTACTGCAAGGAGAAATCATTTGACTGGAGTTAGTTGTTTCTTTTACTGCCATGTCTGGTGTGATTGAATCTTGCTACCCTTCATCATTTTAAATCACTCCCTGATTCAGAAATGATGACAAGAGCAAAAAAGTGCTCTTTTTACAAGTTGTTTCAGAAACTGCAAGCAGAACTGTAATCTTGGAGAAGAGGCCCATCAATTCTTCCTGCCTAGGTAAAGAGAGTAATCAGATAAACAGGAAGCATCCCCACTGGAAGGAAAGACAAACCTGATTGCCACCTGCTGCCTTGGACTTGCGTGTCCAGAGCAGGATCAAAGTATGCCTTAAGCTAGGAGTGTGTAAGGGAACACTTCATTGCAGATGCAGTGCATCCTGTCAGTGTTACATGGATATTTTATTTATTCTAAATATTTCTGTACCATTTTCCAATGAAAAGAATCTTCAGGTAAAAGCAATAAATCAGTTACAATCACCAATTACATATACGTATTGTTAAAATGATGAATGGATGGGAAATATTCACACTGGGAAAACCTGGATAAAAAAAGATACATCTTCAGTAGATGCCTGAAATCCAGGAATTTGGCACATCACACAGGGATATACCAGAATATTCAAAACATTCAAAATTTGATTGAATTCAGATCGAATGTCTATACATTCATTTTTTAAAATTTGAACGAATTTGAATGTTTTGAATCATTCGTACAAATTATTCGGACATTCATATGTGTATGTATCAGTACGCATCTTATTCGTATCCGTATACATTTGTACGGCTATGTACGGGACAGAAATAGAATCCATGTGGGATAAAAACGGAATGCGTGCAGAATGTTGTCGACATTCATATCATCAAATACGAATCAAATATTTGTACAAATAGATGCAAACGTATTCAAACTGGTTTGAATTTGAATACATTTGTTTTTTCTCTGTTCATACCAATTCAGTCATTCAAATCTTCAATTCCAATTGAGTCAAATGTCAAAAATTGCATTTGTGCACACCCGTAATCACTAATATTGGAGGGGAGATTGTTCCTGAGGGTGGGTGCCACCACAGGAAAGACTCAACTGCAGGCAATCACAAGATTGGCTTCTGTAAATTGTGGTACCTGCAGCAGGACCATCTCTGATGATCTTGATGATTTTACAGGTCAATAATGCAAGACGTGATCTGCTAAGTAACTGGCTCCTTGTATTCCAATGATAAAACTTTGAATTTGGCCCAGTACAAATGCTTAGGCATAGAAATAATATGTGCATCAGCAACTGGTCACAATATTTTGCACAATAGTTGCCACTTCCAGAGCGGGTACAAGGGCAGCCCCACAAAAAGGACATTGAAGTAATTTAAATGTGAGATTTCCAGTGCCTAGAAAACAGTGGTTAGATGCTCTCTGTACAGGTACAGGGCTACTATGTCTCTGGTCAGGATTCAGTTTATTGACCCCCACTGCGTCTTTCGTTCAGGATGTTCCACAACATCTCCTGACTCAGGTGTAATGGAAAAATAAAACTAGGTGTCATCAGCATATTGATGATTGCTCATGCCCAAACTCCTGATGGTTGCTCCCAGTGGCTTCATACTCCAATTACATTGGGGCTAAAATATTGCCCTTTATAACCCCTACACCTTAGCTGCCTGAATATTGAGGCTAAGTTACTCAACTCTATTCTCTAAGATAATCTCTGCATGTGTGAGCAGACACCCATGTGAGTTATTCTGGAGAATATCATGGTAAATGGTATAAAAAAATATCAAGAGATCAGTCACTATAGATACAGTCATACTCCCTCTTTCTTCCTCCAGCAGAAGGTCTTCTATCAGGACAACCAAGACCAAGATGGCCTTAAAATTGTCTTTTCCTGTATCAGTGGAGTAGATCCTTTCCCCAACAATAATACAGTACAGTGTAGGAGCAATATAAGAAAAGATGGGTGCAATCAGACACAATTAAAGGGACAGCTTCTGGGTGAATTTGAGGCTTTAGGGACAGGCATAAAATAACCAGAATTGCCTTACCGCATCCCAAAGCCACTTTGTCAGACAGAAAATAGCTCCAAAGGCATCTCAGACTTTAAGCTGGGTTGGGCAGGAAATGGCAAATGAAAGAGAAAATGATTTCCCTCCCAGTGGCTCATCCGTGGGTAGCACCCTTGGTGTCAGGTTAGCTTGCCTAACTTGCAGTTTGTTTATATTTCTATCCTGCCCTGTACTTGAAGGTCTCAGGGCAGGTCACAATAATTATAAAAGTAGATAAAACAATGACAGTGCCTACATGGGGAGGGGATGTTGTTCCTTCAGCCAAAGGCCAGGGTGAAAAGGTGTTTATCTGAATGCATAAAGTGAGGGTGCCTGACACCTTGCTAAAGGTGGCGGAATTCCCAAGAGAGCCTCTAAACAAATTTTAGGGCATGGGAAAGTCTATATGGTGCTTCTTTAAATATTTGGGGCACAAGCCATTTAGTTGATGTTAATGCCTTGAATTGGATTTGGTAGGAAATAGGCAGCCAGTGCACTTTGCTTAGGACCAGCATGATGTGTGTCCTGGCTAGCAGTCCCAGTTAGCACTCTAGCTTCTGCATTCTGCACCAGTTGCAACTTCTGAACCATTTTCAAGGGCAGCCTCATGTAGAGCACAGTACAATAGTCCAATTTGGAAGAGCATGGATTGCTGTGGCCATATTGTCTCTGATTAAAAATGGCCATAGCTGACAAACCAGCAGTAGTTGGAAATAGGCACTCATGGCCACTGCCTCCACCTGAGCTTCAAGTGTCAATGCAGGGTCCAGGAGCACCCCCAAATTATGCACCTGTTCCTTCCGGGGGAAAGAAACCCCATTGAGAACAGGACACTTCCCTTCTTCATGGACATGAGACTCTAACACACGGCATCTCTGTCTTGTCTGGATTCAGTTTCAATTGACTGGCCCCCATCCAGCTCATTACTGCCTCCAGGCACCTGTCAAGTACTTGAACCACCACTTCTGATTCAGATGGCATGACGAGATGGAACTGAGTGTCATCTAGATATTGTTGATACTTCATTTCAAAACTCCTGATGACCTGTCCCAGCAGCTTCATATAGACATTAAAAAAGCATGTGAGATATGATAATTTTGTGAGGAAACCCACAAGCGAGTTCCCAGGGCAGTGGTTCTCAATCTGGGGGTCGGGACCCCTTTGGGGGTCAAATTACCCTTTCAGAGGGGTCGCGATGAACCTCCCTCCGCCCCTCCCTCCCACCTCCCAGCTGCTCTGCCACTGTGGTTGGGGGTCCCCACAACATGAGGAACTCCATTAAGGGGTCGTGGCATTAGGAAGTTTGAGAACTGCTGTCCCAGGGCATTGAGCAATACTGTGCCAGACCCACTCTCTAACATCAATCTTGAAGTTAGAAGCAGAACCACTGCAATGCAGTGCCTCCAACTCCCAACTTCTGTAGCATTACCAGAAAGATACCATTATCTGGAGTAATTGTTAAGAAGGCTTTTGTGTGTATCTGGGGATGGGGTACTTATTATTAAAGAGAGAATTTAAAAAAAAACCCAGTCTGGTTGTACCCAATGTCTCAGGGTTTCTACCACCATGAAGGCACAGACATTCACTATTGGTGCACTGTGTTTGGTCCCCAGAATCACTGATACTCTAACATCAGACATTAACCAGTGAAAAAGCTCTTCTGTGAGAGAAGGGAGTCAGTTCTCAAGTATATCCTGTGGCACAGGACTGTATTTATGGAGGTAAGTACTCAAAGAATAGCAATAAAAATAAGGAACTACGGAGTATTTAGGGTTACACCTGAGATCTCATTCTGTCAAGGTAGCTTTGAATTCTTCAATGCAAATTAATTTTAAAAACTAGAAAAGTTCTCTATCGCCAATAGAGAACTTAATGGATAACTGGAGAGAGGAAGGCAGAATCATCCTTGCTGTCAGGATTTGCTCCAGTCAATTTGCTTTGATGAGCTGCAGCTATCATTATTGACTAAAGGGTGGTGCACTTATATGTGGAATATTTGTTCTCTTTTACTAAGTGCATAGCTTTGAGACAGTTGCATGTAGAATTGCCAGATCAACTGAGTCAACTATGGCATTTGATGGAGTGACAGTTGTCACAGCCAGATCACCCTCACCTGCCTGCAAAAGCTTTCTGAACCGGACTTTTCAATTATCCAGAAAATTTGGCATGATGCAATTGCTAAGTTATTTGTTCTTAGGGGCTTTTTGCACTTGGCACCTAGCATTGAACAAAAAGGGGTCTATGCTGTTGTGGTTCAGTGGAGACATCATCCCCTTCTAGTATGCTGTGTCCTTACAGGACAGAACAAAGGAAGAGGAGTTGGCTTTTCTACCTCCCTTTTCTCACCCATTTAAGGGGACTCAAGTGGCTGGCAAACTTGCTATTCTCCCCACAGCAGAAACCCTGTGAGGTGGGTGGGGCTGTGAGAGAAATGAAAGCTGTGACTAGCCCAAGGTCACCTACCTGGCTTCATGGAGCAGGATGGAATCAAACACGATATTTCCAGATAAGAGTCTGGCTCCTTCACCACTAGACCATGCTATATCACTGAAACTGGCATCGTCATTTGGTTGACCTCTTTTTCAAGGTGCACCACTGACAGGGGCACTCTGGGTTCTCTTTCAAAGTCCCTTCACCCCACTGGCTGACCTGAGCATTGGGGCCATCATGGGGGCTGATGCAGAACAGGCCATGCCAAATGCAGATGGTGTTGTTCCATGGGGCCGAATGCCTATTCTAGATTGGATGCATACCATTCTGATCCAGAATAGTGCTAGTAAGTGTAGAAACTGCCTTAGATTGTGAAGCAATGGACCAGGAGTCATTGATGATCACTGTTGGGAAGGGGATGGGGAAATGTGATCCTGTCATTTCTTACTGGCCTCTTGGCAGCTCTTGATACACCATCATGGCATCTTGTCCAAACAGCTGTGGAGGCTAAAAAACTGTATTTATATTTACAATAAATAATAAAAATAAAAATAAAAACAGCTGTGGAGGCTGAGAGTTGGAGTTTCTACTCCTATCTTCATCACCAAAACCAAGAAAGTAGTAATGGGGGACTTTTAAACTGTATTCTGAGAACTCACTTTTGTGGTTACTTGGGAATCTGTTATTTTTAATATTTATAGGAAGCCAATGGGAGCTGCCATCAGACATGAGTTGCGAGCACTATTCTGATGGCACCCAGCTGTCTTATTCCATTCTGACGGAATCAGGAGAGACTGTTCAATTACTGGACCGACCATTAGTGGCAGGGGGTAATTACTTCAGGAACTAGGGAAACTGTTCTTGTCAAAGTTGCACTCTTGTGGAAGAGACAGATGAGTAGTTTGGGGATACCTTTGAATTAATTGCTGTCATATGAGGCTCAGGTAGCAACGGTTACTAGTACCCATGATTTCTTACCTCCAGCTTTGGCTAATAGCTCAATGGTGACCATTCCTATGCAAGGACTAGCTTAACCATATTCTGCTAACTTTCAGACTTGACTATTGTAGTGAACTTGATACGGGTCTACCCGTGAAGACTATTCAGAAGCTGCATTTAAGTGCATAATATAACAGTAAGACTACTGACAGTCTGCGGGCAGTGACACCTTCTGCCAGATTGTAAAAGATTGGCACTGTCTGCCAATCTGCAGCCAAGTCCAATTTAAGTTAGGCCTGTGGTCTAACTGGAGCTGAGCCACCTTGATTGGATCAGTTCAGTCATACACCAAGCCAAATAGAGACTAGAGCAGTGATGGCCAACCTATGACACACGTATCACAGGTGACACGCCAAGCCCTTTTGGGTGACACACATGGTCACCCTGGCACCTGGGCATGGAGTACTTGCTTGTTCTTGAAGTGTACGAAATACCAACTTTCAGTTGAAGATTTAGCAAATGTAAAGAATTGTTTTTGCTTTTAATAAAATACATATATCAAAATATAACTTTTTTACTAGAGTTACAAATATCACAAAATTATGGATATTTCTAGATGTGGCACAGCACCCAAGTTAAGCTAGGTTTCCTTGCGGATTTTGACACACCGAGCTCAAAAGGTCGCCATCACTGGACTAGAGTGTGGTATGATCTATTATTTGCGCCAACCTGGTTTTGGCTACTGGAGCTGTTAAGACAAACATCTGTCCAGACAAGCAAAGAGGCTTGGCATTAAATATGGACAAATCATGGCAGGATCTCCATTTACTGGCTTGCCATATGACTAGATCAAATGAACAACTATGCCAAATTCAGGATACTAAGACTAGTATATAAAGACCTAAGCTGTCATGGTTCTAATTATCTAAAGAAATGGCTCCTCTCATATAGATCTACTCAGATGCCAGTAGGATCTCCCCAGGGGATCCTAACATACTCAGTGGTTTCAGCATGGTGGCACACAAGATCTTCTTAGCAATGAATGGCATACTATAGAACATTCCATTCCCAGGGATGCATCACACACTGTTTGTATGAAGATGCAGATTGCATCTTTCAGTCATCCATATAGCTAAATAATAATGTACCCATTTAGCTACACATTTTCAGTACTGTAGTTTAACAATGATTTTTTTTAGAAAAAATGTTGCTTTTGCTTTTGTATGATTTTAAATTGGTGTCACTCAGCCTATAACCACATAGAAATACATGCACACATGCCCACACTCCTACCTTAAAATTGTGTTTAAAGAAATCCACAGCAAGCAAGAAATGTTATTTGCTTAAAGCCCAATATGAGTTAATTGGGAGTGGCCATTAGCTCAGTGACAGAGCAAACTGCTCAGAAAGCAGAGTCACTAGTTCAACCTTCAACCTCTCTCTGGAAGTAGACAATGAGAAACAACTTCTATATCTCTGCCAAGAAAACTGCATAGAGGTGCCCATGCAGTCAACCAGTAGTTGGCCATGACTTGGTGATGCCAAACAACAATAACATGAGAGTTAATTGTGCCAGTGAAGATTTACACTACAGCCTGCATTATGTTGCATTGACAGGGGGAGCATCACCTAAAAAGGTGCATAGAAAAATGAGTTCTATTAAAAAATCATGCAGAGAACTGTTCTTTAAGAATCCATGTGTTCTCAAGACTTCTGTAACTGCTGCCAAATGTATATTGAAATGTTACTATAAATCAGCTCCACATTGTCTAAAGCTGGTGCCTAGCTAGCACAGAAGACCATGTCTCCTCATCCCTGAAAGTGATATTATTTTAAGAGCAGCCTGTTGATTCCAGCAGACCCTCATGCAGGACAACCCGCTGTTCCAAGGAGTCTCCCCACACCCCCTTCATTTGGGTGCCAGTCAAAATTCACCCCCAGCAACGCAAGCTGAGAGGTGAGCGAGAGCTTCTCCCAGGCATCTGGTTGGCCAGGATGAGGAAAGAATGCCAGGGCAGGAGAGCAGCCCTTACTCTGACCCAGAGGGACTCTTTCTTCACAGCTTCAGTTTCTCTCACCTCTTGCAAGAATACTTGACACAGCTGCTTCAGTAAAAGGAAACTTGTTCTGTTTTTCTTGGGTGTCTCGTCAGGCCCTGAGTGGTAAACAGTGCGACAGCAAGCAGCTGTAGTAAGCTGGGGGGTGGACAGGACATAACTGATTGGGTTTTAGCCAGGAGCCTAGGAGGCAATTGGGGAGGGTTTGGCTACTGAGCTTCAGGTTTTGTTATGGTTACGTGCCTTGAAACCTTTGGGTATAGTGTGGGATTGAAATATAAATTAATAGCACTCTGGGCACGCTTGGGGGTTCAGCATGCATGACATGAAAGGCCTATCATCCATTCTTTGCCTGGGATATCCTTGTTAATATCCTACAGATCTACACATGAGCGAGGCCTGGATTTTCACCTCAAGGCGAGAGCACGTTGGACCACCAGACTAGGAGGATATGGGTCTCATTTTGTAATGCTGGCAAAAAAGAAGGCCCACCAATACTTCAATGTAGGAATACAACTAGTCCCTGTAGCATGGATTAGAAAGGAGAATGTGACTTCCATTTAAAAATCTGTAGCCTCATGATTGGCTTGAAGGAGCCATTGCTGTCACAGAATTCAAGGAGAAAGGAAATGGCCCTCCGGCAAGGAGATCAGGGCCTTTGCATAGCTTTTCCTTCCTACTGTCAAGAGTTCCACCTTCTCTGCTGGAGCGAGCGCCCACTTTACAGAAGGCTTTGGGCCTTTTAAATACTATAGGCTAAATTTATACCTGGGTTTGACTGACACAAAGCTGTGCAGAATGAACGATGAAGCAAATGCTCTACAGTTGGAGGCTTTGAGCTCCAAGTCTCAGCTTGCCCAACAGAGTAGGGGAAAAACAGGCCGACAGCAAGCAGTTTCCCCAGTGACTTGTTTTCCATTTTTGACAGTGGAAGCCCTCTCACCCTTGTCATGTGACAATGCCACACACATCCTTGCAAAAACATCATTCTTTGACATCAAGTACAGGTAATGGCTGTACAGTGTCTGTTTCCCTGTACACCATTTCTTGGAATGAAAAATTCAAAGCGTGACCTTTCCAATCTGCTTGCTCTCAAATGGCTGGTGGGCTGGGCAGGCATCTTGCTACACGGCTATGCTGACGCTATGTGCTGCTAGGCTGCAAAAAACTGCCAAGCAATTCTACTTGGAATTGCTGGAGCAATAAAAATAAAGGACAAATATACTGATAGCCAACCCAGAAAGAACATGACGATTGGTCCCCATAAATCAGTTCTGTCTGCACTAATTAGCTTTCGAGAGTTTCAGACAAGGGTTCTTGGTAACTCTTTCTGAAATGCAACCTGGCCCACATGCAAATGATACTTGCATTTGGACAATTTTTTTGAGGGTGGAAAATCTGAGCCTTTCTAAATAAAAAGGTTTCCCTTGAATGAGAAAGGAATCAGATAGTTAGCACTTAAGAACAGAAAGGTGACAAGGCAACTTTTAGAACTTTGGTCTAGGACAATTAATCCCTTGAAAATAAGAATGAAAAAGTTTCACTGCCCAATTCTGTTTCTCCTGATTTAGATAATGGAATTGTAACCAGAAACATTAGCTTCTCAAAGGAGCCACAGAGACTCAGGGAAAACCCAAAAGCCTGAAAGGATTTTTATATGTACATCTTTGAAGCCTCCAAGTAACAAGGAGCCAGTGTACTTGATTCTAAAACCCTTACAGTAAACAACACATTATCAACACTTGGCAACATACAAAGAACCAGTTGTTACTAGATAAGAACTTCATAGGTGTAGACACCTTGTAGAAGACCATTGTAATTCCAAGCCTATACAGCCGGATTTCTAATTCAACGCTACTTTATAGGCTTTGGGGTCTGGCAGTAGGCTGAGGGTTTTTTTTCACTCTTCCCAAAAAGTCTGTAACACAATTCTATCAAGCCTGTACATATTTCTTCTTGTAGCTTTGCTTTGCTGCTAGGCATCTCTCAAGTTACACCTGACTGACTCCAAAGACACCTCTATGCAGGTTTCTTCTTGGCTACAACACAGAAAGTAAAACTGCCAGAACCATATAATAATGCCCTTAAGCAAACTGAATGTGTGACTGTAAACTTGGGACACCGAGCACAGGTTTAATTGGCAAAGTTTTCTCGTCTCCAGCCAGTAAGGTCAGTTTACCAGACTGGAAAAAATATTCGGAAAAGGGCAGCTAAAATGCAAATGAAGCAGCAACTTTTTGATAAAAGGAACTGCTTCTTTTCCTGTTATATAAAAAAAAGATCATCCTGGTCATCTCTGGTAGAGAAGTAACTGGTGTTCTGGAAGAAGCATTTCACTTTTTCATTTTGAAACTAAGAAGTAAAGAACAAGAAAAGAGATTTTTCAGCTACAGAAAAGAATGCATGATTTCCTAATTCAGCTCTTGGGAGTGGCTTTAGCTCAGTGGTAGACCCAACTGTCCGGAGTGTAGAGGGTTGGTGGTTCAGTTCCCGACTTCTATATTTCTGCCAAGAAAACTGCACAAAGGTGCCCACGAGATGCCTATACAGTTAACCAAAAGTCAACACCCAAGAAACAATAACAATTCCACTCTTATGCTGTTGAACAATGTTTTTCATCCAATAGTCATCCAATATATTAGCCTAGTGTTACGAGTTTTTAAAGAAAATACAAGAGGTAGTCTGTGACTGTAGTAGCAGAGCAGCATTGTTTTTTCAATTCTACTTTACTTTTCCTCCCAGCCCTATTAAGTAGGTGAGGCTGCAAAGCCGTGACCAACTCAGGTGAATGTGACAGTCCAACAGATATTTGAACCATCACCTGCCAGGTCCTATTCAAACATTCTAGCCACTGCATCGGCTATCATTAAGGACTAGAGAGGGCCATTTCTTAGCAAGCCATGATGCAGATAAAGAGGAACTGACATGAAACTTCTCAAAAATCCAGCCTACCCGTTCTGACCTCACTAGGTCTGCTGTGGTATTAGGCTTGTTTACTTGAAATACTGGTCTGTCTTAGAAAATTCCTGCAGTTACCCATGTGAGTGAGCAGATCTGGAGACAGGTCTCCTGCATTCCAGCCTAACTTTCTAAACTCCATACCACCCTGTGTGTCACAATTGCACTGGGCACAGAATATAACAGATGCAATAGGATCCACCTTCCTGAAAATGATTGCTTCCTTTCCCTTTAGGAAAAGATTCCCCACACAAATGTTCAACAAAGATATGCTTCAAGGGTGACATCTCAGAAGCTGGTGAAGTTAGGGGAAGGAGTTTAAGTCTTGCATAATACCTTGCCCCTCCTCAGAACGAACATTCCAGAATGAAGCCAACTCTGACGCACCATCCAAAGGTGCTTAGCTTGTCTATTCTTTGCAGGTTGCGGAGCTCCGATGATGCAGGATGTGGCTCAGCTTACAGAGGCCAACCATCCAGGAACCCTATTACACCACTACGCCGGCCCTGCCCACAATTCAGAGTGCTGGTCATGACTTCTGAAGCTCTAAATAGCTTGGGGACCACATAACTTACAGGTCATCCTTGGTTTAAAAAAGGGCTCCCTTCTTCATTTTGTCGACTCCAGTTAACAACTTTATGTAGCTGCTCTACCACTTAGAAGAATCATTACACCCTCAAGCTGTACAAAAGAAATGCATTTAGACAGGGAGAAAAACTATTTAATGCTGGCTCAAATGTACTCCAGAAAGCACTGTAGGACAGACTGGGCTAAAAGCTGCTAATTTAGTATATTTATATACCCTGTTTCTACCAAATCACTCCAAGTGTTTTAGACTTTAAAACAGCAAGCAACAATCAAGACCAGATACCATTCTTTCCCCACATTCTTCACACAGGAAGCACTTCAAAGCAGTACCTCCACCTTCAGACTTGATCTATATATGACCCTAAGCCAAGTAATCAAGTTAAACACTGAGGTTTTGGCACCTAGAAAGGTTGGGTAGGGGCAAGAGACAAATTCAGCTGCCTTTTCTACGATGACTGCAAAAGCAGCATCTAATTTTGCTTTCTTCTTTGAAGGACATTTTTGCACAGAATCCAAAGTGCAAAGGACAGAATGGAAGAACAGTTTCATAGCCAAGATACTTAGAAGTACAGATCAGGTCTGCAAACTGCTCTGAGCCAGTATGACCAACACCCATTTAGTGTAGCTGTATCTTTGCTTTTCCATGGCTAGGACCACGCCCTGGCCCCTTGTTCAATATAACCCGAGAAACTCAATAATGTGATCTGGGGCTCTGAAGTGCCACAGCCGCCCCTCGACACCACCATTTGCCACTGATTTATACTGTAACGTGGCACTTTCTTGGCTCCTGTAAGTCCAATTTTCACAGGTGGCAATTCTTGTATATGGTGGCTTTATATAAAGGATGACTTTACGGATGTTTTTCCACTGTCACTAAAAGTACCCATTAAGTACCCATTAATGGGTACGTAATGGCATTTTTGTACCCATTAATGGGTACTTAATGGGTACTTCTAGTGACAGTGGAAAACACCCTACTTTTGCTACTGGGACAAGATTCTTATATTTTTAACAATCATGCGTAGGATGGGTTTTTGGCAGGGATTATCTGTGTGATGGGCTATACCTGTTCTGAAGATATAGGAACCCTGACTTGGGTTCCATTTGATAAATGTATTTAAAAAACAGGAAGGAAAAACCTACAAGGAAGAAACAAATGGCAAATAACCATCATTATTTTTACTTTCGCATGAGTGGCCAATGGCTAAATTAATGAAAAAATATTCTAGTAAATGTTTAGTTTCAGTTCATTAAACTGCTTTATACCTTGTATAATGAGTTTTGATTTTGTGCGTGTTTTACCCTTGCTTTTAATGGTTCTTGTAAATTTTAAAAAATGAAAAACAATATATAAATGTCTCAAATACATTTAATATTCTCACGTTCTTCAGACATTGAATTGAGGTAGCATTTTGGTTAACTTGCTACAAAGTGGGCTGTTCTGTTCAGGTACGCATTTCATTGGTACAACATCTATTTTCTCTCCCCAAATGCAAAATCCTGGCTGTACACTTAGGAAACGCATCACCAGGGGTCCAGCACATGGTTCCAGAACACATCAAACTCATTGGCAAACTTGCACGTTTGGCATAGGAAGAATTCGCTTACAATCGTAATCCAAATAAAACAGCTAGATACAGGTTAGTATTAAAATCAATTTTATTTGGCCAATGAGTTCCATTCCATTTTGCATCATAGATGCTCAAAACTAATTCAAATTCTACCAACACCCCCCCCCCTTCCTTTTCATTCCACTCCTTGGCTCTCAAGAAACCCACAAAAACCCAAGTTATTGAGTGTCCTTTTTTGTTGCATTCTGGCAGGCCCCTTTCTGCTCTGTAAATACCGGGAAAATTCATTCACAAAGCAGCGTGCAGAGAGCAAGTTTCATCATTTTGCAGGGGCAGGGTGACGATGCACATTAAGGTTATGCCTCAAGTGAGAGAGTAATTAGGTCCTCTTTCCTCAGTGACCAACTCCAACTCCTCCTGATCTTTGGAAGAGAGATACGTATTGTTCATCATCAAGGAGAAGGCAGATGGCGCAGTGAGTGAAGAGGACCTACGCAGCGCCTTCCCGCCAGTGCCACTGTGCTCAGCCAAGTAGTTTCCTCCACAGTGGAGCAGCCCCCCAGAACTGAAAACAGCTTGAGAAAGCAACCAGGACCCTGCTAGGCCAACGGAAGTTTCTGACATTTGGCCAAGTTAACTAAGCTTTAAGGAGGCATTACTGGTGAGGCTCCAAAGTGAGTTAGGTGGTCAGACATGTTGTCGTTTCAATCTGCTTCTACCCAGAACACTTTAGAAAAAAAAGAATTGTACATCACAGTGTATATATGAAAAAAAAGACCCAGCAGGGTTGGCTACCTAGTCAGATCCCTCTTCCAAACTTGGGGGGGAAAAAAGATCTAAAATAATCAGTTGACAGACAGGTTAGCGTGAAGAGTTACTTTAGACCATTTCTTGTACTCAGCCTGCGTCTGTCCTTTGATCTGAGTTGGTTTCTGGATTTGACTGACTGAAGAAAGGCAGCCACTGAGTAGTGTCTGGGGGTTATGCAGGTAAGATTTGTCTTTACAGTTCATCTTTTGTGGTTTGAGCACCTTCTTCTTCCTCTTCTCCCAGGTCAGACTCAATATCCTCTATATCTTCCAGATCCTGTTTGGAGGAAGAAAAACAATCAGTTATAGGTTCAACTCACAACCAGCACCAAGCAAGCCGTTTGCTTGGACCGATACAGGATCTTACTAGAGCAGCCATCATGGTCCTCAGCAGAAACTATAATTTGTGTTTCTGCCTCTAGGTTTACAGCATTTCTGTGTCCCAAAGGCATGCAGGCCAGGAAAACCTCATGCATTTCAGCATACTAGACAAATTTTATCTTCTAAACCTATGGAGGAACCACAAGACTGATTGTTGGGTACCACTGGTTTGTGGCCAACCCCTGGTTGACTGCATGGCCACTTTTCTGCAGACGTCGTTTGCCACTGTCTACATCTGGGAGGAGGTTGTGGATTGAACCGGCAACTCTCTGCTTTCCAGGCAGTTTTCTCTGTCACTGAGCAACAGCCACTCCCATGAGGCTGATTAAACTTCTCATTCACCTACATGGATGGAATGACCGCTGAAGTTTTTACTGAACCCTCATGCTTCTCCCAATTTGTTTTTATAATAAATTTGCCCTCATATTTCTATTATCATTCACTTTGATTTTGTAACACATGGGACCATGTGATGAAGGGTGGGATATAAATTTTCCAAATAATTCTATATTTTACTATTTATTTGTATTATTAGTCATAATTATACACTTTTCATTTATTTTTTAATCTGAGTTTATGTTAAAGCCCCTGCTAGAGGCTTTCCATGTGACCAGTTCGGTTATCAGCATATGAGAACTGGCTAGTCTTCTAAAGTGATACAGAAGTTCTGCTAATCAACTCAGGGCACAGAAGGCTTCTGGGACAAGAATAACTTTGAAACCCCACAGGTACAATTGTACCCAAGTACAGTATCATATTTGAGACTACTGCTTCACTTAGAGCAGACAAAACGCAGCCTAAATGCAAGCATTCTGCCCAGTACATTCACCCATAACAATATATGGGTTACAGAGAACACTGTCATCGAAAGATGCCTGATGGGCTGCTGCCAGTAAGCCTTGGGCGTTTGCGCCATGGAAAGCCTTCCTGAACCAGTCTGTTCACAAGCAATGCAAATTAATCCCAAACTGACAGTGTCAGCTAACTGAACCTTTACTCACTGTCTCATCCTGAGAAGCAAAAAGCAATACTGATATCCCACAGGTAGCAGAGCCTACAGGACTGCATATGCTTAGCATATTTTTCTTAACACTATGCAGACACCATTTCATTTTGATTGGTGTGAACTTTGTGCAATGAACTAGAAACTCTGTAGAAGAGACAAAGATGCATAAGCAACTTTGCAAGAAGCCCGGTAATGTGTACTTCCTTTTAGGAAGTCTGTAAGGCCAGTCAATCAAGGTCTTAAAAAATCAGCCACTAGGGACACCAAATACGGGAGGAAGCAAAGCATGAATTGTTTGCTACCTGTTTCTATCACATTGTCCTCCAAAGTGTAACCCGTTTCCATGAAATGCAGGTTGGAAGATTACTAACTACAATTCAAAGAAGCTTAAACTGTTATTCAGCGCCAGGTGTTTGAATTTTCCTTTTTCCATGACAAAGCTTTAATTTCGAATCCAATACAATTAAGAGTCAAGTGCCACCTGTCTTCAACACTAGGATTTAACAGACTAATACAAATCAAATCAAGCCCAACCCAGCTCTCTCAGTGCTTTTCCAAGAACTAAAGGCGACACAAATGGGGCCAGCAAGCGCTACTGCTATGCCAGCTACACAGTGGTACCAGCGCTGGGGCCCAAAGGCGATGTAATCAGCCTTCAACAAAGCCAAAGCCAAAGGCAATTCACTTTCAAATCACTAAGGCTGGTGCAGAGATCCAATCAAGCTCAATGCATGGATAAAGGAATCAAATCAAGGATGAACTCCTACAGATATGCAAAGATGGCTCGGTTCACTCAAAGCCATTGTACCAAGCAGCTAGCACCAGCAGGTCTGGAGGATGCCCGTTCTAGATACTCAGGTTTAAGCAAATTGGCCAGTGCAGGGTCATTGGTGGCTCACTGTGTCCAATTTAAGTGGGGAAACTACAGCCCGGAATGCACAGCAATCTTAGCTAAAGCTTAGAGCAACAACCCACTAGCTGCATCGGTTTTCAAACCCAGCAGTTAACGCAGAGTGCAACGCTACGGCTGGAACGGTGCTCAACTGCAACAGAACAAGTAAAAATCAACACACATGCTGGAAATAGCAAGTACTAGACTCAAGCCAGAGGTCACGCGCACCTGCTAACGGGTGCTGAACAGAGTTCCCTGGAGCCATCTTGCGAGAACTAATGAGAGTTGGATCAAGGCTGAGAAGAAGGTAGACAACCAAGTTTTTTAAGCATTCGTGATCATCACCAGCTACTACAGTGTGGTTTTGCTACAGCACGGTCTGTGATCTGGTTAGACCAAATGGAATTGCAGGTATTCAGGAACACCCTCCTCACTCCCCCAGCTCCATCTGTGCTTTATTTACACGTTGCTATGGAATCAACATTCTTCACTGTCACAGTAAACCACAAGTCACTCACTCTGCAGGATGGAACTTCCCCTCCCTGAGGATCAGGTCCCAAGCCCTGACCTCTGAACTTATGCCAGAGTCCCCAAGCTTCCATAACCTCAGTTTAGATACTCACATCTTCATCTACGCCGCCGTCTTTTCCACCGCTTTCAAGAAACTTCTTAAAGCCTTCCAGGGTCCTCTCGCCGTTGTAGTCTACAACCTGCAAGGTCAAAGAAGACAACGTTAGCAGTCAAATGCAAAGCCGGCCCTTGGTTGTTGAAGAATTCGCTTCTGAACAGCCAAGCAAAAGGGATTGGAAAATTCACCTTCACCCATATGAGTCCAAGAAGAGCAGCCAGCCACTAGATTCCCGTGATTGCTGCGAGAAGAGAATAGCCCGCACATGAGCACCATCCTCAGCGAAGCCATCCGCCCCATGCTAGCTAGCTTTGCTATTAAACCTTGTAAACCCTGCCCTGGCAACCGAAGCCAATTCAAACTCTGGGAGAAAAAGAAACCTGGAGGCAACACTATCCGCTCCATCAGTCATAAGAACTTCCCTTCCAACAGAGGAGCCTCAGCTTAACTGAAGGTTTCCTTACCGTTCTGCCAGGGCCTGCAGGGAAAAACTTCAGAGTAGGAAAGCTGTGGACCTTTACTGCTTCAACCTCATTAGCTGTGGAGTCCATCTTGGCGATCACAATGTTTTCATGGTCTTTATACATCTCTCCCAGCTTATCCCAGATGGGAGCCAGCTGTTTGCAGTGGCCACACCAGGGAGCATCTGCAAGTCAGAAGGTGGGGTGGGGGGTGGGGAACCCAACTTAGCATTTATACATTCACGATTATTCATGAGATTCATTTATTAACATTCAATTAACATTTCTCCCCAGTTTAAAATTCTCAGCGTGTGGTGCCGGAATCAGAATACTTACAGAATTCCACAAACACATTTTTATTTTCATTGAAAGCCACTTCTTCAAAGTTTTTCCCAACGAGAACCTTTACGGGTTGTTTGTCCCAGTCGTCAGGAATTTCTTGGCTCATCAGATGGGGCTGAAAAACACAGGAGAAGAACTGCTTTGAAAGCAACAGCATGGAATGCGCCAACAAAAATCCCCCTCGACCCGCACTTGTTCCAAGACGGCCCGGAGCAACTGACAAAAGCCATAGGCTATAAAAAGTCAGATTAATATAGACTTCCTCCTTCAAGGTCATGCTCTGTTCCAGTCAATGCACCAGACGTGTCTGAGCTGCATAAAGGGTGGAGGTTTAACTGTATGGAGAGCAAGCACAGGCATGCAAAAAGATCATAGCCTAGCTTGCTAAATCTCACTTTAAAAAAAAAAGTGCATGCAACTTGTATAGAGGATAGATTATTTTTCCTGTAGCACATTTATAGATAAAGGGCCCAGGGTCAAACCATTTTGTCAAGATTCTATTCCAAGAGAGCACTGCTCAACAGGCAATTAATCCAGATGCTCTAACTAAAAAGAACTTCCAAATTACAAGCACACAACCCTAGGTGTAAACCTTGTAGGAAAACATATTGTAGAGACTTCAAACAGGCCGGCATAGATGTCTCTATGGTTCCTTCTGCCCTGGATCTTATTCCGGGATATATCCCAAGCTAGGTTTCCATTGTCCGCATGCTAGTGTAGAGGCCTGCTATAGTCTGCACTAGCATGTGGACAGCAGGCCTCTAATCCAGGATATATCCTAGAATAAGATCCAGGGCAGAAAGGAGCTATGATTCAAAGTAACTTGCTCTAAATATTTGCAAACGTATTTGAATTCAACATTACTCCCCACTATACAATCCAACATTTTCAACTAAACAGATTTCTTCTGAAAAACCCATTCATACCTCCTGCCATCTTCCTCCCAAACTGCCTGTTCTTCTGAAAGGATGCTGCCCACTCTAAGCCAGTAGCTACTGATGCAGTATAGTAAAAGGCCATTAGGGCCACAAAGATAGCTCAGAGACCCCAATATGATTTAGGATAAAAGTAGTAACTGGTTGTGTGCAACTGATTCCACTTCCAGATTTAGAAGCAAGATTCCTAGGCACTTTATGCAGCATGAGGACAGAACCATGCTGCCTCTGCACGCCTGCAATTAAGGCAGGCGCAGTTCGTGGAACTGGGGAGGCAGTCTATGAGGAGCTCCCAGTTTTATTGAGCTTATTTTATCAGCACTTAAAAGCTATTTACACACTGGCACCATGCCCCACCAATTTTGCCCTTTGGGTTTCTCAGCGTGAAGCAGCACTGCAAAGCTGACTTCAAAGGCTTAACGCCACGTGATGCTTCTCAGCTTCCATCCCCTCTGTAGTGCTTCAGTTGCCTCAAAGGGGTATCTAGCCCCCAATGGCATTACCTTAACTTTGCCCTCCAGAAACTTGTTGCAGAAGTCCTTGATGTTTTCTGGGGTCAGCTCATCTGACTCCGGCTTGTACTTGGTCATTTCTTCTTCCAGGGTGATAAGGCGGATGGCAGGGCATTCTTCCTTCTTCAAGCCAAAGAACTCCAAGATCCTCTGGTTATCACTGTGGTCGCTGTCTATGAAGATGAACAAGATCTGGAGGGGGGAAGGCACATGAGTGAAGTTGTATATTTGTATATTTATATTTGTATATTTCTATACGGTCTTTCACTAAAAATGACAGGATTGTAAAACTGAACATATACATTAAAAAGAAAATACTCAATAAAAACATTTAAGTAGTGGGCCAGACAATAACTCCATCATGCGTACATGGGTATACAGATATACTTTCAACAGGGACAGAAAGTTCAACACTTACTTCTATGACAGCAAGTGAGCATGGAAAGTATAAGAGCACAGTTTAAACACATGCGGGGCACCCCCTCTGAAGAGATATTTTATGGAACCTGGAGACCTTTTTTTGGAATGATGAACATTAACAACAAAACTGTGATATTAACTTCGAGTCTCTGACCTACTGGACAAGTGATATCTGATTTTGAGTATAAGGATTATATCGGTTCTATACATGTAGAATGTAGTAGCAATTCCTTCTAAAAGTTGCAATTTGCTTTCAGCAGCTCTTTATATAATTTTTATAAATCTCAAAAAAAATAATAATAAAACTTCTGCTTCCACTTATCATGAAATGCTTCAGTATCTCTTTGTGCCTAATTTCTTCAGCCACACTGCCTGTGCTTCATACCCAGTTGTATACCTACAGAATGCCCTTAATTTACCCATTTCTAAACCTTTCAGTTCATCTGTTGATAGTTACTTAGCCTAAAGCGCATATATTCTTCTGCTATTTTTCCAAAACTTTTACCCACAGTAAAACTAACAAACAGAACCTGAAGAGAGATTCTCCTGAAATATCCAAGCCCTCCCCGGCAACTTGCAAACAGATAAAAGGATAACAGTATCAAAGCATTGAAAGTACCTGCCCGGGAGGACAGGAAAATGGTTTAATTGACCCTTTTTAATCCTCACCTTTCCTTTGAAGCTCTCAGCTGCTGATTTGAAGTTATCCAGTTTTCCCTGGTAATCTGAAACACTCTTTGGCAGGAACAACAGGATGTGAGTCTTGATCTCCCCACCAAAGATTTTGGGCGCCGTCTGTAGGAAAAAAGCACGTGCTGCTAGCACATTACAAGAACTTTCAGTCTTGAGTTTTGTGAGTGAACTTCACACCTTTCCTATTTCTTGCTAGATTTTTCTGCTCCAAATGGGAGCACAATGGTCATGCACACCAGACATTTACATACCTGTTCCGTAAATTCAATCACCAAGGGCAACTGATTGGCTTTGATGAAGTTCAACAGATTCTCTTTTGTTATCTCCCCATCAAAGTTGTTCCGGCCTTCATCAAACTAAGAACAAAGAGATCAAAAGAAACCAATAAAGCACACATAGATATTTATTTACTAGCACCACTATCCTGGACAGTTTACAATCAATACACAATTCAAAGCAAAAGCAAAACTAATCAAGAATGCAGGAAAGCAGAATATCAACCAAAGATAAAACAAAACTAGAAAACAACAGACACATTAAGGGGACTGTTGAATAAACAGAGAAAGTTTTAACAGTTTCCTATGTGTCCACACAGCAAGGTGTCTTCAATCAAATAGAAGTGTGCCCTAGAACTTCATCGCAGGGAAAGCTTGCTGAAATGCATCTCAGCAATACCTAAGCAAGGACTGGAGCATGGATAAGTAGATTTTGGAAAAGCTGACATTTCAACATGAGCAGTAGTGGGCGATACAATTTTTTAGACTGGACCCAAGCAGCCTTGTGCATGGTTATGTAGCAACAACTCCTTAAATTGGGCTCTGTAATCTACTAAAAGTCAATGCCATGAGAACTGAACAGAGTCCTAGAACATAAGATGGCTCACGTCACAGCCCATCTTGTCCAGCATCCTGTCTCACACCAACTGCTTCTGGACTTTTCAAGCAGAAGACAACCTTCACCTGCTCCCAAATCCCTGCAAGTAGCCTTGAGAGGCATCCTGTTTCTCTCTCCAACATGGATGCAGTCCTGAGCCCTCATATTACCCTGGCTGCCAAACAATGTGAATCTAATATCCAGTTAGTCTTCAAAGGTGGCCTCTTACAGAACACATTACAGCAGCCCATTCATGGGGTCATTAAGGGCATGGCACTCCTGTGTCCAAGCTGTCCTTTTCCTGTAACAGCTTGATCTGGCATGCCAGCTGAACGTGTGTCACTGGGGCTGCAGAAGACCGAGATCCAGAAGCGCCACCAACTTCTGCATTTGGCCCTGTAAAGACAGTTCCAGCTCATCCAATGCTGGTTTTCAAAACCAGTTCCTGGACCCAAGAATTATCCAAAGCATTTTTGTCCTATGGGAATCCAGGCGAGTCATCTACTCATTCCGTACACTACTAAAATACATCATATCATGAGCTAGCTGAGCACATACAGCTTCCCAGGGGTACAAATTTAATATGATGTTTCCTAAGAATCCCACTGTTGCCACAATGTTTTTAACTTTAATGGTTGTGCAGAAATGCTTCAAAGCAGTGGGCCTAAAGCAGCGGTTCTCAACCTTCCTAATGCCGCGACCCCTTAATGGAGTTCCTCATGTTGTGGAGACCCCCAACCATGGGGGCAGAGCAGCTGGGAGGTGGGAGGGAAGGGCGGCGGGAGACTCATCACGACCCCTCTGAAAGGGTAGTTCGACCCCCGAAGGGGTCCCAACCCCCAGGTTGAGAACCACTGGCCTAAAGGGTGGCAGGCACTGAACTGATAAAATAAGTTGTCTTCATCCACAAGATGATGTAGAACATAACATTTATACAGCTCACATGACCAAGCATTTCTTGCCAGCAGCCCAGAATACAGATATTCTAAAGAGTTACATATATAGGGCATCAATCCATGGCACCCTTATACATCCAAGGCCTCACATTTCACATTGGAAGCAAGTCACAAATTCTCAATTTAAAATCCAGGGAGGAATCGCCACCAAAGTTCTCATCTTACTAACAGGTTAGAATTCAGCGCTCTGGAGCTGTAAACAGAACAGTATTTAGAAGAGAGCTTGGCACAAACGAGAAGGCCAGATTCTTGGTGGAATACCCGGTCTCTCTCAAAAGGGATTTCGCTAACATTCTAAAGTGTCTTAAGCAAATAACTGCAAAGCTGGTGCAAATCTCAAGAGTCGTGGATGCTGGGTTTCTGTCTCTTAGCAGGCCAGAAGTCACACAAACCTTGCTAGGACACGTTCATGGAATGGAGGGAACCAAGAGAAAGTTCAAACCCTCAGCAACAGTGCGTACCAATGAAGCCAGCAGAGAGCAGTTTAGTTTCAGGGCAACATGTTTTTCCAAGGCTATTGTTAGCAGCAGAGGAACAGATGTTTCAGAGCATATTATAATTCTCATTCCAGAAATAATTTTATCACCAAGGATTACCTATTGCTATCCAGGTTTTCGGAAACTTTCCCAGTATCCAGCTGGAGCAGGAAGTAACAGATGAACCTCAAGGTTACTGACAATACAGGACAAAAACAGCTTTGATCCTATTGGCTAGGATCCTGGTAACACCACTCCAAAGGACACACACGTAGCCCAATTCAACAGGGTAACTTCCCAAGCAAGCTAAACATAGAACCCACTTTTAAAAGATCTGGTGCTATTTATGTACTAGACAAGGAACAAAAACCCCAAACAACTCTAGTTAAGGAGATGTGGTGTTAAGCAGGAAAGTGTTCTGAGCTAGTTCAATTGCAAATTTTATTTTTGTCAAGATAGCTGGGCATATGATGGGCATATGTCAAGTCCATGATGATTTGCCTGCACAATGCAAAGGTTGCAGATTGCAGGCAAACTCCCCTTCTCTGCACTTATCTTGCTTAGATCTGGATCAGTGGATTCAGATTAACAGGACCCATTGTATGGATCTTGTGGAGGTGTGGACCATATCTGCAGTGCTGGCACTGACCTGGCCCTAGTCTCCGATGGGCCAAACAGAAGCTGCGCAGTCGCTGCAAGGTGGCTTCCCGTCTGCCAGATGGGACGGTCCATTGCCCACAGTAGTGGCGCAGCATTCAACAGAAGGACAGAAGTAGCGAAGTAAAACACAATTGCTTTATTAGCAGCTAGGGCAACTGTCTTTTGGTAACTAAATGAAATACTGTCCTTACTCTGACTGGTGGCAATGCGTTTCCAGCAGTGACAAAACCTTACAACCAGCATCCACTTATCTTATAATCTCTGACGTACAAAAAGAAAGCTTGAGGTTGTCATAAGCACACACAAAAAGTGAAAACAGGTCATTTGGAACAGATTTTAACTTGCTGAATCCCAAGTTTCTCTATCGCACAACACTAGAACCAGGGGGCACTCTATGAAGCTGATGGGTAGGAGCGTAAGGTCTGACAGGGGGAAGTATTTCTTCACACAGAGGGTCATCGGCCTATGGAATGTGCTGCCAGAAGAGGTGGTGACAGCTACCAGTCTGGATGGCTTTAAGGTAGGGTTAGACAAATTTATGGATGACAGATGTATCAATGGCTACTAGAACGAATGCCTAGGTGCATCTTTCAGGCTGAGGGGGGGGGAGGAAATGGGGCACTTCTAGGGCCATCTGCTGGGACTCGAGAGCAGGAGAAGGTTTGTCCTTGTCTCTGCTTGAGATGCCCATGAGCATTTGGTGGGCCACTGTGTGCGACAGGATGCTGGACTAGATGGGCTGTGGCCTGATCCAGCAAGGCTTCTCTTATGTTCTTATGTTCTTAAGTCTGGCTACTCACTAGCCCAGCCAGATGTTTTCAGTCTTCAGGCTAAGGACCAATAGAGTAAGCAGAATTCAGTTTTAAAAAGCCTTAAGGCATCAGTGCCTAAAAAGAAAGGAGGCTACCTCTTCATCTAAAGATGATAATAAAAAAGTGCATCTTTACCGTCACATAAATATTTACAGTGATTGGGCTAGATGCGCTTCACAAGAGAGGTCACTCCACAAGCTGGGGGATGCCACAGAGAAGGCTCTGTCACATGACCTTTCACCTTTGACTGATGCTCAGAGTGGCACTGCAGAGAGGGCTTCTCCTGCTGATCTTAACCGACAGGCCGGCCTTTAGGAAAGAAGGCATTTCTTTATTTTGGGCCCAAGTTATTTAGCATTTTATAAGTCAAAGTCAGATTGGTAACCAGTGCAGTTCCTTTAGGACTGGCATGACGGGGATCTGACCAGAAGCACCCACTAGCAGCTGTGATGCCAAACCATGCCCTAGTGGCAGTTTCCAAACAGTCTCCAAGGGTGCCCCATGCAAAGTTCATTGCAGTAGTCTAATCTGCAGGCTACCAGCACAAGCGCATGCGTGTGTTGCAGTTCATAAGCTATGACACTTCTGTGAAGCTACAGCTTTTATCATTTATACATATGCATGCAGACTTCTTTCTGATGTTGAAGAACCATGGGTTGATAAAAGTATTAATATGCATGTCAGCAAATCAGAATAACTAACTAACTAAATACCTAGCCATGTACAAACTTCTCCATCTGTGAAGCTTAGCTTATAGCAGAGGTAATGAATGTACAGTTCTCTAGAACATCCTTTGCTAATATCCCCAGCTGCGCTTAAGAGGGCTGTTAGATGGAAAGGGGAAATGAGTTTACTGTGGAGGAGAACCTTGCCATCTCTCCAAGGGTGGTGGTCTAATGGTGGCAGCCTAGACCCCTCTGCCCTCTGGATGACTCTCCAGCCTGGATGGGCCCTGATCACTGGAGCTGCTTCCTTGCAGGACTGGGCCTTTCTTGTCAGCTGCTCTGGACTCCACCTGGTCTCAGCTTCGCCAGAGACTATAAAGGAAAGATGCTTATGGCTTTGAGCTGCTGGAAGCCCTGCCCAAGGAGGAGGAGGAGAACTTTGCCATCTATCCAAGGGTGGTGGTCTAGTGGTAGCAGCCTAGACCCCTCTGCCTTCTGGATGACTCTCCAGCCTGGCTGGGCATGGGCATCTTGGAGGAGGGATTCTCTGTGGGACTGAGGCCTTTGGTCAGCTCCTCTGGACTCCACTTGGCCTTAGCTGCCTCTGTCTGTCTGTCTTATTTTACAATGTTTTGTATGATGTGCGATTTCTATAATGTATTTTAATTATAATGTTTTGATTATTATTTTGCATTGTGAATTTTCTGTTTGCTGTAAACTGCCTTAGGCAAATTTTCTTTTGGAAAGGCGCTATACAAATAAAATGGAAATGAAAATGAAATGAAAGTGTACATAAACCATTAAATGTTGTTCGCATAGTGAAATCATCTTCAAGCTCTGCACTGACTCCAACAGGATCATAAAGATGACCTGTTTGGGCTCCTGGATCTAAAAGGAGATGCTCTGTGAAAGAGTCTTCTGCTACTGGCTCTCACACCCTTCCCAGACCTGAAGCTGACATCTACAACTGACTTCTCCCAGTCCAGACTGGCACAGCTGGGGAACAAAAAGGAAAGCCTTTACTGCTCTCACATATGATAGATGAGGAAAAAGAAATTGGGACAGTCTGGTTTCCCATTGTCCTCCATCATTCAATCAACCTGAACCAGCTTCACCTCAAGCTCTGGTTCAGCACGGCTCAAGCCCAGACAAAGCTGAAGTAGATCAGTTCACATCCGAATAAGCCACCCAAATCAAACCCCATGGAAGTCCACTATCTAGAGGGCCACAGATTTTACATTATCATTCAACATTGGCATTTTTATAGTGGTTTTATTGTAACCTGTTCTGAGGCTTCCAAGAATAAGCCGGGATAGACATACAAGTAAAGAGATGAATTCTAAAATATATTTAGTGAGTGTTCTTCTTGTATTATCAGGCAAGGAGCAGGGACAAGAACAGCTTGCGATTCCCACTCATTCTTGCCAGAGGGAATCAGTGCTCACAGTACCATTCTATAGCTGCAGGATAATCTCTGAAATACCTTAAGGAATTCTTAGCTGCAATGCTGTGAAAAGCTGAAGAGCTCTTCTTCCCCTAAAATGAACTTTGAGTGATACCTTGAGAAAATGCACAAATGTAGCTTTCATTCCCTATCTTCATCCTGTGCTCTAGACACAAGGCAGATTTTGGTATTATTCTGCACACACTAACTGCCACTGCAGCGTTTATATTTAGAATACCTAGCACATGTTTGATCATATTTTCTCACCCATACTGGACCTTAACAGCTGTACAGATGTAGCAGTTGTAAAAATAAGCTGCTGAACAGGCTAAATCGCTGCATCTCACTATTCTGCCTTCCCGGGTTTTAATGCAAAGCATTCAGATTTATGAAAGAAATTCAGTAAAGAATGCAAACTAATTGTAATGCCCTGCACTGGCCAAAGTGATCCTGCACTTAACACATCTCTTATACTGTCAACCGGATTGCTTATTTACTTAAAGGGAAGCCAAGAGCATTGCCCTGTCCTTGGTCACAGCTGTTCTATCAGAAGAACCATTTTATCAGAACCAGCAAGAGAGTTTTAAATACATAGGTCCAAACACTCTCTTAGTATGCAGAGTTAAATTAAATTAAATACTGATATTTGCTGAGGCAAAGAAAACTGAACGGCTTTCAAACAAGCCCTCTGAATCAAGCAGGCTTGCACAATGTTTCTACCCCTAGAGACCTAGAAATAAGAGAACTTATTAGAGACTTTGTATCATTAACTAGTTCCGCCAGGTGCGGCCAAGCAAACTTGGTCCATACTTGGGAGTTTCTTCAGCCACGTACCTTCTTAAAAAGGGCAACTCCATCTTTGCTGAACTGGTATTTGGCAAAGATATCACTGCTGGAGGAGATCCCGAAAGGAACGTCATCAATGGCCTCCGCTGCCAATAAAAACTGTTTGGCAGCATCAGATTCTGCATCCTAATGGAAAAATAAAAGGTTGTTTTTTAAGGAAAATCACTGCATGGCATACCACATGGTGATACACTTGACATACCTAATGACCCTGCAAACAATGAAAAGTCTAGACAGGATGGGAAAGATATTCCTGTAGTCTAGCTAGAGTTTAAGGCTTCTCTGCTAGACAACAATAATCATAATTCCCAGAAAGTAGGAATCCTACCTTAAAGAACCCAATCACAGCAACTTCATTGGAATCTACTAGATTCTGGGCAGCAGCTACATCAGCAAGGGTGGTTGCTGCTGGGCCGGTGCGTTTCTTCAGCCAGTTGAGCATGTCTTCAGCTTCCCTGCCAGCTGAGGAAGTAAAGACAATATCATTAGTTCCACCTCCCAATTAAGGCACTAAAGAGGAACCTCCCAGCACTGTTTAATTCCAGTCAATAAGACCATAAGAGGAGCCCTCCTGGATCAGGCCACAGCCCATCCAATCCAGCATCCTGTCCCACACAGCGGCTCACCAATTGCTTATAGACATCTCAAGTAGAAGACAAAGGCAAAACCTTCACCTGCTCTTGAATACGACTGCAGATCATCTTCTAGACTAGTGCTTCCCAAACTTTCAGTAATCACGTACCCCTTTCCTGCTCTTTGTCTTACTGATGCACCTCTTTTCAGGAAAAGGTAATTTGGGGGTAATCTTCTGGCGCGCTTCCACTTTTGAGAAACACTGCTTTAGACAAATCATCAATTCCTCTTTTTTTATCTTCCAAGACAGAGTGGCCACTAGGAGGTGCTACTGAGCACCAGAGTGAATACTTGGCTTTCAAAGTATTCCACAGAACTTTGGAATTTCTGTTTACATATTTACTTAGTGGCACTATCGGTGACCTAAACTTTCAGAAAGTTGCTGAAGACCCTGCCAAACACTTGACGGAAATAACTGCAAATATATATTTTAAGACCCTGTAAAAATTAGGGGGATAGACAGGGCTAAGTGAATCGATCTCCAATGTCTTTAAAAGGAAAAGAAAAAGAGACTCCTAAAGGGTGTAGTGCAAGATTGAAGAGTAAGGATAGAAACTTATGCAAGTTTAAAGACTTCCAGCATGCTTAGGATTGCACTGAAAAGAGACAAGATCCTGACCCCTATACATTCTGGCTTTGCTAACAAAATTAGGCATTAAAGTTCAGTCATGTACCTTCCCAGTGATGTATGTTCCATTAGTCAGAAACAAACAGGTATACAGTTTCAGACCTAGCTCTCAAAAGAAAGGTTAAAAGAATAAGATATATTAGAAGACCTACCTGCATACCTATAGCATCTAAAGACTCAGAATTGCCCATTTTACAATGCTATCCCCACAAAACAGTGAAACCACCACACCCACAAGTGATCCTGCTGCCCATGTCACTAAAGACAAGGATTTAATGCCGAAAGGAATCATGCTTCTGAAGGTAGACCTATTCCTTCTAAGGTCACCCTGACATCTCTGAAAAGCAGCTACAGTAACAGCCAAGGAAGGGCATTTTGCATCATTCATGCAGCCTATAACATTCCCCACTATCTTTCAAAGATATTTTCATTGTGTTATCAATTGATCCATTGCTCAACAAGTTTATTTATGTGGCTGGTAATCAACTAGGAAATAAAACATTTTACACATGATGGCATCTGGAAAACACAGGAACTCTTTTGATTTCAGTTAAAATGACTGGTCATTTTGCCCATGTGTTCTCTCAATCTGAAACTGAAACTGGATTAAACCTAAGGTGCGACCACAGCCAATATTCTCAGTCAATTTACCAAAATCAGAAGTGACATTCAAAGTTTACAGGCATGTTAATCAGCAAACGGTTAATAATTTCTCCTGTTCCTCACTTTTACCCATTTACTTTGCTACTGTTTTGTGTTGAACAGTGCAAAGGCAAAAAGGCAGATTATTTTATGGAGATAAACGTTGGGAAATTTAAGAACTTGGAAGGCAGTACCAGAGAGGCATTCTAGAAATCATTTACAGACACAAGGATGGGCAGCTGATATTCAGAAGACAAATCTGGTCTGATGGTTGCAGGCTGAAGTGGAGGTGGAGGAGATGACAGAAGGGAAAGAAGAACGGGCAGTGGGATTGGAAGCTTCCAGAGCAAAATTAACTTAGGAGCTATATATAAAAATGTCATAACTTGAAAGGGAAAAAAGGCATTATATAGACACAAGATGATTTAAAAAAAAAATGTAAAACATCTACCCATAAAAATAGGGGTGTGTGTGTTGATGTTCAGAAATACTGAATAATATATTGCATCAACCACAAAAAAGCAAAATTCTTCTCACTAAGGACAGGCCTGGACAATGAGGATCAGTGATTTTACAACAGCCCAGCAGAATAAGATGGAAGATTCCAAAGAACAAACATGGTTCTTAAACCGTTGGCCCCCTCTTCTAGAAGCCACCAAGACAATCTATGCAGTAGCCATCCCTCCCAACTACCTTTCTAAACACCCACTGAACAGTAATAGTAGCTGTTTAGTTTTGGTTAAAAACTATTTAGTAGTTTATGCTTGTTCCTGTTGTTCTATAGAACTTCATTAAAGCTCTGTTCTCCATTTGACTGTATTGTCTCAACAACCAAATTAAAAAAAAAATCAAAACTGACAAGCTGACAACGAATCAGGGAAAAGAACAAGCAGGAAATGTTGGGACTTAGGCCCATTGTGCACTGGGCCTTATTCCAGATTATATCCCAGCGTAGGGATCTCCCATCTGCATGCTAGTGAAGATTACAGCAGGCCTCAGACAGGCTCTCCCATAGTCTACACCAGGATGTGGATGGAAGGTCCCTATTCTAGGATATAATCTTAAATTAAGGACCAGTGAAGAAAGGACCATAGACACAGGAGCTTCACATAACTGGGGAAATAAAGGCCAGGCAGTAGATGGCAACAGACAACTAGACAGATGCAAGGTGAAAGCACATGTATCCAAAGAGGAGATAACTGCTTATAGTCAAAGCAAGGAGCAAACAGAGTATGGGAGCATGGATCATGGACAAGTCTCCTTGGCCAGGCATTCCCCAAAGTGACATGGTGTGGCGAGAGGATGAATATGGAAAATTCAGTAACAAAAGGATAAAAAAACTTTGCCACCTATATATTATGATACGTCCCACCATATATATCAACTATCATTACAGAACTTTAATACAGAAGGCCCATATTAAAATCCATTCTTTAACATCTTCCTGTTCAGTACGTTTTTTCAAACTTATAAAGGATCACGTACTTTGGTAGTTAACTGCTTCATGCTTCATACTGATCTCCCTTCAGTACTGGCACAAAATCACTTGAGGTCAGCCTGTCCTATCTATCTGGACTTTATATTTAACTTAATCATTAACCCGTTAACACAAGCTACGCGAAAATGTATGATTAAAGTACTTTTTCCATACTAGAAATGCTTCATAATTATGACATGAGTCCAATTTCCCACTAACATCAGTGATAGAGCTTTCCTTTGCAGAGAGAATTTTAGCCCAATCTTGCTAGATCAGACCCAAGGCCCGTCTGAACCTTGTAATCTCTTCTCACAGTGACCAGCCAGGTCTTCACACAATGACCACCAAGACCAATGCTACAACATTTATCTGCTGACCCTCAAGTACTATCTGGAGATGGTGTCTTCTTGATGGAAAGCATTCCAGCTACAAAAGAGTTTCAGGCAGTTCCTAAGGCTTCATTTTCAAAGGGTATACAATACAGATATAAATACAGGCCCTAATACCTTTTAAACTTCTTAATAACTCATTCTTTAGCAAGCATGTTGTTATCCTTTTTGTCCATAGAGTGATTTGCAGGATCTGAGATCCTGTGTCTACATTCAAAACATATCCACAGATTTGTCTCAATGGCACAAATCAATTTAGCACCAGAACAGGACAGAATGTGACAATTAACTGGCAGAAACTCCACTCTGCACAGAGAAGATCCCAAATTCAATCCCTGGCATCTTGCTGGAAGGAAGCCTGGCAAACACCTTTCATTTTGCTGCCATGAATGTTTCCATGAAGTTCAGCAGCAATAAGAACATCTTTACCTTTTTTAAAGTAGTCTCTCCTATTTACAAAGAGCAATCCTTCACTGTAGTTACTAGCAACCACTTGGAGACTTCACGTACACCAGGTAAACAAATTACTACCTGGTTCTTGCTAAACAAACAGATTTTTGTTTATAAAAGACTGAAACAGCCTGCAAGTAATGGCAGGGAGAACTCACTAGGTAAGATTTTGCAACTGCAAAGTTTTCAAAGAACAAATTATTAACGGAAAAAGGCAAGCCCTAAAGAATTTACAAACCAAGAAGTGGCTTTTGTTAAGCATAATTTTATTTTTTTAAAACTAAACTTGGACAACTCCCCAATGACAAAGTCATCTGAGTGACATAAAAGCAAAACATAAATCTTAGCCTAAAATCACAAACATTAAAATGCACCAAAGTTACAAAAAAAGTTTACAAGAGCATTAGTTCTTGAAGCACTAAATGTAAACCAATCTATAGTGAGTTTTCAGTATGTACTGATTCTAAGAGATTTCTAAGAAATCTAACAGAAGTCTTCTTTGCTAATCTGTGTTCCAACAGGAACAGACATCAAAGCCAGCTCCTAAAGTCAGCAATAAACCAGTTCTTAATAGAAGCAAAATGTAATTGCTTCAATAATTAGAAACAATTGCCATTAACCTCTCCCTCAGCCCGCTTCTAATTTTTACAAAGTAGCTCATCAAATTAAGATTGCCTTTTATGCCGCAAAAAGGCTTAGATAAACAGCTGCATCCTATTAACTGAAGTTGTACCTCAGCATTCTCTTGATTATATGGCCTTGTACTGGAAAAACCACCACCAGAGATGCCATAAAACCAGTGTGCTACAATTAATCTTTAGGAATACCATTCATGCATCATACACTTATGCTACAGCAAGCCAGGAAGGAGAGCCGTGACTAGCCCAAGGTCACCCAGCTGGCTTCATACGGAATCAAACTCGGTATTCCCAGACAAGAGTCTGGCTCCCTAACTACTAGACCAAACTGGCACATGACATTTGATTATCTCACATGTAAGGATGGCCAGCTTTCAATTCACACTGAAATGCTACAATATTAACACAAGAGGAAGCAGTATTCAGCAGAGATCTTCTGAACTGAGAAGTACATAAATCAAAGGAGACAAAAAGGAAAGGCCAAACTTAGGAGAAAACAGTATGAGTTCTTCTTACATAGCCTGGAATATGATTGTCGTATGTACTCCAATATGTTCCAGTGCACATAAAACTTGATTTTCACTAGCATCTCACCTGTATATTCTTTGGGTGAGGATTTATCTCCATTCTTGAAGAATTTGATAGTAGGGTAGCCTCTAACGCCAAACTGTTGGGCAAGCTCTGACTCTTCTGTGGCATCTACCTTAGCCAGCCTGATGTCTGAATTTTCAGATTTCAGTTTTGCTGCTGCCTTTGCATACTCAGGGGCCAGAGCTTTACAATGACCACACCAGGGTGCATCTGAAAAACAAAAGTATTTAGTATCAAGGTAAATATAGTGCACTATTTCATGCTATTTATGTACAAAATTGCAACCAACCAAGAATGTCAGTCCTTCAAGAAGTGAAGTAATGGGGAGAAATTTTAAAACAGAAAAAGCTTCAGTGTCTATGGCACAGGAACACTATGTTCAGGAATCTGACAATTTATGGGTTAAAGACAGCCAATGAAGTACTTGTCATGAGTTTTGAACTACTGTTTTTATTAATCTTGACCACTGGAAGTGGTCTCTGGGACTCATGGAAGCTGTAGGCCATTCACATCTGAAGTATACTAGACTAGGGATGGGCTGAATTACATTGTGTCAAAGCAAGAACTGTGATAGAGGTCCTGGGCTATCAGATGCTTTACCTAACAGTCCCAGCCCTCTTTGGCACTTTTACGTGATTCCTGAGATGTCCACGCAATGAAGGGTACTTACCTGCTTTCCAAAAACGTGGATGCTGCCAATATAGACCCCTCTGTGGACAGGGCTATAGTGCACGTCAACATGCCTGCATGCAGCGTCATCACATACCTGCAGACATGCAGTAAAGCACACACACAAGAACAGCCCTGCCCATGGAGGGTGCTATAATGGCAGCAAGCCGACACGTTCAGAATGTGGGAAAATTCCCCATGTCAGGACTTACATGCAGGTACCAAAGAGAACCAGGATTATCAAGTAAAGCGCCTGATAGTCCTTGGTCCATGTTTCAATGAACCCAAGTGAGAGCGCTGCAGTGAGAAAAACAAGTCTTTCGAGACAATGCAGGGAGCAAGAGTACCCTGTGTTCTTCTCAGGTTTGTGGCCAAAGAGATCAATAAGCACAGTTTTCACACTGCAGGAAAACTGGTAGCTCGGGATTCAATTCAGCTGAAACAGGGTCGAAAAAGCAACTTTTGTAGCCACACACTACTTCGCAGATCTCTCCATCAGGAAATAAGTGCTACTTAATTCTGTATCTACCGCCATCCAGCAATACTCCAGAGTTTGTTTTAACTGACATGTCTTTAGGAGGTAATTAAGCATAGAGCCAGCGCAAAGACACACGCCCAGAAACAATGGAAATCCAGAGAAACCAACTGCATTTCTAGGCTCTCTAGAAGCAAGGCAACCATAAAGGCTGTTTCATTCTATGAATGTGCTCTTTATACAAAACTGCCTCTTATATTCTTTTGCCTTTTAGCACCAGGGTGAAGAGGCTGCAATGGAGACACTACGTTTTTAACACCACACAAGTAGCAAAGCCTATCTTACAATGCACTTTGCAAAGTGGAAACTTCCAGCCAGACCTGAGGTATCTTTCTACTCTGAATCCACTCACACGCCTCTTTCAAAAAGGGCCGCCATGTGCCCAACAGCAGACGGGGAACCAAGTTCCCTGTTACAGGCACCACAGTGACGAAGTTTCGCCAGACCTTCCCTGAAATCCTCACCGACAGTGAACTCCTATAACGAGGAAACCCGTGCACGTTTATTTGAAGAGGAAGCCCTGAGCACAAAACAGCACCGAGTAACCCGTGGCCCACGAAGCTCTCCGGCAAGTGCCTGGTTCCGACGTGATGTCCATACACGCGTGTCAAACGGAGGGAATTTATTTCCCCCTTTCCGAGTTCTCCAATTCCCCCGTTCGAGTCGGGGCTTGCTGACACGTGTGTGTACGGACGTCACGTCGGAACCAGACAACTTGCGGGAGAGCGGAGGGCGAGAGGCTGAGCGCGTCCCGCAACACCTGGCGGAGGGGCCACGGCGGGGCCCCCAGCCTCCCCACCGCCTAGCGTGGCCGGAGGGCCCCCCAAGTGTCCCCGCGCCCCTCCAGGCCCCCCACTCACAGAACTCCACCAGCAGGTTCGGGTAGAGCTCCAGCGCCCGGTCGAAGTTGGCCGCCTTCAGCACCAGCACGTCCTCCTCCTCCTCGATCTCCGCGTCGCCGGCCGAGGCGCAGGCCAGGCCCAGGAGGAGCAAGCAGAGCAGCGGGCACGAGTACCGGGCGGGCTTCATGGCGGCGGAGGCGGAGGCAGCTCCTTCCACAACGACGGTCGGCGGGATCCCCAGCAAGAGAGACCTGGCAACGCGAAGGCACCGCAGAAGAGGGAGCCCGCAGCGCCCGCCTCCCGCTTATAAGCCCGCCCTCTACGAGTGGCGGAGGCCGCCCATTGGCTACTTCCGCCCTCCTTCCCTTCAGTTTCTATTGAGCTGCCGCGGAGCCCACGGCCGCCTTGGTCACGGATGATTGGTCAACGTTAACGCTTACGTCACCCACCTTCCACTTCCGAACACTCCTGAGAGGGTTCCTTTCTTCCCTCGGTTCTGATTGGCCTGCGTCGACGCCTCCGACGGTCGCGATTGGATAATGTGATCGTTTTCAGACTTTGTTCGGCAGCTTCTGATTGGTTGGACCTTATTACACCTCTTTTGTCCCTTCCCCCTTTTATTGCTTCACCGTTCTCTTTTGGAACGTGGCATTTAAGAAGAACGCCCCCGTCTCGGCGAGGCGCATGCGCGTGCGAGGGAGGGCGAGGAAGTCGTTCGTGTTTGCTTCTGACTGGGCCGCGTTTAATGGGTCGGGCGGAAAAGCCCAGGAGGAGTTACGGAGTATTTCCGGGTCATGTGGAAAGAGGCGGGGGAGTTTATAAAGAGGAGGGAGGGGAGGGACAGGAAATATACCGGGATGGGGAATTCTGAAGTATGTGTGGACGTGCAAACAGGAAATATGAACCACTCATGTACCTGCGCGGTATGTGCAACGAATTGAGGGAGAATGGTGCGAAGACGCACTCAGCTTATTTGCTGGAGAATTTTTTCGGCCGAAAATAGATGCAAATATGAATACAGAATAGGAGCAATCTCCCTGAGTAGTGGCACAAAGTGGCAGGGATCTGGGTGCGCTGGCTGATCACAGGATGGACATGAGCCAGCAATGCCATGCAGCTGCAAGAAGGGCAAACACCATCCTAGGATGCATGAAGAGGAGCATAGAGTCTAGATCACGAGAAGTGATTATTCCTCTTTACCTCATCTAGAGCACTGTGCCCAGTTCTGGGCACCGCGATTCAAAAAAGACATTGACAGACTAGCTACCCAAAACGGTTAGTGGTCTGGAAAGGTTGGAAGGACCTAGGAATGTTTAGCCTGCAGAAGGGAAGACTGAGAGGACATGATCACGGTCTTCGGGTATCTGAAAGGCTGTCACAGTGCAGAGGGATTGTCCCTATTCTCGCTTGCAGAAGATGGGAGGACTAGAAACAACAATATGAAACTTCAAGGGAGTCAGTACAGATTAGATATTAGGGTTGTTTTTCCACTTAGCACTAGAGTACCCATTAAGGACCTCTTAATGCACCCTTAATGGGTACTCTAGGGGTATTTTTCCACTGTCGCTAGAAGTACCCATTAAGTACCCATTAATGGGTACAAAAATGCCATTAAGTACCCATTAATGGGTACTTCTAGTGACAGTGGAAAAACACCCTATGAAAAACTTCCTGACAATGAGGACAATCAGTCAGTGGAACAGGTTGCCACAGGAGGTAGTGAGTTCTCCTTCGCTGGAGGTCTTCAAGCAGAAGGTGGACCTACATCTGTCTGGGATGGTTAGGAAATCCTGCATTGAGCAGGGGGTTGGACTCGGTGACCCTAGAGATCCCTTCCAAGTCTATGATTTCTTCCTGCACTTCTAGTGCAATTCTAGCCTTTTATGGTCCTAAGGAAGCAGTGTCGTCATCTATATGAGTCTATGTAGGAAAAAATCCTTTCAGTGGAGGTTCTTAAATTGATATAAACCTCACCCTGTAGTGGGCTTGTGTTTGCTTTCTTGTTCTGTAGGTGTGTTTAATATAGTACAGTGAAAGAAGACTTGAGGGCAGCACCTAAATTAATTGTTTTTCTGTCAAGCAGAAACCTATGATGGTAAAGGAGTTATCAAAGTTTAGATAGGTCTGCTTGTCTCTGTAATCTATATGTGTTTTCAGGCTGTCCAACAAAAAGCGACAGAATGAATACCAGAAACACAAAAGAAAGTGTCATGATGACTTTGCATACAAGTTTCATCTGAAACAGAGATGAATCCACACTTTTTCATTTGTTTTGACACACTGTAGTGAAACTGGTTTTGTAGGCTGTGTGTTTTTGTAACAGTGAGGTCAGTGGGGTTACAGCCTTCAAAAAGGTTATCTGCCAAATTTGGGTGTATGTTGGTTAATCATCTCTTTTCTTGCTTCTTCAAATCTAATCTGCAGGAGAGAAATAGCTGCCAAGAGATAATTTGGTAGTTAATTTTATTTGTCCTTTTCTCTGGTCTATGAAATTCACCTGAGTAAGAAGGGGGGGGGGAGAAAGAAGGTCTTGTCTTTTCTGTGTTGTAGTTTGGTATTCAGAAACATCTGGCCAAAATGTTTTATGCAGGGGTTAGGTCTGAAACATATTTTAGTGCTGCTTACTTGGGGGAAATCAGCACTTTGCTTTCCCTCAGTGTATGGCAAAGGTTGAAGCTCTCACCAGGCATTTGCACTAGCAAATTCTACTTCACACCAACCCACCCCCACGTACATCCAGACACTTACTTTGGTGTGGATGTGTGTCCAGACACTGCCATCTTTGCTCCAGCTGCTGGCACCAGTGCCTGGGTACTGTCATTGGGTTAACAATGGCACATAGCACATGTGCACTGGTGCATAAAGTCATGTGCCAAGATGCTTGGGCAGAGTGTTAGGTAACCAGCATCGGAAGGAGTGTGAATGCAGAATATCAACAGAAATTCAAAGAGCTGGTTATTAAAAACAGCATGTGATAGGTAAACATTCACCCTAGAAATGGCTGGTAGAGATGTGCCGAACCAGGGTTGTATGAATCTTCTGTGAACATAGGGAGCTTTCAGAGGTTCGCTATCAAATTGAAACTTAATTTTGGGGTTTGATCTGATAGCAAACCAAGCCCAAGGAGTTTGAAGCAAGTGATTCATTTGACCTTCATGCTGTGACCTTCCCGATTGCGCATGAAGCCTCCCCTAGGCTGTTGCCACTAGCTGCATGATTCTTCCAAAGGCCAATCAGCATGCTTTGAGGCCTTTCAAAATGTGGAGAGATACACGTGGCTTGCTGGGAGGATCCATGGTCCTCAACTCAAGAAGGCCTGTTTAGGCCAAGAAAAAGCGTGCTGACTGGCCTTCAGAAGACCTACACAATTAGTAGTAGTGGGTAAGCTGTGAGTGCAAGGGAAGAAGGGAGGAGCCACATGTGGGGCGGAGGCCATAGGCACAAGAGGGAGAGAGAGGCCACAGGTGCAGTGGGGATGGTCATGCATACATCAGAGAAGGGGGAAGGCTGTTTTAAACTTTAAAGGTGAACAGTTTGCCTGAACCCAGTTCAGGTTTGCTACAAACTGATCCGGACCAATCCAGTTCATGTACATCTCTGACGTCTGGGTGAAGGCATACATTGTTAGTACTGTGTCAAAAGATATAGCAGTATGTGCCTCAACAAGTTTTCCTTAGATGATCTCCATAGTCTTCCCAATCTAAAATGGGAAAGACAATCTTTTGTTTGGTCCCAAGTTGTTTAGAAGATTGTATAGAAAGCATACAATGGTAAATCTGGCCCAGTAGCTAATTGGCAACGAGTTCAGTTGTTTAAGGACAGATACAGTTTTTGTGCACAATCCAGCCTTCCACTTAGCTGCCTGACAACTACATTTTGCACAAGTTGCAGCTTCTCAGACAGGGACAAAAGTATTTACGTGTACAGCACATTACAGTAATCTAACATGAGATTTCCACTGCATAAACAATAGTGCCCAGGCTTTCCTTGACCAAGTAGAGGCATGACTGGTAAAACAATCTAAACATGGATTTTAACCACAGAGATGGCTTGAGCCTCCAGTGACACTGATGATTCTGGAAGTCTCCCCAGCCTATGTACTTATTCCTTCTGAAAGAGTGTAGCTAAAACAAAACAAACCCCCCAGTTCCCAAAACCAGTTACTTCCCATCCTCAGAGGTTTCCATCTTGCCAGGATTCAGCCTCAGTTTACTGGCTCCATACTGGCGCTGTCATTGCTATATTTATGACATGCTGCACAAAGCTCTAGATGGCCCACTCCCAGGAGCTTTGCACAGAAGTTAAATGGCACTGATGATAGCATTGCACCCTGTGACATAAGCTAGCTGCCGAGGCACAAACAGAAAACCTTTCCAGGCCTGATTGCAGGATATATCCCAGATCAAGGGCCTGCCATCTACATGCTAGTGCTGCAGACTACAGCAGGCCCCACCCAGTCCTGCCATAATCTGCACTAGCATATTCACAGAACAACTCTAGTCCAGGATATATTCCAGAATAATGCTCAGTGTAAACAGGCCCAGATACTCACTGGACACTATTGCAGAGTTTGTCCCTGTAGTAGAAGCAGAACCACTTCAAGTTTGTCTTAATGGATGGCTCCTGCAGAATAAAGGAATAATTTCAGAATTTAAAATGAATTAAAGTTAGTCTGATACTTTTTCTCCCAGTATCATCCTGTAGTTCTTATATTCTACCTACCCAGTAGCAGTTTGTTAGGGCAAAAGCAGTAAGGCAGTGAAACATTAAAAGCTGCACTGTAACCCACGTAAATTGGGTTTATACAGGCAAAAGGAACTTTTTTTAAATTACTGCCCTGTTCTACTCCTTACTCTTTGGGTGAATTCCCATTCCAAGCTTAAAACGGTTTCAAAACGGTTTCGATCCTCGCAGTCCCCACGTCAGGTTGGCTTAACATGCTTTTCGCGTGTTAAATCGCCCCAAAGCATTGTAAATGTTAACACTCATTTCAATAGGTCTCATTCCGGTTCGTGCATTTGAAATGTTTTACATTTCTTACTGTGGGAACCGTACCATTTTAGTGGGATGAGAATGCATGTTTAGGGATTCCCTCCCCCAATAGCTTGCTTCCAAAGATAGTGATTTTACTGTAAAAATCCATCCTTTACAGCAGCCGCTACACTGTAGCAATCTAGCCACTTCACACCTGGTAACAATGTTGCAATTTTGTGCAATTCTGAAAGTTCTGACTTGTAGAAAGGGAAAAGAAAGGAAAACAGCTGCAGGTTCAGGGAGATGTGTGAATGTTTTTAAGGCTGTGGCAGTGAGCGGGCAAAGGGGACTTGAGTTGCCGCTGCTGCTGTGTGCCCTGGGCAATGAGGAGAGGAGGGGAAAGAATCGCTGGCTGCCCAGTGCCGTTTTTCCTCCATCCAGGCAAGCGGCAGCCACCCAGCTAGGCTCCCTGAAGGGGTCCCTTATGAGTGGCGCGTTCACACCAGGAGGAAGAGGGCAGGGTAGCCCCGAAAAGCGGCTTTTAGAAAGTAACCACTTGAGTCCCCCCTTGAGTCACGTACGCCACGGACGATCCTCAGAATCCGGATCAAACGCGATTAAATTGAAAGTAATGGGATCAGGCAAATTCACATTTGCATCCAGTTCTATTATTTAAGCTTGTAATGGGAATGCGGCCTTTGTTTGAAGAGCACCACTGCATTGTGTAATTCCTCTCTCCCCTCACCTTTTTAAAATGAAGTCCTTGAGAGGACAGAGATCAGGTAGAGCAATACATGCCATAATGACAGCCAAAAAGAGTGATGGCTTTAGGTTCCAATCTAGTCAACATAAGAGAACATGTACAGGACGCTTACAGGCTGCCCACACTGTGCCTTCTCCTCAGCCCCTTAGGACTATTCAGAGTCACACTAGTTTGCTTCCAGTCCTTCTCCTGTACTTTTCAATTCAGGATTGATTTCCAGCAAAGCATCCCTAAGTTGCCATCTGATTGGGCAGGAGGCGGCCAATCTCACTGGCATTAGGGAGACCTAAACAACTGTGAGGGAGAAGTGTACCTCTCCCACTTGCGTCCACCTGGGTGCTCAGTCCTGCAGTAGGCTGAGAACTGAGCTGCAAGTGGTTCTTCTCTTCTGTGGTGGAAGAAAATCTCTGACAAGCTGAATTTAACACAGATTTGTGTGGTTTTTATCCTGTGGCGATAAAAATAACAAATAATGTTTTTTCCCTACATCTGTTGCATCAAATGGGCTGGAGTCTTTTACTAAAATCTGACTCCTCTTAAATTATTAAACACTCCAAAACATAAAGCATTTTTACTCATACGTTGGAGCCAAGAGAGTAATACTTGAATGCTGTGGTCACATCTTCACTTAGTTTAAACCTTCTTCAGTCCTTCTTCAGGTCTGGCTGCTCAAACCTTTTCATTTCTATCAAGCCGTGTCTTCACGGCAACCTTATCTCAGATTCAAAACGTTTTCAATCCTCGGAGTCCGCACGGCAGTTTGGCTTAACACACTTTCTCCGTGTTAAACCACCCCAAAGCATGGTGAACCTCAATCCTGATTTCAACAGGTCCCACTCCGGATTGTGTGCTTGAAACGTTTTACATTTTTTACTGTGGGGGCCCTACCGTGTTAAGGGATGAGAATCCATGTTTAGGGTTTCCCTCCCCCAATAGCTTGCTTCCAAAGATAGTGATTTCATTGAAAAAATCCACCCTCAAAACAGCCACTATAAAAATCCAGTCATTAAAGCTACACTGTAGCAATCTAGCCTCTTCACACCTTAATAACAATGTTGCAGTTTTGCACAATTCTAGCTCTTTGAAAGTTCTGACCTTTAAAAAAGGGAAAGGAAAGGAAATCCCTGGAGGTTCTGTTTTAAAGGCTGTGGCTGTGAAGGGGGTTTGAGTTGCTGCTGCTGCTGCTGCTGCTGTGAGCCCTGGGAAATGGGGAGAGGAGGGCAAAGAATCGCTGGCTGCCGGTGCCTGTTTTTCATCCATCCAGGCAAGCGGCAGCCACCCACCCAGCCACCCAGCTAGGCTCTGTGAAGGGGTCTGTTATGGGTGGCACGTCCATGCCAGGAGGAAGAGGGCAGGGCAGCCCTGCAAAGCGGCTTTTAAAAAGTAGCCACTTGAGTCCCCCCTTGAGTCACGTACACCACGTATTTTTGCATCCAGTTCTATTATTTCGGTTTAGAGAAAGCGAAATAAGCTTGCTGTGGGGATTCCCCCTCAGTTTTATTTGGCTTTCCATTCAAGAAAGACCAAATGGAGGGTGTAAAGTCCACAAATAAAAAAGATAGAAATGAAAATGTATGAGCAGCCAGACCTGAAGAAGGACTGAAAGTTTAAGTAATATTGTTAAGAATGGTTGTGTCTACACTACAATCTGTTTTCCAATGAATTATTTTCATAACAAAAGGAAAAAACTTTGCCCCAGCAGTTAGCTTCCTCTTTATATAGAGGAGGAAATAATTAAATAGAGAAAACTTACTGAATGTATGTTAACAGCTATAAAATAAAATGAATTGCTCAATATAAAAAAAAATACACCAAATTAAGTAAGTTTCTCTGGCACTGGATTCTCTGGAACATGGTCATAAATGAGTTACCAGGAGCCATCATGCACTAGACACATGAGGCAATTAATAACTATCTTAAAACCTGCCAACCCCTATCAGAATGCCAAACTTAACTGAAAAACTCATTACTGAAAAATTTGTATCAAAGTGGTGTACAAACTATAATAGTTTCCACACTTGCAGTTGTTCTAGATCAAATTCTGGAATAAAAGGTTGCTGTCTGCATATTAGCATGGACTAAGGCAGGCCCCACTCCCATCATGCTTTGTCTACACTGGGCAAAGCATGACTGGCCTAAAGCAGCCAAAACGGTGCCCTAGTCCAATAAAGTTGTAGACCTCAACATCAAAATCTACAACTAGTCCAGGGTTGATATACTGGACCACGTGTGGGCATCATGCCCTTGTGATCCACTCTATCATGGGGGATCCTTTTACGTAGTGCTCCAAGAAACACTGCCGGAAGTGAGTTCACCCCAGGAACAAAAGTTCCTAGCCTTTGGAGGCAGTGGTTGGGGGTGGAGAAGAACAGGCTGTCCGAATGCAGATAGCTCTGTCCCACTCCAGCACCAGGGTATCCTGGGATGGGGTAGCCCACCTTGTCCCAGGATACAGGGATCAAGTGCAGAAATAGCCTTTGTCTCTAAACTGTGAAACAAAACATAATGATAATGCATCAACCCTGGAGATCTCAAAAAAGAATCTAATGATTAGGATCGCGAACATACCTTGTATTATATATAAGTTTTCTCTGTCCTTGCAGACAATATATCCATTGTCCCGATCATGCTCTTGTTCTTAGCACAGTTGCTATTGTTATGCTATTAAGGTCTGACTTTGTACGTACAGCGTCTTTCAATAATTTTTTAAAAAAATTATAGGTGAGAATGCAGCACTAAGTTCAGAGTTTACAGATCAACTAATTGCTAGATAAATGAAAAATGATTCTACACACATAGGGACCCAGGTTGGCAATTATGTGTGAAAAAGTGAAGTCAGAGCCAGCTCTAAAGCATTTTGTTACAGCGGAAGAAAAAGTGGTGACAGAGGAAACATATCAGGCTAAGGTTGATAGCTTAGTCCATGGCAGACCCAGCCACCAGTATGCTGCTTGCTCAAATATTGCTGCAAAGTGTCAGTATCAGTGTGCTGGTGTGAGTCACATGAGGAGGGCAATACACATGTGATGCCCACAGAAAGTGACCATCTTGGTTGCTAATATGTGTTGCCTGTTCAAGCTTTGTGGGGTTAATGGGGATTTGTAGAGAGCAAACCAGACGGCCTCACACAACCATCAATGAAAATGTCAACTCGGAAAAATGAGAAGGGGGAGGGGAGAGGAGAGAAATTCCTGATGGACTAAAACTCTCTTGTTATTTTGCATGGCTGGCAGATTAATCTTAATGGAAATTATGCTTTTATGCCATTTAAAACATTGAAGAATCTTCAGATCTCTGTCATGCAGTGTGAAATCAAACGTTTTGTTTTGACTTCTGATCTGGCACTCCAATGAAGTGGACAGGTTAAGAGAAAAAGAGGGTCCATCCTGCTTTGTTTCTGTAAGTACTGCTGCCTGCCAAATGCATGTGTACAGGAAAGCAGAGCTAGCATATGGGCTGAAAATGACAGTTAGCTGTGCGGAGGGGGTGTTATCTGCAGACTAAGCTAACCATCTGCTGGTAAAGTCAATAAAGCATGGCAAAATTCCCCCACAGAAACATGAACAGATCCCTTTATGATGCTGTATGAGTTGCTATACAAATTCAAGAAAATGTTTCATAAACACAATATACTGTTTTTCCCTCAGAAATCTGGATATACACTACATGAGGTTGTCAATGACAGATAACTAAAACCTTATCTACGCAGAGATACATTGGGTATGCCTTTCTGAAACAGAGTGGATTTTCCCATATTTGCACCAAGCAAATGAAGTGAGTAGGTCATAGCACCTGGCATGGGGTGAGTTACAAATAGAAGAAATAAGAACATAAGAGGAGCCCTGCTGAATTAGGCCACAGCCCATCTAGTCCGGCATCCTGTATCACTACAGTAGCCCACCAATTGCCAATGGGCATCTCAAGCAGAGACAAAGGCAAACCTTCTCCTGCTCTCAAATCCCAGAAAATGGCCTTAGGGGCATCCTGCTTGTCCCCACAGACTGAAAGATGTGCTTAGGCATCCATTCTAGTAGCCAGTGATACATCTGTCATCCATAAATTTGTCTAACCCTTCCTTAAAGCCATCTAGGCTGGTTGCTGTTACCACCTCTTCTGGCAGCAAATTCCATAGACCGGTGATGGCCAACCTATGACACGCGTGTCACAGGTGGCACGCCAAGCCCTTTTGGGTGACACACCTGGTCACCCTGGCACCTGGATGTGTAGTGCTTGCTTGTTCTTAAAGTGTATGAAATACCAACTTTCAATTGAAGATTTAGCAACAAAAGTCACTAATGTAAAGAATTATTTGTTTTTGCTTTTAATTAAAACATATATCAAAAATATAACTTTTTTTTACTAGAGCTACAAATATCACAAAATTATGGATATTTCTAGATGTGACACAGCACCCGAGTTAAGCTAGGTTTTCTTGCAAATTTTGACACACCGAGCTCAAAAGGTTCACCATCACTGCCATAGACAGATAACTCTCTGGGTGAAGAAATACTTGCCCTTGTCTGATTTGACTCTCCTACCCATCAGTTTCACAGAGTGGCCCCTGGTTCTAATGTTGTGTGATAGAGAAAATGATTTTTTTTTCTATCCACCTTTTCTATACCATACATGATTTTATATATTTCAGTCAGGTCCCCTCTTAAATGCCATCTTTCCAGGCTGAAGACTCGGAGTGCATTCAGGCAGGACACAATCAGCACCATTGTGGCACTGCTATGGTAACATCGCCTCATGTATCGTAGGCAAGCCCACCACAGTCCCACTTTTTCATTCCTGAAAGGTATTGCTGGAAAACACAGCACTGGTGGTGGGTTTTCTAGCAATAGTGCTTTTTAGCACTATTTTTAGCACAGATGTAACTTTCTGGACAGAGCAGCAATCTGATCTCCATCCAGCATGCATTCCTGAATGCTGAAACAGACAGCCACACAGCACTGTCTTATAGAAAGCAATAATTGCGGGAAGTAATATCCCACATTATTACTTTCTAGAGGTTTATCGGGCTGCTGTCTGGAGGCAGCCTAGGTCACTAACATTTAACTCCAACTTCTTGTTCTTTGCCAAAGAAACACGGGACATGAGTTGTAGGTTGCCTGCAGATCTCTGATAAAGATCTCTTCCAATTCCATCTCCAGTGGCGTCCCATCTTCATGCTCTTGCACAATATCCTTGCTCTTTTCCGTGTACTTGGGATTCACAGTGGCATCACTTTGAATAGGGCACATTTTACCCTCCTGTTCCCATGCTGAGGCTCACATTATAGTAGTACTCCTGGCACATATTCTTGGTTTTAGCGTGGCATGTCTGCGCGGAGCATTTATCTTCTCACCATTCCATCTCTCAGGCTCTGATGTTAGAGGTGAAACCGCTGAAGGCAATGGTAGGATGAATGGGGATTTGCAGTTCCCATTTGATACCTTTGAAGGCTGGCAAATGGGCCTTTGACACAGTGTAAAAGTTCATGATTCCACATCAGATTAAATGCTTATTTGCCCTGCTTTGTGGACATCAAAGGTGAATGACAAATGGCCATTCATCACCAGCACTGCACCCCATGTGCTGGACACTTCTAGTTATGATTATTTTCTGCAGCTAGCTTTGGTTTTTTTGTTTGCCCCATATGTTGAGGAGATCATGCCCTTTGATCACTATCGTGTTGTAAGATGTGCTGCCCTTTGTCAAACATGAAAAGCGGGAGCATATCTACACACCAACCAAGGAAAAGGGGACAAGTAGTAATAATCCTAAACAGATAAGTAATAGCAAAAGGCATTTTTAAAAAAGTGGAAACACAGAACATACCTTTATAAAGGTGTATTCAGTATAACTTTGGTTGCTCATAGGGATACAAAATAGACACCCTCAATGGCAGTTTGGAATAACTTAAGAGTTCACAGTAGTGTGTCATATGAACCACTCCTCTCTACCTTAACTCAAAATGTGGCTATACTCAAACAGGTGTGCATGGGACCTTATCTTTACTCATATCCTGTGGGTTTTCTTGGTGTTTTTTTTCTCAGTTGCTCCTATCCTGAAATAGTTGATTATTGATCAAGCTAACAACTGCACTTGAAAGAGGAACAAGGCTTGTGGTTTCTGTTTAAAATTAAATAAAGTTTATTTTTTAAAAAAAGACTTGTGGTTTCTTACATCACAGCATGGTCTTAACTCCACAAGCTGAGAACTAAAACATTATTTCACGTCTAACCCAAATTTCACCCTTGCCCAGGAACAAGTTGATAACAGCCTTTGCATCTAGGGGCATATTTTAACAGCAGATGATGTTGCGGCAATTTGACTATTAAAGAAGGAGCCAAACATTTGTTACAAAATAACATTCGGGTCCGTTAGCTGCATTTTGGATCCAGTGTCTGGTCTTTGGCCTGGCCTTCGGTTAAATGGGGATACACTTTCCCTTCCCACTTGCAGATGCTATTAATATATACTGTCATGGTTTTAATAATGTTTGATTTTAGATGTTGGGATTAAATAAATAAATAAATAAATAAATAAATAAATAAATAAATCTTGTGTCCCTGACTTTTTCCAGGTGCTTTCTAAATAACCACAAGAATAAAATGTATCTTAGGGCCCATTTGACCTCTGCACACTGTTGCACTGTAGCAGTGTTATATACCATGTATATAGATGCACACCATTTAAGTCAACAGGTCATGGTTTGTGTGGGATGCCACAAACTCTTCCAGCTCTGGGAATGGCCCAGTACAAGTCATGTCAGAGAGTGCTGAGCACAGTGTGCCTCTATAGGCCAACTCCTGGAAGACTCTGAGCAAGTCAAGCAGTGCTCTTGTCCTTGCTGTGGATTACCATGTGCACCTGCCAGGCCGATATGAGATCAGATCACGGGACTAGATGGGCCACAGGTACAAATCAGCAAGACATTCCTTGTGTTTCTATTTCATAGTGCCATTTTGGTGATGTGTGCATTTTGCCCTCCAAAATCAGGCTGTAGCATGACAACAGAACTATGTTCTAATACCTGCCTGCACTGAAATTAGCTTTTTTCCTGACTTTCTTTAACACATTTCTCTTTGCTGAAGAGAAGTGACTGCAGATATGATAGACCCATTTTAGCCCAACGTATGTGCAAACAGAGGATGTTCTTCAGAAGGTGGGTCACATTCTCATCTAGCAGATCTCACCTTAGCAGAACCACAGACCTTATTGGAATGGAAAGCTGGAGAATGAAGATGGAAGGAGAGGCCACAAATAAAAACAGTGGTAGATGCAAAGAGCTTGCTCAAACTGCCAAGACTGTCGTATTCCCTTAGTGAAAATTTGTACATTAAGCGTTGCAGTACTTGCTTACTACCATAGCATAGGGCTGTGTCATGGCAACCTTCTGCCAAAGCAGGTAAAATATGGAAAAGCCTAAAATTAAATAACTTTTCCATGTGGAAGATGGAGGTTAAAGTCCAGGCATGTTCTGAAAACATTTATAAGGTTAGTAATTCTTTATGCGGTAGTTCTTTAGCTTAAGCCAGACTTTAAGTGGGTGTGTAAAATTGGAAGTGGTGATGCCAGGTTCTCTTCCCAAATGTTATAATGCGGAGTCCTCAAATAAATATGCGTTACAAATTAATATGTACATCTGTCTTGGGTGCCAAGCAATATAACAGGAGCTGCTTTTGTTGGCTGAGGGTTACAGTGTGCTTATGGCTGAGCTGAGAAAGGCTCCAAGGAGTGACAGTTGTTATAAGCTCCCTGATCGCTTTTAAGCCATGTGTACAAGATAGGTCTGATTCGTTCGCCATGTACAAACAACATGAGTCCAAGGAAAGATCACCAGGCAAATTACAGCTCTTTCGCCTTCCTTTGGGCTTCAGCTTTAAACAGCCAAAAGGAGCAATTGCAGGAAATTTCAAGAAACTCTTATACTTGAATTTGCTAGACTTGCTGATTGGCAGCTTCGCCTGAACATCACGTAGGCTGTGACGTTCAAACAGAGGGGCCGGCTGTGAGGCTGCCAGATTTGGGGTAGCAGCTTGAAGGCTGCTATGATGGTCAGTCTGTGAATCCCTGCTAGCAGGGGTCTGCCACGTGTTTAATGGCAGACGCGATCAGCTGTAGATGTTAAATGATCAGGCTTGAGGCAGGGTGCAAGCAGAAAGACAAAGAGTTTAATTTTCCCAGGCTTAAATACAGCAGTCAATAGGGACATGGAGGAAATGATGTAAAGGCACAATCCAGGGAGTTGACTGGTGCAGCTGGGTCAGGCAGGCAGGTCAGAGGTCCTTGGCAATGTCACATCCTGTGGTCAGAGGCTGGGAAAATCCTCAAACAGGAAGAAAAGAGTTGTCCCCTTAATGCCATGTGCTTGCAGACTCCATAATGCCCAAAGGCAACCACATGGAGTGGAAAGAACTCAGCATCTTGGTGGCACTGAGCGTGTACTACAAGCTGATGGAACAGGAAAATTCTTTCTCCTTTTACTAGCAAGAGGCTTGAGAGTCAAGGTGGGGGCTGGAAGAGAAGCTAGAGAAAAACTGCAGCCTAGAGATTACTACACAACATAACTGGGAAAAAGCAGGTAAGTTAAGACAACAGCCAGTTTTGCTTCCTTAGAACAAGTTCCTTTGCACAGATGCTAATCAGCGGCCTCAAATTAATCTAACTAAATCACCAGGATTAGAATGAGCTGGAGGTTTGGAAGTACCAGGCAGGTGGCTGCTGAAAGTGATGCCAGTCCCCCAAAAGGTAATGGTACAAAGAAAAAAAAATCATTTCTGTTTTCAGTGTCAAGAGCAATGGAAACATACATATCTTAAGAAGCTAGCTCCTTAAGGCTCCATCCTGATGTCAGCCGAACATCCGGCTAGCAACAGATAATGCAGAATATTGATCGCCTGCTTTTGTCCCTTGCTAGCCTGACAGCACTGTAGCTGATGTTGTCTTTGTGCATTTCAGTGAGGTGTGCGTCCAGACATTCAGTCATCCAAAATGCCCGGATGTGTGCGTTAGCGCTTCCATGCATGTATGGACACCTGTTTCAGCCTCCACCAATGCTGAAATAAAAAGCACTGTTGCTGGAAAACACATGTTGGTTGCAGGTTTTCCAGAAATAGCACTTGTTACTTACCTGCTGGACAGACCCGCCATCATCATAGCTCTGTTCAGTACACACGCATGGAGGCTGAAACAGGCACATCCAGCTATTTTCAGAAATAGTATTTAGTAGTTTAGGGGGTGGGGAAGAAGAAGAGTTTTCTCACCGATTTAAGGGGACTCAATGCGGCTGACAAAGCTTTCTATTCTTGTCCCCACAACAGAACACCCTGTGAGGTAGGTAGGGCTGTGAAAGCTCAGAAGTGAGCTGTGGCTAGCCCAAGGTCACCCAGCTGGCTCCGTGGAGGAGAGTGGAATCAAACCCGGTATTCCCAGATAAGAGTATGGCTCCCTAACCACTAGAAACAGGGCTATGGTGGGGTTGCCCCAGATATGTAAGGAAATCCCATCACAGTGGCACCACCTATCTGGACAGGTCCTTAGAAGTGGTAGCATGCAGATGCTAGTGTTCCCATCCCACCTCTAATCCACATTAAATAATTCATTTTGGAAGTACATTTTCTAGCCTTTAAAGTGGATTGAGGCCTCTAAGCTGCTTTGGTGCCCCTTTTTAGATGTAAATGGATGCGGCCTTAGTGTTAACCCAACAGCAAAGTAACACACACTTTTCTTTCTTCATTATCTATCCAAAGGAAGATTTTTATTTAACACTGAAAGGAAATCCGGATTTAATGGGTCCTGCAGGCCCTTAAATCTGGATTTGATGTGGACCTGATTAAAGGTGTCCACAATACAGTCTTCAGATCTTCAAGATCCGGATCTCCAGGAGGACCCCATCTCAAAGATCTAGATTTTGAAGATCCGGATCTTTGACTGTGCATAGAAAAAGGGGGTAAAATTTAGGTGTAGCCAGACCCTGAAATGAAGCTGTAATGGCAGCCACATTTTTCTCCTTGTCTCCCTCCCTTCTTGGCATGTTTTGTGATCATTTATTTTGCTCCCTCGTTGCATGTGCTACAACAGCACATATAATAAATATTCATAGATATTTGTGTTTTGAAAGGCTACCAGAAAAATAACTTTGCCCAGCCATTCCAAAGTACAACTAGTCACTGTAACCAGCCTGCTGCTTACAGTCAAAGGTGTGTGTGTGGGGGGGGGGCATTTTGATTAGACGAGTGAGTTGTGATTAGATGAAATGATGCAAGAGAAATATACTAAGGACAATGAAAACCGAGGGTTGCACACTTACTGGAATGGAAGAGTGCAGAAGTGTAAAGGACTGACTTCTAAATAAATACAGGGCTTTTTTGCACTTGGCCAATCTGGATGGACAAACATAGTGGCACCTCTCTTCCAGAACGTCTCAGAGCATGCACGGCCATCTCTGTCCTCAGTAGCTGTGAAGCAGTAAAAATGGTTCCACAGCGTTACCAGGAGAGCCCAGGGTACTCCTGCCACACTCCCTGATGCAGCATTTACACAACTTTCTTGTGCGGATGCTGTGTGGGACTGGGGCAGTTGCACACCACTTCACCGATCACCATAGCAATGGCCTGGTCCACATGGCCATTGCTACAGAGATACAGATGGTCCCAGGTAAGTCTGAGTTAAGTCTGGGATGGGACAGCACTCACAATGAGAACATCAGCCACTGTCCCTGAGCTATACTCCTGTGGGATACTATCCCACAGAAGTTAAGTGCAAATTCACTCTCAGTTACAGACTGAAAATTGCACAATGAAAAAGGGGGCTTTGCTTCACTTGCTGGTATTTCAGATTCATTGAATTTCCTTACAGTATTACTTCCACTGTCAAATTTCTCCTATTTTCTGAGCTAGGAAAGGGATGGCAGAAGTCGCTGTACCATCTTGCTCTGAGAGTTCTGGACACTCCATACCTTATGGTTATGAAATCTTTTACAGTAACCACTTTCCTAAACTTCGAAGGGCATGCTTCTCTGTGTATTTGTTGAGCCCCTAGCCTTCCCTGAAATAACTTGTGAGCCTTGCTTACTTCAATAGATATCTGAAGATAAGCCCTCCTTATTTCAAGTTAACTTCTGCTTATTAGTATTATTATTCTTTACACTTTTAGCTTCTGAGCTGTTAATAACTATTAGACTAAAATGAGCATATGTAATGTGTGTGTTTTTTGCATGGAACAAATGTGATGGGAAAGAGTTCACCTGTTTAGTTTTGACTTGACAGGTTAAAATAAATGTTGGCATTTCTAGGCCAGACACTAACATTGAAAAGCATTGGTGTCTTATAGCATGTTCAGACATGAACAATTTGGGAAGTTGCTAAATTATACAGAGTGAATCTCATTTTCAACAACTTTCTAAATTTTAGATAAGTCTACTGGCTTTCAGTGTTTTAGGCCACAATATATGGGATGCTGGGTGTTACATCTATTGTTTTCCCCCTGAATAAGATGTGAGCTGTTCCCAGTTTGGCAAGTGGTCATCGCAGGCTGTCTCCAGACGGTGGCTGGATATTCCACTAGGAGGTGATAATGAATTCAGGAAATCCTCCTTGAGCTTTTGTCATCTCCTACCGAGACATCACAATGGTAAGTGCTGTCCAGGATGCTTGGATGTGCTTGCCATTACTTCTGTGCATGTGTAGACCTCTGTTTTGGCCTCCACACATGTGTGCTGGATGGAGCTATGGTGGTGGTTCTGTACAGAAAGTAGTTAAAAAGCACTATTGCTGGAAAACCTGTGACTAGCACTGGATTTTCCAGCAATAGTATTTAGCACTCTTTAGTGGGGGGGAAGTGGGGCTATGGTGGGTTGCCTCAGATACATGAGATAACCTTACGATAGTGATCCCGTAATGGTGCCATATTCTCCCTGTGTGAACAGGGCCATTCTGCGCTCCTATTGTGTACTTAAAGGTCTGCCTTTTCACCATTGCAGTAAATAAAATTATGTTGTTTGGATTTTATTTGTCCATTTTTGATGCCTTTGTTGTTCAAGACCAAAAGACTTCAGGGATGTGGTCACACCTAAGGTTTAATCCAGCTTCAGTCCACTTTCAGAGTGAGAGCTGACCACAGCCCAGGACTAATAATAACAAACCAGATAGGACAGGGATGTTAAGATACAAATATAAAGTCAAAGAAATATATATATTAAAGACAGATGTTTCCCTGTCACCATGGTTGTGATACAAAAGTTGACAAACTTCAGCCATGTAAGAGAAAGAATAGCAACCACAAAGTCGGAGTTGATTATCAGCTAGGTTGCAAATATAACAGTAAAGAAACAAAGGATCTACCCAAGAGGGGGAAGGAAGTTTATTGTGAGCACTGAATCTGCTCAGGTTTGTGAAACCTCTGTTCCTCCCACTTGGCTGGTGAGGAGATCTTATCCACCCTGGATTATTTTTATGGAAGTTTTTATGTTCCTACCAAGAGCAAGACAACACTTACTGCATCGAAGCAAAGAAGCAAACAAGCTAGCACACAAGCACTTCCTTATGCTCCCTTTGGCCCTGCTAAGACCAGGGCAACGGGGCAGGGAGCTTCAACCAATTGCAGGTAGCCAACTCACGCATTCTAACAAGTGGCTTTATTTCCCTGGCTCTGGGGTTCTAACCTAACAGGTTGGGACACGTGTACCCATAAGGGGAACTGGTTTTGGTTTTGCACAATTAGGAAATGAATGCTGAGGAGTGGGGGGGGGTAGAAGGAGTAGGGTAGGGATGACTGTCGTCTTGGAAAGGGAACTGGTGTTTCCTCAGAAATTTTTGTTCAACTGTAGATTTGGCTGCACGAAGTCAGAGAATGCTCAGCTGCTTTAAAGCATTTAGTTGTGACATGATTAGATGATTTAATCCAATTGACTATACAGGCTGTCTCCAAACTGCAATTCCCACTCACTGCCCCTGCCAAACTGCAAGAGGCAATCTTGGGGGAAACCTGAGCTCTTACCTCGTCTGTTGTTTTTGCTCTTGAAAAAGTACCTGGATGTAGAAAATGCCCGCTCACCTCCCTTTATTTCCCCATGCTTCCTACATACAGGTACATTTGCATGAGTGTCAGTTCCACAAGGACATGACAGACGGGGTAAGCGATCTGGCTTGCCTTTTTTGTCACACCTTTATTACACTTTTTGGGGGGGATTACCATGGTTATTTTATGTGTGGCAATTTCATCACAGACCCAGGAAAATTGTGGTTAACTCACCCTGTTTTTAAATAGCCTCTTATCACAAGGAGGCCCTTATCTGCATAGTTTTATCTTTTGAATCTCTACTTACTAAACATCCTCAGAGGTTTCACTGAAGTTGTATTGACTGGAATTATAGTAAATACAGCCACGCCTGGCACCAAAGTGGAAACAAATCAACCTCTAGAGCCTGTACACCAGGCCTTCTTCATTACCTAAGCCAAACACGGGCCACAGACTGTGTCCTGATAAGTTCTTGGCAACCTCTGTGATTGATTTTGGACTGTGATTCATGCAGGAATAATAGGAGCTGTCTGAAAACATGATCTTGTAGGCCAAGGTATAAGACATATCTTGTAAGCTGCTGACAAGACTGCTGCTCTAAATTCCCAGCTATGATTACGGAAAGGGGGAGAGCTGGCACATAGAGAGCAATGGAAGCAACCCCTCCCACTACGCTGCAACTCAGAGCTTGAGACTCCCAACTTGAGCTCCAGTTTAATGCTGTCAGCAGCGGGGTCATAAAGATACTGTGCTTGCTCAGGCTGTCCCATTGTCCTCTTAGCAGATAAGACAGCCAGACAGAAGGGCAGAACTTTGAGCTGAGTTGACTGTGGCTAGCATGTACAGTGAAGGCACCTCGAGAGCAGGAGATTATCTGCAAGTGTGATGACGTGTCCTAATAGTACCAAGTCTAACAGGCTCCCACGCCATCCCATGCAATCACACCCTGATGAAGAAAGAGAGGACTGTTTGCACAACTAGAACAGCTTGGTGTAGGGAAACACCCGCAGCTAAGAGGTGGTTAATAACAGCTTAATGCAACAGCTGCAGAGCGCAGGAGAATTTCAAGCCAGCCTTCCTCTTGCTCGCTAAGCAGAACTTGTTCTGGTGACTTTCCTTTTAGAGTTCTGTCAGTCTAGATTAGCAACATTTTAACTGTAGATTAGACAACAAAGGTCTTTCAATAAGTCAAGTTTTTTTCTGCTTATACATCAGTCAAATAGAACCTTTATTATGGTTATAAAGCAGCTTCAAAGAGAATGGATTAAAAAGCTGCAATGCCAATGCCAACAACAGATCAATACAGATCCTATACAGATAAGAACAAAGGCTTCCATACTTGGCCTTGTTCTGGAATATAACTTGGAACATGCTAGGTAGACAACGGCAGGGCCCAAGCAAGACCTGCCATACTCTGTATTAGTATGCAGACAACAGACTCCTATCCTGAGATATATTTCAGAAAAAGGCCAAATGCAGAAAGGCCTAGAATCTATGGGCCTGTTTGCATTTACTTCCACAGAGCAGTTCCAGCATTCCAGTGCCACCACTACCTTCCCAGAGCTCACTAAGGCTGTCCTGGTTTTCACTAGCTGTGGACAACTAAACATCGTCCACAGCTTGACTAAGAGTAGCTTGTGAGCTCCCCATCAGAAGCATTCACATCCTTTTTCTGGGCATGACTCCACGAGCGATCTTGGAGGCACAGCTGTAGCTGTGCAATCATGCATGGTGTCCCAGTCACCACGGCAACATCCAGGCGCACACACTGGATGTTCTGTGGCAGTTGCCATGGTAATCTGGCCTGACCAGGCCTGACCATCCATACTTCAAGTGCTGGTGGTCTAGTTCAGGACTGCACCAGCACTTGAAGTGTGGATGGTTCCCTCTGTATTTGGGACGCCTCTAGACAGGCAGGGAAGCTTAACAGCCACTGCAGTCATGTGACCATCAATCAGCAGTGGTGGCACAGCAGCAGCAGCAGCAGCAGCAGGGAAAGTGCGAGTTTAAAAGCTGCTGTTTAATCCGCAGCTTTTAACTTTACACTTTCCCTTGCACAAAGGGAGGAAAGTGCGGAGTATCAAGCATCCCATCTGGACAATGGGACATGGTTCTGCAGGGGCCCCACCCTCCCTGTGCAGCTTTCCCTCATCCAACTGGGCAATGGGAAGTTGTTGCACAGAGAGGACCAAATTTTACTCGTGTCTGGAGGCACTCTTGGTCTTTGCCTCACTGGAATGGTATTATTATTATACCATTCCAATGAGTGAAGTCTAAACAGGCCTATGATCTTCACTTGTAGCAGCTGCAAAATTCAGCAATGTTTTTTGACATGTCTGATCTCCAAATGCATCTAAGGGCCTGGTTACACACACTTGGCTTTATTCAGGATGGAGGTCTCTTGTCCACATGGTCTTACAGGCTTGGAGCATGCTGTATCCTGTATTAGCATAAAGACAAATGCAAACAGGCCCTAATATAAAATAATGACTTCTTCCAGGATACTTAGGCTAGGAGGGATGAAATTACTTTCAACCTTAGTTCACAGCAACAAAATCAGCATAGCATTATATGGTGCACAGATCTTTGGCCTTTTTTTGCATTGGGCCTTATTTTGGATTATATTTCAGAATTGGGACCTTCCACCTCATGCTAGTGCAGACTATGGGAAGCCCCAGACTATGGTGTAGTCTGCACCAGCATGCAGATAGCAGGTTCCTGTTCCAGAATATAATCTGGAATAAGGCCCAGTGCAGAAAGGGACATTAGGTTAGACAGAGTGTGTAGTTCAGTTTGGAAACAGCAATCCACTGCACACTTATGTATCAGTTTGTACACAGAATACTTACATATTTGCCTTCCAAGATGGCAGAAGACAATATAGTAAGATCTGTTTCAAGTGAATAGTTGTGCAGTTTCATTAGTAAATCAAGACTTTCAGTATTATAAGGTAGTATGCATTCTTGTTTCACTTTAATGTTTTTCTGCTACTAAGGAGAGAGGTGAGGGGGAAAGTTTAATGTAGTTTCACTTTAAGTGCCTACTTGCCAGAACAGAAGCCACCTTGGGTTAAACTGTATATCAAATCAAAATCCAGTAAATGCTAACCTAATAACCTTCCCCTAGCAAAATCTAGGAACTCAGCACATATGCCTTTGATATTCTCCAATAGGGATAGGCTATTTCAGTCAGGATCTGGCTCTTTCACAGTATAGAATAATCAAATATTCTACTGAGAGGTCATATATCTAAGCCAGTCAGAATGGAAATTGTCACGTAGGATCATCAGGGACATGTTGGCAAATATCAGTTTCAGCCATAAATGAAATGTATTGATTCATGTCCAAGTTTCTGTCTTCGTGTGAGCTCAATCTCAAGTTGCAGAAGAGCATTTGAAACACATTAGCAGGAGCAAGAATTGACTGGAGCATTTGTGGGTCAGTGCTTCAGGATACAATATTTCAATACAAATCTTGCTTATGCTAAGAGAGGAATGCCTCTCATTTATTACAACTGAATGAAGATAGTTACTTCCTGTTTGGTCTAGTAGTTAGGGAGCCGGACTCTTATCTGGGAATGCCAGGTTAGATTCCGCACTCCTCCACAGAGCCAACTGGGTGAACTTGGGCTAGTCACAGCTCTTTTCTAAGCTCTCACAGCCCCACCTACCTCACAGGGTGCCGGTTGTGGGGAGAAGAACAAGAAACTTTGTCAGCCACTTTGAGTCCCCTTAACGGTGAGAAAAGCAAGGTAGAAAATCCAGTTCTTCTGTGGATAGTAAAGACACCATGCAGCTCCAGCTAAAATGTTGTCTCTGATCACTTATAATGAACACACTGTTGAGTAGTAGACTAACTTGTTTAGTCACATGATAGTTGAATGCAATCATATATAGTCGCTCAGACTTTTAATTCCAGATGCCTAAACTGATTCCAACTGTTTCAATGGAACTGAAACACTCACTGAAGATATATCTTAAGACTGGAAAATTCATATCTTAGGGTCTTTCTGGACTTACCTTGTCTGTTCTGGGATAGGACAAGATGTCCCATCCTGGAACAAGCAATCCATCCCAAGCTGGAACAGGTTGCCACTGGAGTGCAACATGGCTGTCCTCATTTGGTCAGCACATTCTCCTCCAGCTGCTTTTTCTGGAGAGCCTTCAGAAGTAGAGTAGAGGCTCTGCAGACCAGGGGTTCTTGGGCATTGGAGTTTCTGACCTGGCTGTTTTGGGGCTGGACCCACTTCCTGCATCACTTCCTGAAGCACCACCAAAAAGAGTCCCCTATAGTATACCAGATGACAAGGGTGTACTGACTACACACTGTCATGGTCAAGTATACCAACCCTCACTGTAGATCTCAGTGTTGAGGTTTACAGCTATACAGGACTGGGGAGCCATTTTGGATGCCCTAGCTGGTCTATTCTTTATCCAGGCAGATCAAAGCATGCTCCATTCTACCACCCAAAAACTTAACTTAGCTGTAGACATTTACAAATCACCTATATATAAAACCCAAAAGTACATAATTTAGGCATATTGTATACAAGGTATAATGATGTAGATATCTTTACAAAACCAAATAAGAACTTAAAGCAGATATACTAAATACAAATCCAGGATTACCAATGTTTAACAGTTTGAACAAGATCAGGAGAGAACTGACAAATATGTATCTGCTTCCTTGTCTGGTGCAGACATTAGAGTTCAGAATTAGGAGAGGGATATGAATGGAAATTTACAGGTTCGTAGCCAGCATGAGTAGATGACTCGCTTGATCATTCCACTAAAATAACCTCACTTAATGAACCACATTCCTGCTCTACTGGGGAACAACAGCCAAATCCCCCCCACTTCCTGAACATTAGTATATGCTGTCCCTGCTCCTGCGCAAAACTTTAGAAATCAAAACAGCATGATTTGTATGCTAGACATTCAGTCTTTTCTCCAAAGGAGCTCATTACAATTCAATTTTTAAACACTTCTGAGTCATGAGGAAGGGACATGAATGTTCGATTTGGCTACCTTTGTCTCCATTTCCTGTAGACATGAAGTCAGATATATTGATGTCAACAGCTTATGTTTCGTCAAGGTGGTAAGCAACTTGATTTAAACAATTTTGCTGATCTGTTGAATTATATTATTTGTTTTTCCCCAAACTACTGTAGAAATAATATTCCTTCTAACTTTTTGAACATGTTTAATTAATCTCTGGCGCAGTGAAATTTCTGTGGAAGGAAACTGTCCTGCAGATTCTTGTTTTTAGTTTTCCACCAATAAAAATTTACTTCATATATATTTAAAAGTTTTGCTCATTATCTTGCCACTTTGTGCTTAGATTATTATTATTATAGTTTATTTCTAAAGCGCTGTACGTGTACTCAGCGCTGCACAGGAGAAAATTACACTAAAACATATTGTAAAACCTGCCAAAGGTGTACAATCTAAAATACGACATAAGAATAAATTACACTAATAAAATAAACACAAAAACGAAGCAATAAAACAGCAATACAATAACAGATCAAATATTAAAATATTAAAACAAATCAGACAAGATCGGGAAATGCTTCTCTGAACAGGAGATGCTTTCAGCCCCCTTATGTCTCCATAGTATACATGATGTTTATCTGCCCTTTGTCCTACGGATGAGATGCTACAGATGGGGGAGGCGTTGTCCATGCAGGTGAGGATGGGGTGGCAGCTATGTTCAATTGTGGGCTTCCGATGTGATCAGACTTCTGATCCCCAGGACTGTCCCCAGCCATGGTGGGAGTAGCATCCAGTCATTTGGGTCGCGAGACAGACGTTCGATCAGCAACTGAGTAGTGGGCACTGCACATTCAATTATGGGCCCCAGACGCTGACATGTTCGGTCACAATGCATCCCTGTGCTCAAAAATACCCCTCTGCAATGGCATCCAAGGACATCCTGGAATGTGATGCTCCAGCTGATGGTGGCCAATTGCGGCAAAGAGGAGGTGGAACTTATAGCTTCAGACACAGCAGCTTGAGCTGGTAAATGGGAGGACCATTTACACTTCTGGCCAGTAATGGACGCTTTGGGGAAGCTTTCCTCATGACAGGTGTGAATGTTCCACCTTTACCAGAAGTTTACCAGTCCTAGTGCATGGCAGACTAATTAGCTAAGTGCAAAAAGGCCCCTGGAATCAAATGCATAAAGAAGGTGCATAAAGATGTCATTTGAAAGGGAAGGAAACACTTAAAGGTTGTATAGAGATTGAGCAGTGGAAGGAAAATGTCATGTTAGCATCCATTTCCCAAATTCTGCTTCCAGTGTTGATGTTTCTTCTCTCAGCCTCCAGGGACTGGACCAGCTGATGAAGCTATGGGGACTATCCTTGTCATTAGTCTGGGTTCCCATATTTTGAACCAGGGAATCTCTAAAAAGGGTGGCAGTGTTACAGTCTTCTGCTCCTAGGAGACACCCTCAAGGTAGAGGCTCCTCAAGGACAATTTCATGTTCCTCCTCTCCCTCCTGCAGCCTGATATGTTTTCCAAGGTTGTCGGGGGAACTGGTTGCCTTGCTAAGTGTGGGTGAGCAAGGCCAGTGGACAGTAAGCTCCAGTTCTGCCTCTTCTTGGTCCTTCCCCTTTTTGCTTCTTCCTCCTCCTCTGTAGCTGGTTCACCCTCTTCTCTTCCAGCAAGGACATGCCATGATGCAAGCTGGGAGGCACAGAGAAGGAAGACCCAAGTTTACAATGGAAAAGCATTGGTCCACACTCAAATGCAGGAGAGAAGAATCATCATCATAGGCTTACAAAGTCAAGTTGAGCTTTTGTTTCATCCTACCTATGGCCAGGCAGTTTGAGGTGGTACCAGTTATGGTGTCTTTTAACAACCCCCACTCTGTCACAGCCCACTGTCTAACAGGAACATCATGGGACAAACAAGTAGACAGCTTAAAGAGAGATGGTCTCTTCCTGAAACCTTGTCTAAATCATAGTATCTCTTTGGATGGATGAGTCTGCATGTCTGCATGCATATGTTCTTAAGTGGTCTTGGTATGTAAAAGGTTCTGATGCTGAGAGATGGTCAACACAATACTGAGACAACATTGCTGTGCCTGCGATAAACCACCCATTACTGTGCAGTAAGAGCTCTGTGTGAGATACAAATGGTTTAGCAAGACACCTGAAGCAAGGTTGTTTTCTAGTAATTTTTCCTAGAAGTACCACAATTTCATAACATATCCTACAGCTGTATAAAGGCCAAAGAATACATGAAAGTAAGAGGTATGTTTATGGCAGCACTATCAACTATAGCTGTATCTTGGAAAAATATTGATAAATGTACAATTGACACATGGTATTATTACATATCTGACCAGTTTAAATATGATATGATCAGACAAAGAAGAACGAGAATGTTGGGAGGGAATGTTAATATCTTAGTTGAAGACAGTTGGAAAGACTTATATAGCTATATTGCCAAACCGGAAGTAAACAAATTGAAGGAAATAATAAATAAGTTTCTTATAAGTCTGAGGTAAATGAGACTTGATACATGTAGTAAGAGTAAGGGGTTTTCGGTTTTGTTTTTGTTTTAGTATTGATTGTCATATTTTGTTTGTATTCTGTATTGTTTTGAATGTTTGTATTTGTATATGTACATTTTCAAAATTAAAAATATATATATAAAAAAAAATTTCAGAACATATCCTAAAGATGCATGCATGCTTACAACCAGCTTACAGATAAGATAGTCTTTTTCATGGCCTAACCCAAAACATTAGGAGTCCATGGCAAGAAGAATTTCATACAATGGAACAACAAAGCAGAATTTAAGTGTTGTGCTTTAGTCAAGATCTTGCTGTAAGAAATATATTTCATAAAACTAAGCAGCAATTTTCATGAGGAGGTACATGCCAGGAAAAAGTGCCTTCCTTCATAAACAATAACCCCAGTGCTATCAAAGCTAGAATTCCCTTAGCAGGATTCTGTCCTGCTGGCCACCTAAGCCTCAGAGGTGCCTACTATGAAGCAAGGCCGTGTCTGGAAAGCTTAATCTCCAGTGAAAGGAGGTAAGTGGGAAGGTTCCAGTTGTAACCTGCTCAGAACCACAACTTTGCTGATTAGATGCAGGGGCTGCAAAGATGTACAAATACCCTTCTACTTCTAACTCTAAGTACTTAATAAGGGGCTTTAAGTGTTAACTTAGCTGGAACCCATGAATTCTACAGCAGATTATCATTGTGGTATGAAACTGTCACCCTTCTGGTTGTAACTTCCCAGAAGGTAGAGAGTGTTTTTTTGTTGCCTCGCAGCAGTGTGGTTAAACGTTAAATGTGTAAATAGTCTAAAACCCTACACAAACATGGTTGTAGTGAGCAGCCAACAGCAACTGGTAACTATGTCACAATATAAGACAGGTATTTACACTAAGTATACCATATTCTAATACCAGTTTGACCTGGAGAGTGACTGTGGCCTTGTTTATAAATGGAAGAATAGCCCCTGAAGACAGAGCAAAACAGAAATATTAGCCCAGGAGAACTAATTCTTTTTGCTTGATCTCTCAAAGGGTGGTTACGCACTGGACCTCCAAAATACGGATCTATTAGATCTGTATTTCAGAAATTCGTGTTAAGTAGATCCGTATCTAGTAGATACAGATCTACTAACACCCTATTCCGTCCGCACCCACAAGGGAAGGACAGAATTAAATCCGGATTTCAGGTGGGTGCTGTGCGGAAGCTTCCTGCCCGTTTCCAAAATCAGCCCTCAGCTTCAGCGTACATACTTTCCCTCCGTTTCTCTGTTTATCAAACAGCCGAGAAACACCACTTGCCGCCAGCCGCCGCGCTACCTTAAAACTTTCCCTGTTTAAAGTGACAAAGCCCCTTTTCTGTGGAGCTCCCCTGTCACGTCTCTCAAGGAATGCGATCAGACAGTTCTATTTTAAAACACACAATGTTAATTTATTGTTTACACTTGGTACAGAAACAATTACGATTCCGAATGTCAGAGTCTTCCACCTACCCTACCTAGCCCTATGTCTATGAGTCAGGATCCTCCCTGTCTAATCTATAGGCTTAGGAACCCAGATCCCAAAACTTGCCCCCCACCCCTCCTCAGGCGAGAGATCTTATACACAAACGATCTCAAACTGGAACAAAATCAAGAACAAGAAACGAGAATGACTGTCACAGCCTTTTATATTCAGCTCCCCCTTGCTTGCTCACTCTCATTGGCTGAGCTCCTGAGTTGACTCACCCCCTTTCCCTCGCTTGGGCAGGCGAGCCACGCCCACTACTAAGCCATAAGATATGGCTTCACTCCTTTTTCTACTTACCGAAAAGAGTCGCCACACAGCATTATCTGGGAAAACTGGGTTTGATGCTGCACTTCCTCATGAAGCCAGCTGGGTGACCTTGGGTGAGTCACAGCTATCTTCAGCTCTCACAGCCCCACCTACCTCACAGGGTGTTTGTTGTGGGGAGACGA
>MTQE01002208.1:36071802-36101672 GCA_014337955.1 Aspidoscelis marmoratus
TTAGTTATAGCAGAGAGATCTTCCTCCCACGGAGTTTACTCTCAACTGTGGGTGGGGCCCCTGCTGGATGAGGTAAATGTGCTGGAAACAGCCTTTTCAAGTGCAGATGCTCTGTCTGCATGCAAAGCATGGGGCAAAGTTCAGAAAGGTCCCTTGACCTGAAAGGATTATATCATATATGAAATGGATTCTGTGTACGTGTTGAACATGGATTTTTGACTTGTGGAAGAAAACTAATGATGAATGCCAAACAGTGGGTTCTCTGCTCAGGCTGGTGTCAGTTGAAACTCATCACAGGGTGTTTTTTACACTGTCACTAAAAGTACCCATTAAGTACCCATTAATGGGTACGTAATGGCATTTTTGTACCCATTAATGGGTACTTAATGGGTACTTCTAGTGACAGTGGAAAAACACCCATACGTTCGGGTGTTTTAAAAACTCTGGTTACATCTCTGAGTATAGCATTTGCACTTGAGTCTCTCTCCTTTTGTTTAGCCTTGAAAGAATCCTGTAGAGCTAGAATGTTCCTAAGTGTTGAATTGAAAGAATACACTACAGCAACTAGCCTGGTGACCACAAGCAGCCTGGAGAGTTCTAAGAAATTCATGGAGGACAGGTGTATCAATGGCTACTAGAATGGATGCCTAGGTACCACCTCCAGGCTGAGGAGACAGGCAGGAGGCCTCTAAGGCCATTTACTGGGATTTGAGAGCAGGTGAAGGTTTTGCCTTTGTCTTCTGCTTGAGACGCCTAGAAGCAACTGGTGGGCCACTACGTGGGACAGGATGCTGGATTAGATGGACTGTGGCCTGATCCAGCAAGGCTTCTTCTATGCTCATATGTACTACAAATGTATAACTTATTTTTGTAGATGCTAATGTAAAGCACCTTGTAGGGGGAAAACAACTGAATTGGTCAAGTGTTTTACTCAACGGGATGCCAGATGAATAGTGTCACCTTGTAACAATGATACGTGATGTGAGCTTTTTTCTCTAACTGCAACTGACGCTTATGCACAAAAGCAAATCCTATTTGTCCTCTAGCATAATGTCACATTTACATATTCTTACTTCTCATCTCCCTGCTCATCCTGCTGTCGCATATATTGATGTGCTCCGTAGCATCAACCATTACCATATGCATGTAGTATTCAATATCCACAGATTAACACAGCCTGTGCTGCAGGTGTACAAGAAGAAAATACCATGTGTGCAGAGCAAATGATTTGCAAATGCTGAGCAAGCTACAACTAATGAGAATATCATGTTGTTGTTGTCGCTTCTGCTGTTTGGTACCATTGTACCATCATACTGGAACTGACTCCTGGGACTTTTATGAATGCATCCATGTAGTTTTCTTGGCAGAAACAGAAGTGGTTGGCCATTGCCTTCTTCCAGGGAAATGGCAGGTTTTGAACCTACAGACCTCCTTTTTGTTGTCTTTAGAGGCAGTTGCTCAGCCCACAGAGTTACAGTCACTCCCTGGGGCATTTCATACTCATGGAATTAAGTTCCCCAGAAGTATCTACCCATTTATACAGGTGGGAATTTAATAAGCATGGAAAGCAAAGTTTTATATGTATGATATACAGAAGAGATGACAACAGAGACATCCTTTCTTCTTAACGTAAGAGAAGTCCACCTGGATTCGACCCATGACCCATCTGCCAGTTCTTCCACTAACCAAGCAGAAGTTTCCAGGAAACAAGACATGAAGGCCGCCATACTTCCCCTGGCAACCAAGTTTCAGAAGCACAGTAGCACCTGAAAGGAGCATGTAGTCATCACAACTACGTGACACCCTTTCCCTTCCCACTTGCAGACACTTGTTTCAATAAATGCTCTTATCGTTTTAATATATTTGATTTTAAAAGTTGTTACCTGCCCTGAGACCTTTGGGTATAGGGCTGGATAGAAGTATAAATAATATATAAGAAAATATAACTATATTTTGGTATTTCTTCGATATGTATCCCATGGTTTGTCTCAAGATGGTAGTCAAGATGGTAAGCACTTGTTAAACAGGAAAAGGATGAACAGCCAAAAACTCAACTCTAGTCCTTTCCTGTTCCTTCTCTTTAATGGTGTAACTTTCATGCTCTTGGAAGGAACGTTGAATCTGCCCTTCCTCTTCCATCTCAGTACAAGGCTGCATGCCCATCGGCACGCTTACTTTTATTTCCCCCCATCAGTCAAAACTTTGCTTTTCTGTGTACTGAGCATCAACATTAAGGGTGCGTTTTCATACAGGCCTCAATACCAGATGGGCCTCTTCCAGCTTCAGGCAGCCTCAGAGGAAGAGGTCTGATGTCTCCATTGCCATCCCTGAGGCTGCCAATTTGAAGTTTTACTGCCTGCGCTTGGAGGTTCTCTTCACGATCTCTTCACTCTTCAGGTTCAGATGCAGAAGGCCTGCATGGAAACGTGGCCCATTTCGCTAGGATTTCGCTGGAGATGCAGCTCAGTGTGCTCAGCTTCAGAGTTGTTTTTCACAAACCGAAAGCTTTGCACCTCAGAAGGGGAGTGAAGTCCCTCTATGTGCCCTCATGCCCCTTTGGTCTAGGATGCTGTGGAGACAGGCAGATTTCAATACCTCTCCAAGGTGTTCTGAACCGCATGTGGAGATGGAGCCTAATGGACAAAAGTATTTGCCCTCTGCCTGACCAACATCATTTTCATTAATAACACTTAGGCAAATTTCTTTCTTTCTTTCTGCAAAAATATACAATCAAAATGCTCCAATCCCACCTTCCCCTTCTAATGCCAAAGCACAGCAGGGATCTAACTACTTGGCGGTGAGGAATAGAGGTTTGTGTTTTGTTTGCTTTCGGATGTTCAGAATGCAATAATTATTTATATTATTATCACACTTTATACCCCAAGGTGTCAAGGCAGGTTACAAGTGTTAAATGAAAATAACAGTGCCTGGAAGAGGGGAAGGAAAGTTGTTTCCTCAGCCAAAGGCCAGGGTAAATAGGTGGGTCTTTACAATCTTCTGAACATACATAGTGAAAGTGCCTGGCACACCTCAGGGTGAAGACTATTTCACAGTCTGGGGGCTATCACCAAGAAGTCCCCACTTCTTTAACTACTAAAACTGGTGATACAACCAAAAAGGCCTCACTTGCAGACATTAAGGCGTGGGTAGGTTGATAGGGGAGAAGGTGTGCCTTTAGGTATTTGGGACCCAGGATGTTTAGGGCCTTATAGGTCAATGTTAACACTTTGAGTTGGGTTTAGTGGCAAATTGGCAGCCAGTGTAGCTCTTTTAAGACCAGTATGATGTGCATTTCACCAGCTTTTCCAATTAGCAATTTGGCTGCTGCATTCTGCACCAGCTTTAGTTTCCGAAGGTGCAATTTGGTAGCCAGGAGAAGCTAAAATGGCTGTAACTAGGCCAGCAACTGGGAAGGTAAAACAACCAATGGGTCAAATGTGAGAAAATGACACAGTACAGAGCCAGCAGCAACTCACATGTCCCACCCTGCACAACATATAGTAACTCTGACTCTTTCTGGACTCTGCCTTATTCTGGATTATATCCAGGTACAGGGATGTGCCATCCTCATGCTGATGCAAACTTTGGCAAGCCCCACCCGAGTCTGCCACAGTCTGCACTAGCATGTAGATGGCTGGTCCCTATTCTGAGATATAATCTGGAATAAATCCCAGTGCAGAAAAGGCCTCAGAGCATAGCATGGCTGAACTGGAAAGCATTTGTCAATGTGAGATGGACTTGAATGTGGCAAGCAAAGCTCCACATAAGTATTTTTAGTTAGAGGCACGCGGAAGGCACAACAGAGTAGGCCAGACGTTAGGGGTGTCATCTTTTCAAGCCTCTTCCATTTCAAAAAAGCAAGCGCCCTGATTTATAATACGATTAAGCTTAAGCTGAGAAGTCTTTCTATATCTGGTGTGTCAGATGGGTTTTAATCAGTCCATGCAAGGCAAACCAGGAGCCTCACTCCTTCCAACTCTTTTCCATCTCTGCATAGGAAGACGGGCGCACAAGCCAGCCAGGGGAAGGAGATGAAGGGAATGAATGAATGTTTCTTTTTTACTGGTTTTTAAAATATTTATTTATTAAGGGAATGAATGTTTCTTGACCGCAAAACATTCAGAACAGAAGGATTTCAAAAAGGAGTGGAGGATACTTAGCAGAATACATCTGCAATAGCAAAACAGGGAAATATTTTCCTTTTTAAAGAAAGGCATGGGTTGACTTAACTTGTCCATAGGCGCAGGGCAGTGGTCAGCAAACTCATTAGTCAACAGAGCCAAATATCATCAGTACAATGACTAAAATTTCTTTTGAGAGCCAATTTTTTTAAAAAACTTAAACTATATAGGTAGGTACATTGCTATTAACTTAATTAGAGTACTCCTAAACTGGAAGAGCCACACTGTGGCTCCTGAGCCGCAGTTTGCCTACCCTGCGCGTAGGGCACCCCAAAATGTGTTGCTTCACCTTAAACAGATTTCAAAGAGAAGTCACACACAATGACCTTTCGGCAACCCCTGAACACGTGTTGCCGCGTTCACACAACACTGAGTTCACACAACACTGACCGCTGTAATGCAAAACACCGTGTGTGCTAAGTAGGAAATAAAAAATTTCGAAGTGAATTATTCTCCCAAAGAGATTCTTCCCCCTCATTCCCTTTTGGTGCTGCGATTGCCCCAACCGAAGCTCTCAGACTAAAGGAGCAGCTGCCGCTTTGGAGATCTGATCTTTTCTTTAGAGAAAGGCAATTCACACTGGCTGGGGTGCTGGCATTGCTCTTCAGTAGCCCCTGGTGGCCATTTTAAGGAACTACATCTTTGTACAAAAGGCTGGGGGAGTTTGGTTTAGAGAGGTAGAATCTCTTTCCCTTAAGGTGTGTATGCATTTTATGAGATATCTCTCTCTCTGGCCATTCAACCCTTAACTATATACACAGTGAAACACTGCTACATATTAATTTTGCATCAATCAAGTCTACACATTAGAACTGGCTGTAGCTCCAAGGCTTTTCATGGAGAAGACCACATGGTGTTTTCCCTCCTGGAAGAAGGCAAAGGCAAACCACTTTTGTACCTGTGCTCAAAAGACTGCATGAATGTGCCAATGTAGTCACTAGGGGTCAAGGTTTGTTTGAGGACAACTTTATGTTTGTTGATGCGTTCTTGCTGTGAATCTTTTAACTGCTGTCCCTAATACAGTCCATGCATTAGCACATTTAAAAGAACCCATGAGAACATCTCCCTTGTTACAACGGTGAAAGAGCCCTGAGCTCATCTGGAGAGGTCTTACTATGGGTCCTGTGAAGTATAGAATACCATCTTTCAGTAGCCTGCAGATGGGCCTTCTCTGTGGTGGCACCCTCCCTACAGAATGCCTTCAGTTTGGTCTTATGGTTAGAGTGCCAGCAGGGTGACCTTGGGCTAGTCACAGCTCTCTTTCTGAGTTCTCACAGCCCTACCTACCTCACAGGGTATCTGTTGTGAGGAGAAGAACAGCTGCTTTGAGTCACCTTAAACTGGTGAGAAAAGCAGGGCATAAAAGCCAGCTCTTCTTCTTCCCTCCCACTAGTTGTGAGCTACCTAAACACTAAATTTTTTTAGGGGCCTATTGAAGGCCTCTCTTTACTTGGACATTCCCTGCGTGAATGCTTGTTATTCACTGTGACCCATTACGTTTTTAAAGTGCTTTTAATGATGATTTTTGAAGGGAGGAAGAATGATCTCTTAGTCCTTGTGTATAGCCTGGCAGGCCTGACTATAGCATATGCCTATGCTTCTTTATCTAACATTGGCTTTCTTTGACCAAGTTCTCTGCTGGCCATTCCAAGTAGTAGACATGGCCTATAGATCTGCTCTCAAACTAGAGGCTGTATTTTACTTTAATCTTTTATGGTAGAAATAGATACCTGGTTTGAGTAAGTAATCTCCAGTACATTAGCCAGTAACCCTTTTGGGTCCAAGGAAGCAGATATGCCCAGTGATGTTTTCCTGTATGTAATATCCTGTGGTCATCACAGTATTTTAACTTGCTTCATGTGTAATTACCTGAAAAAGTAAACTGCCTTTCTTTAGCCTGAAGTCATTGGTAACAGCTTCATGTCATTTTGGTCCTTTAATATTTTTTACTCCATGGTCTGGTGAGACATCTTCCCTTCTTCAGTCATGAGTAGATTTTGTTCCACGGAAGACAAGATAACAGATATACACTATTAATTAAGAACCCAGGTCTAATTAGGGAGATTAGGCTATTTGGCAATAAAAACAGTGGATGTGGGTTGCAGTTTGGGAGTTGTTCTGCTTTGAATTTGAGCATTCAGGTAAGGCTACGATATCCATCTTCAGACGATATGACTGCCAAACTCTTTCAGCACTTGACTCTTCTAGCAGTCATATGCTCTCAAGATGGACATCACAGCAATATCTGAAAGCTCAAGTTAAAAGCAGTATAGAATATGCCACAACCCCAAAACAGCAACAAATGAAAACTGACCATGAAAACCTATTTTCTCCCAGAACATATATATATTTCTTCCCCCAAATAAATGATACCAAGTGCCCTAGTTAAAAACCTGCAAAATTGCCTTCGATGGTTGCTTATCTGTTAATCTCTACTACGATGTTATGGATTTTGCTGGATTACAAGCCTCACCTTCTCTATCCAACAGTTAGGCTGGGAGTTGTTGGCTGTCCTTCCTTTTTTCTCCACTCTGGTTGCAAATATCCTTTAGGATATTTGACCACTGCCGCTGCCAAAGGTGAACCTCAGAAGGTTTTTAGTAGGGGGTCACAGAGAAGCAGCTGTGGTTTTGAGAGACAGAAAAGAGATTATGGTTACTTCTGTATTTAAATGCACTTCATTATATTTTGTATCATGTACTGACGTTTTGTTTGTTTGTTGAACTATTTGCTAATTATTCTTGTTAGACCTTCTTGTGGTAAATCAGTATATAAATAAATGACAATGGGTGGTGGAGACCAAAAGAAGCTGAAGGGCCATAACTTCTGATGGTACTCTGACGGTGACAGTACAGTATCAAATGCTGTTATAACATATGGGACCAAATAGATCATAGGATTATCAAACTAGGGTACATCAACTGCTGGAAACCTGGAGCTTGTTAGATGAGCCAAACACCATGGTTGGTGGTGAAGCCTGGAAAAGATCATTTGCATTATGTTCAATTATGATTGTCTTGGGCAGCTAAGACACACCCAAGCATTCTATATGGGGCCAGGCCTTCCCACTCTACACCCTTCCATGAGATATTAAGACCATCTATCATTCTGATATACACAGTGTGTACATGCTATTCAGCACATGCGTTTTTCTCAGTAATGGAGTCAAAACTAAATAGTGTAAATCTAGTTAGGAAACCTAAGTTGGTGTGTTTGAGAGCAGATCTATAGGCCATGTCTACTACTTGGAATGGCCAGCAGAGAACTTGGTCAAAGTACCAGGAGTTCAGGACTATTTATTAAGAGTGGCAATCTCTACGCAATGTTTATTAGCACAAATACATAAGTCCGGTGTCAGATATGATAGCCCTTCCACTGAATTCTACATTTACAGTGGAAATCAAGATATTTAGAAGCTGCAATTTGCTTTTTGTTTCAACAAAGTATTTACTAATAGAAAAGGCTGGAACCAAACTCATTAGAGAAGGACCACTGCACCATCTCTCCTCTACAACCCTATAGCTGCCACTATGTAACCCAAAATTGCACAAGCATGTATTTGGGTAATTCTTGACCTACTATTTGTTTCTTGTGTCCAATTGAAGGCTTGGACTCATAAATCAGATTTGAAAAACTACTGAGGCATCTCCTTCTCAGGTCACCCGCTACCTTATAGACCAGAAATATACTTTTCTTTCTGCTGCTCTGGTAGCTTTTGACCCATCCACCCCAGCTACAAATTCGTCACCCAACTCTTCTAGACTGAAAACAAGGGAAGTTACCATCTAGCTAACTGTGAAGGTTCATTTAGAGGAGTTTTTAATTTGCATTTGCTTACTGGATGATTCAGGGAGAATCTGCAAACCTAAGTAAGCCAGCTTGGTCTAGCGGTTAGGGAGCCGGAATCTTATCTGGGAATACTGGGTTCGATTCCGCCCTCCCCCATGAAGCCAGCTGGGTGACCTTGGGCTAGTCACAGCTCTCTTCTGAGCTCTCACAGCTCCACGTACCTCACGGGGTGTCTGTTGTAGGGAGAAGAACAGAAAAGCTTTGTCAGCCGCTTTGAGTCCCCTTAAATGGGTGAGAAAAGTGGGGTAGAAAAGCCAACTCTTCTCCTTCTTCTCTTCTTCTCCTTCTTTTCACCAGTAATATGAAGGTAATGGGCCACTGGTCCATCTAGCAGAACCTGGTGGTGGTTGTACTTTTTTAGACAGAAGTCTTGCTCAGCTACATCTAGGAATTCCAGGGACTGAGCCTGCGGCCTTCCATATGCCATACTGCTAAGCAATCTTCACACAGGTCATGAAAACATTCTTCTTTCCAAAATATGGCACATACAATCAACGGGGATTAGGCATTACAACTCACAAGGGAGTCTTGAGCTTCCAACAAATGTGCAAATCATGTGTTGCAATGAGCAAACATGGCTTACTTCACAAAAGCACCTCACAGATCCAAAATGGAGATGGGGTGACAGGAATCTCACTATATCAGACTTGGTTTCTAAGTTGACGACATCCAGTATGGTGTAGTGGCTACTGGGCTGGACTACAGCCTGGTGGTCAGTGGCTACTAAGAATGGATGCCTAGGTACTTCCCTCCTGGCTAGAGAAACAGGGAGGCCTCTAAATCCATTTGCAGGAATCTGAGAGCAGGTGAAGGTTTTGCCCTCATCTTCTGCTCAAGATGCCCAGAAGCACTTGGTGGCCCACTGGTGAGATAGCATGCTGGACTAGAGGGGCTGTGGCCAGATCCAGTAGGGCTCTTATGTTCTTTATTCCAGGGCCATGAAAGTTCACTGGGCAGCCCTCTCCATGCATTACCTCTCAGAATGACACACCTTACAAGGTTGTTGTAAGGGGGGAAAGCAAATGCAGGGCCAAAGTTACCCTATTAGATCAGCCCAAATGCCTCTTTATTCAAGCATTTTATTTTCACAGGCACTGATCAGGTGCCTCTGAGAAGCTCACAATGGCAAGACCTCTAGCACCTCAGCTTTGCACTGATCCTTAAGATAATCAGAAGCAGCATGAAATGTTTGCATGCCCTGCTTAACATATTCTTGCTGAGGGTGCCTTGCTCAGTGTCCTCCAATCCAGAAGCTTGGCACGGCTGCCTGAATGCAGAGATCCCTTTTACTTACCAGGAGATTCACTTGTGCCTGGCATCCACACCAGCTGCCATTCTTCGTGTTCTGTGATGCTCCACAGCTTGGAGCTGCTTCATAGAGGAGTCAATGTGAAGTAGTTATGGGCACTACCTGCAACAGCTGTGCACAGTGGCCTTCAGAAACATAATGATGTAGCCAAACCCCCAACAAGAATGGCAAGAGTTTATCTGAGCATATAAAAGGGATCGCTGGGAGATGGGGTCCCATTAGAGTTCCTAGGTTACCACTTGACCACGCTTTCTCAACAAGCTTGGCAGCAGCTGAAGGAAGAGGCAAAAAAAAAATCACCATCCATTTCAAGATTTTATTTCATCATCAGAAAAGGGGGAAGCTGATGATTCCAAATCTGTTAATCCAGATTGTGAGATTTACAGATCCAAAAAAGCATTGAATCAATTTAACGACGACAAAAAAAAAATCTCATTAGGGGAAGGAGTGGGGAAGAGGAGGGACAGAGACATAAGCTACGGAAGAGAACCACACACACACTTGGTCCCAGTCCTAGCGCAAGTTTGGGACTCCCAATGGCCCACTGAGCAGGGCTGCTGAGCTGGAACATACCCACCTGACCAGCAGAGAAGTTCAGGCCCAAGAAGCCTCCTGCTTCTGACTGCCGTATCAGTGGGGCTTTGCTGGGGTGGGAAGCTGGACTGTCTGGGCATTATGGAGGAAAAAGAATCTAATCAAGGCAATAATAAATACTACCAGGCCAGGCACATGATTTCAAAGGCAGAACAGATACATAAGGCATTCACTGCTCTTGAATATTTTGTCCATAACAAGCTCTTTGTTCAGGATCAGGTGAGGAGCAGCTGAGCTAGGCCAATCCATCTTCTAGCCCTGAAACCCTCAGACTTCAGTGCTTCGCAGCCAGTTGGGGTATGACAGAACATGGAGATGACAGTGGCACTAATAATACCTCCAACGCCCTCCAAGAGGGGACTTCTCCCTGGTTGGAAGGAAAGGCTCCACTGGCCAAAAGAAACCTACAAGGATTGCAGCCTGAACTCTGCTTACACCCTTGGGAGGCGTCGGCCAGAAGACGCAAAATAGGAGAAGGGAAGGGCATCTGATGCTGGGATAGGAGCACATATAAAAAAGTGTAACAAGGTTGAGGCTCCCTCCCTCGAGAATGCAAGTTACACACATTTAAGGCATCATGGTTAAAGGAAACCGTCACAAATGAAAAGCCAACCCATGTCACATGAGGAGCAAAGGTAGGCCATGAACATGATTAAGCCTGGAAACAAGGAGGGCAGCAGGAAGTTGCCAGCTCGGGGTGGAATCGTGATTCCTCAGCACCTCGCCCGCGGCTCAGAGAGAGGAGGGCTTCCAAGTCCTCTTCCCCACAGGCAAGGACACGGCTTGCCCTTTAGCGCCTGCCTGAAACGTAATTCAAATGGGCCAGAAGCAGCAGCGCTCTTTAAAACTCAAGGCCCGAGGAAGGACATGGAGCCCTTCTGCCCCGGCGCTTTGGATGGAGGGCTGGTTTGTTTGGTCAACTTCTTTACATGATTCTTGGGAGGAAACAATTGTGGGACACTAAGCCAAAAGGTCTTCCTGGTGAGCTAAAAATGGGCAGGGGGGAAGGGAAGGGGTGTCCAATGCCAGCACTTTGGTACAGGGTGGGGATTCTACTGTAGCCACTGTCTGAGCAACTCAGGGTTTTGGCTGTGGAGGAGCTTAATCCTTCCACTCCTTCTTGATGTTCAGGTTCCACTCCCAAGAAAGGTGGTCTGTTTTATCATCATCTGTAAATTTGGATCGGATGTTGTAACTGCCTCGCGCCAGCATGCCCTTGGGGGCTTCCTCCATAGGAGTTAGGAATTCGTACTCCTCTCCACGTGGCCCATAGCTCCCAACCATATAGTCAGTCTTGTCAACTAGAAGAAGGAGGAGGAAAAAGAATTAGCAGTCCATGAAATGCTACAAACTGGTTTTCAAAAGGTGTCAATGGATTGAGAAAATGAAGAGCCTCCGGGAGGAATGATCCCGGTTGGCTCTTCTGTCTCTTCCACGTTTGGCTGCCACCAAAGCAGTTCTGGACATTAGGTTCATGCCAACTTCCATTATTACTGATGTGGCCTCATCCTGAACTGGATGGTAAAAGAGTTCCCTGAAAAGGCCCCCAGTCCCTCCTAGGTCTTTTTTCCTGCTCCATGCCTTCATGGAGGCTAAAGGAATAGGTCTTATAACCCAAGGCTCATCCCCACCCTCGGCACTTACTTTTCACTCCTTTTCTGAATGTGTGCTGAATGTACTTCAACCCCGAAACAATCTCTCTGTTCACCTAATCAGAGAAGGAAGACATCAGCCGACATCAGCTTTCTTGACGCGCACCCGCCCTCAGCCATTTCAACAGCCATTACCAGCATCCTTGGGAGACCTTACCCGAAAAGAGATTTTTATCCGGTATTCGACACCTTCCTTCAACACAAATGACTGCTTCTTGAAGCTCTCCAGGTCACCTGGAAAGAACCAGAGAAGAGCTCAGCTTCCCCCAATGGACCCAAGAGTATTTTATGTTCAGCACAGGATGAAGAATTCACTTCTGAATGCACTATTAGCCTTCCAAGTTTTTCCACAATCTCCGATAAAACTTTCTCCACTTCTTTACATCACAGCTACCATTTCAACTAAACACATGTGGGCAAAAGTCCCTTTACTGAGAGCCAAAGTGGATCACAATGTTGAACCCCAGAATGGTCTTACTCAATACCAACACTTGCCATTCAGGCCAGACCCCACTCAAAGGCACATACGTTATGCTATTCTGCTTGCCCTCCAATGCTAAAGAAAAAAGCTGGCTTTATACTATAACATACCCATAGGCTGATCCTGCACCCTGCGATGATACCACCCCATATTCTCTGAGGGTTTCCTTTAAACCAGGAGTGCAAGGGTTAATGCTCCAGCGTTCCATCCAGGATGACCATTACCACAGAGCTGTAAAACTCTGTGCACTTCACCCCACTTCTTCTTACCCAAGGTCTGGCAAAGCTATCCCAGCTAGGGATATGAATGAATTAACAACTGTACCGAATCCAAACTGCAAAGTCATTAGAACTGTTTGAAGGCGAATCATGAACCTGCCCACCACACCCTGTCCCCCTTCCCCGATCGCACCTGCTGCTTCCCCAGACTGTGCCACGCCGTCCCTCTCCTTCCATCCCATGCTGTGCCATCCACTTGTCCCCCCTCAATGTGTACACCTGCTACTCATAGGCCTGCGCCTCTTCACTGTCACTAGCCATGCCGTCTTGGAAAGACAATAGGCATCCTTGGCCTACCAAGCCTTCTGGAGTGAAGCACTGCAAGGCCAGCTATTGGGAGGCTGTGAGCAGAGCAAGCTATGTAGCAGGTTGGCCACTCTGGGAATGTGCCATGGGTCTTGATCCAGTGGGGCATTTCCTATACTCTCCCAGAAGACCCTGTGCATGGATATGCAAGCATCCACTACTTGCAAGGCCATGAATGTGGCCAACTGTGTTTGAGGGCAGAAGACTTAGTAGGCTGACAATGCAGGACATGGTAGATGGGTGGGTGGGTGGAAACAACAGCTAAAACCTCACTGCTTTGGTGAGGGATGGCTGGATGATGGGAAGTCCAGAATAGGCAGCAATTCCCCCAGACGGCAGAGTAAATCTAGGTCATACTGAACCAGTTCACATGTCCCTTTTCCCGGTGTGCAACCCTGGGAATGAGAAAAGAAGCAAGTCCCCAGTGACAGGTAAGTTGCTCCAGAGGAATCTGGCTATGCTCCCTCACTTCCCATGAATCAACCCTAATAGTTCAACATGGGTTTGAAGGCAAGGCTGCTCAACAGCAAGCAAGTGGAGGCTTAAATACTGTAATCACAGTATCAACTTTTCAGAACAGCATAGCTAAAAAAAGCCTCCAGTCCAAAAATAACTTCTCTTGTGTCAAAACTGGGTGCAAAGCAAGTTCTTCAGGCACAGAAAAAATAGAAGATTGTTCTTAGAACAATTTATTGAAGCTGAAAGCTTTCCTTCCAGCCCAGTCTAACCCACTCTTATGGGACAGATATTGAGTTTTGTCCTCTCACCTCTAAGGTCTAACTCCAAGGGACCAGGAGCAGTGGCACAAACCAAAGTCAGTTTTGTTACTACCACGTTGGGAGTGCTAGGATCTGAAAGACAGAAACAGGGCATCAATGATGGAGGACAGATTGCCAGTCAGGGAAAGGAATCTTCAGGGAAAGATGTTTCAAGCAGGATCATTTCTGAGTCCACTTCAGGCCACAACTATTGACAACCCTTTCCCTCCAGGGCCCTCCCATCTGGATGGAGCAGGGACGGCATTTAGGCATTACGCCATCACCTGCTAGCAGCAGGTTTCAACAGCCGTCCACCCCAAGACATACAGAAAACGCTTTCCGGGAACTCACCCGCAGTGATGGCAACGTTTCCTAGCAAAGCCTCTTTGTACTTGCGTAGGCTCTCGTCATCCTTGTCTAGCTCCTGGATTTCCTGGATGCTCTTCTGGGCAGGGGGCTTGTAGTTGACAGAATGCTCATCCTCTTCATTTTCAGCTGCGATCTGGGCCAGCTGTTCAGGAGTAGGTTCTTGCTCCGCCATCTCCACAACCACAACGTCTACCTAGGGGAGAAACACGAGGACATTAACTATATTACATGACCACCACTGGACCAGGTAGGAGACAACCTGTTTCACTGTAGTTACAGCTCATCAGGTGCCCGTTGACTCTGCAGAAAGCTCACTAGCTGAAGTTATCCCCTGCTCAGTGCCAAGATAGCTACCCAGGGTGCTGCTGTTTTGCCCAAGAAACCTCCTCGCTACAGGACATACTTTTGGAAAGCAAAGGATAAGAAGAGTCAAGTTCCTAGCTAAAGTATTTCCTTCCTTTAGTGAAGGGGAGGGGAATGCAGGATGTGAGCCTTTCTCCTCTACAGACGCAATATGACTTTTTTTTTCTTTTTGGAGAATACACTCTCAACAAAATCTGGAAGGAAATCAAGCTCAACAAGCTTACTTCCTCCAACTTTACCACTGAGTGCCTGATAATCTTGCAAACTGTCCTCCACAAAAGCCAACGGCCTCCACAAAGCAGGCAGGACAGGGTTAGTAGTAGGTAACTTTTGGAAAAGAAAAAAAGCTCTAAATTTAATTGCCTGCGGAGTGACTCTCCATTACCAAAGAAACTACACAGGGCCATCTAAAACAGCAGCTACTGGTTGGGGAGCAGAGGGGACGCAGGATAAGTGTCTTCAGGTCTTTCTCAGCATCCCAGACGCTATTATGCTAGATGAGCAAGATTAACCGTGGGCAACGAATCTTGTCATGAGTCCTGGTTTAGCCACTCTGGGCTACTACCGAATGCTCTGAAGCTGCAATTCACTGATGTCTCTCTTGAAAGGTTAGAAATTCTGAAGCAGCACAACCCCAATCCCCAGAAACGTCAAGGCTTTAGAATTCTGTCCTATAACTAGTGGGAATTGGGCTACCGGAGGCTTCAGGGTTTTGCAACTGTGACGGCTCAGGGAATTAGCTAGTTTACTCGCAGCTATCACCCCTACCCTGTCTTACTCCTTTCCCTTTTGTCTCTCTCCTTCTCCGATTCACTCTGCATAAATATACAAAGGTCAGAACAAGGGCTAAAAATCCTGCCAACAGACACTCACAGACGCTAAAGGGAGCCAGTCTGGGGTAGAGAAAAGCACTTGGAACTACGAACCAGTTCAAGCTGTCCAGTCCTGAAGGATATTTTGCTTCCAAAGTACATACTCATTTGCATAGCAAAGAAGGGAAGCAAGATCAGGCAGCCCAGGCAAAGAGGACCCATGACCAACAATGAGTTGAAGCCAAGCCAAAGCCTTTGCTCTAAACATTAAACCGGAAAGCAGCTCTCGGAAACCAGATTAATGCCTATTAAACACACTGGGCTGCAGCACTTTATGAAACCTTATCGGGCCACATAGAAAGCTCCAACGCATCCGAGATTTCAGCAGAGATCTTCTCGACCCACAGAAGTACACAATTCTGCTTCTTATGGACAGAATTTGCAATTATCAAACATAGCACTGTAGATCCTAATAGCTCCAATCTCAGGATTCAGGCAGGGGTGCTCCCCAGCTCCGGCCTTGAGGGGGGAGGATAAAACATATTTGCAAGAGGAAAATGTGCCACAGCCCCTTCCCCAGGCATTCTGAATTTAGTACAAATCTCAGCTGGGCCCCAAAGCCTAAAGTACAAGGAACTACATGCCCTCCAGTCTGGAAGCCTTTCAACACTCAACGGCATCTCACGGTAGGAGCAGAAATTAAATGAAAGCTTGCTACGTAATCCCCTCAGAAGAAGCAGTTTTCACACCAGGAACGTAAACAGTGGTTTTAATAAATAATTTGGTGCTAGTAGCCAGAGAGAGAGACTTTATAAGACAGAGATAAATCAGATACAAATCAGTGTTCAATGAGGACTTTATTTACTGTATTTGTATCCCACGCCTTAGTAGTCTATCAGAGCGGAAAGGTTCCTGCTTTCCAGGCAATTTAGAAAATGTTCGTAAAAACAGTTGCGGCCTTACGCTCTAAGAGTAGAGAGATACATAATGAGAGGGGAAGAGGACAGGAATAGGAAAAGGGAGTCCTACCACAGGCAACATGGCATGCAAGCTTGTGGTGGCACATGGGGAAGCCGAGGTCACTGGAGGGACCTAAAATTTCACCCTGGCCCTTGGTTGGGGAAACAACTTCCCTTCCCCTCTTTCCAAAACTGTTGTGTGTTTATTTTATATTTTGTTTTTATGGTAGCTACCTATCTTGAGACCTTCAGAGATGGGGTGTGATTTAAAATGCAAAGAAATAAATAAGATAACAGAGCTAATACACCTGAAACAGCCAAAACAGTGCTCTCCAGATGTTGCAATAGCCCTAATTATTGCCTGATCAGGCTAAAGGGTCCAGGAACTATAGCCCAGCATCTGGAGGGGCTTTAGCTGGCTTCCAGTACAGCTGCATCAAATGAGATGGACTCTAACTCAAAGCAGTAACTTTGTTTTTAAGATCCTAAAGACTGTGCACTCTTGCAACAAATGAAAATGACTGTCCCTGGGTTGTGTTGCAGTTTATTTAAACTATCGCTCCCTCTTCTTTGATCAGTGGTGGATTTAGAAAGCCGATTTCACTCCCATAAAATTTGAGGCTCAAGATTTGCATACCTATAATGGCTCAGGCATATGCTATTTACTTATTTACCAGGCAAGGCATTTTCACACTTAAGTTCTGTGGTAGAGTGATCCAGAGAAGTATAGGGATGGTGGCTGCCATTCACACTGTGAACACCAGTCATATCCTAAAGCTACTGGGCTCTTACCTTAGTGCTGTTGAAGTGTGGACCCTCCCACCTCACCACAGCAATGGCCACGCATACCGGCCATTGCTATAGCAATCAGGCAACGCGGCTTGCAACTACGCAGCTGCAGCCTCCGCATCCCCATGGAGCCTTTGCACAGAAGCAACTGTGAAGGCTATAGCCATGGAGCAGTTTTTACTGTGCCACAGCTATCAAAGATGGAGACAATCACACACCCTGGGAGCCGCTCCAAACAGAAGCAGCTCCACAGTGTGTGGATGCTTGGTGCCACAGCATCCCTGGGCCATCCCCATTCTCAAGTGCAAAAAGGCCCATACTTTCAAGATAAGGTCACTCAGATTTGCATGAAATTGGGCTGCAGAGTTAGAAGTGGTTCAGTGGAAGTATCTGGAGCACCATCGGGTCTTGTTATATTCAATTACGGTGGTGTGAGGAAGTGGACAAGGTGCTTGCAAGAGTTTGGCCAACCACTTGTCATCAGGAGTTTCAGAGTGAGGTGCCATCAATATGCTGGTTGACACCCAAACCTGTATCCCCATTCATTCTGAGTAAGAGGAGACAGTTCAGGTGCCTGACTGCTGCCTAGAGGCAATGATGCACTGGATGTAGACCAGTAAATTGAAATTAAATCCAGAGAAGATGGGTTTACCTTGGGTCAAGGGGTCCCAAGTCCAAGAAGAGGCACCTGCTTTTGGATGGGGTTGTTTTGCTCCAGAAAGGACAGGTGTGTGACTTAGAGATGCTTCTTGATTCGTCACTGTCCTTTTGACACCTATGTGGCAGCGACAGCCCAAAGTGCCTACCTCCATTTCTAACTGCTTTGCCAGCGTCGACTTTTCCTGCATAAGGATAACTCGGCCACAGTGATCCAAGCTCCCGTAACTTCCAGATTACTATTCTAGAAGCCGGAGCTAGTATAGAATCCAGCAGCTCAACTGCTGACAGAAGTTTCTGGCTGGATGCACAGCATGCCGGTCTTGAAAGATCTGCACCGGCTACCTAGTTGCTACTAAGCGCTAAGTGACTTGGAGCACGGTTATCTGAAGAAGCGCCTCCTCCCATGTAGATCTGCCTGACTATTAAGATCACAAGGTGAGAGCCTTCTTGTAGTCTTGCCTCTTTCAGGTGTGTGAGGGGTGCTGACACACAAGAGGGCCTTTTCTATGGTGGCTCTCAGACTTCAAAACAGCCTTCCTCCGGAAGAACACCAGACACCAATTTTGTAAGCCCTTCAGAACCTGATTAAAACATAACTCTTCACCCAGGGCTTTCATACTTAGCTTCCTCTAAGTGATGACCTGCCAAGAAGGGATGGATGGATTATATTTTAATGTATGTTTGCCTCCATTTTATGGTTTTTACTTTTTTATTTTTGTGACCTGCCCTGGTATTTTCAGGATATAAATGCAACATAAATACTCATTTATGGCATTTATATTCTGACTTTTATCTGAAGAGCCGAACATGGTGTATACCATTTTCTTCCCCTCCATTTTACCCCCAAACCAACCCTGTGAAGCATGCTAGATTGAATAGTTGTGATTGATTGTGAGCCAGTTTGGTCTAGTGGTTAGGGAGCCGGAATCTTATCTGGGAATACCGGGTTTGATTCCGCCCTCCTCCATGAAGCCAGCTGGGTGACCTTGGGCTAGTCACAGCTCTCTTATGAGCTCTCACAGCCCCACCTACCTCACAGGGTGTCTGTTGTGGGGAGGAGAATAGAAAAGCTTTGTCAGCCGCTTTGAGTCCCCTTAAATGGGTGAGAAAAGCGGGGTAGAAAAGCCAACTCTTCTTCTACTTGATCCAAGGCCCAAAGTCTTTCATTGTCGTGAGTGGGGATTTGAACTCCTAGTTTCTACCCTTGGTGGTCTATCTAATATGCCATGTTGGCTTTTAGTGTGACATGAAGTCATATGTCTTTAGTTTTTCCTGTAGTTGTACTCTTTATTATGGTTACCTTTCAGTTAAATATGTATATAATTGGAGATGCTCAAGCTGCCTACACCCAGAAACTGAAAGGAAAGGGAGAAAAAAGAGAGATGGCTTCTTTTTTGGGTGGGGTGGGGTGGAGATACCCACTGACTTAGCAGCAAACTTAAAATAAGGATGCCCATCAGGTTCCTAAGCCTAGAACTGTTTCAAAAGAAGCAATCGGAAGGTTTTTAAGTACAAGAGGATTCTTAAAAGCCTGGAGCCCTGTGACGTGCCAGAAATGCACTGCGCACGTCATCAGCTTGTTACAAGACAACAATTTGCCACTGGTTCCTTTTTCTCCAGAACATTGTTCAGAAACATCATAAAGAATTCCAAGAATTTAAGAACTTCAGAGACCGAAAAGGAATAGGGAAACTATATCAAGGATATGCTTGCATAATTACATCAAACAATTGCTTGCCTCCACCCTGTTCTCTGCTTCAAAGGGAGACATACACTTCCACTCCATAGGGCCCCCAAGGGGCAACCTTTTGGCTAGCAAAGAACTCTCTCCACCCCTTCTAACGTGTCCCTTTAAGGATTTCGGCTGGCTGTTATGACTGGAGGATAATATGATGCAGCCCAGCCCTACACCCCTCCCAATCAGGAAGCTGGCTCTTTCCCCAAGGGTGTGTCTACATGCTTTGGACATTACTGAAGAGCTGCTGCCACTGGCACAAATCAGCTACTTTGCTATGTGAGTTAGACAGAACGCCCTTCTTTCAAAGCTTCTGTCTATATCTGCTTGTTCTTAACAAAGATATTTTACTTCCAGCTTTCATCTCAGCACCTTCCTAGCATGTGTAAGCAAACCATTCGAAAAAGTGGACCATACAGCTACTGATGAAGTCAAGAAAATGAAATCTTCACACAACAGGCAGAGTTTTTAAAACAGGGTTTTCCAAACTTTAGGAATTCTGAGCCCACCAATGAATGACTCGAAGATTGGCTAACCCACCTGCCATGGCTGAGGGGAGGCGTGGAGGATGGCACCTGGGCAAATGTAGCCCACTAGCATGGGCTGTACAATACTTCTTCCCCCACAGAGCCCAACTGCGGGCAACTGCTGGGAGGTGAAGGTGGCTGAGTGGAGGCCAGGAAACATCCACACAGTGAAAAGTACTTGTTCTTGAATCCACCCAAGCACCTCTGAAACATGGTCTTTTTTGGCCACTGATCTCGCCATGGCAAAACTCAGTTTTTCCACAGCTACCTGGTACTTTGGGAAACCGAGATTTAAAAAACACAGAGACAGAGGCTGTATATATTAATCCAGTAAAAAATTCTTCTACATTACTAGCTCAAAAAAATGCACTAGCAGGATGCAAAGCAGAGGTGCTGTCCTACAGCAGGGCTTTCACAATGATTTAGAAAGAGAGATGGATGTTCCTTCCCCTAACCAGCAGCCTGGCTGCCTGCCTGCAGTTCCCTGACATCTATGGCTAGCAGCTAAGCATTTAAGAACAAAGTGGGCAGCTCTAGAGTCATATGTTAGCTTCTAGGAATAGACACTTAGTGTGGTGATTCACAATATGCAGTGGAACTCCAGCAACAGCATCACATAAAATAAAAATATGTCAACACGCTCTTCAGAGCAGAAGGCTAATGCTCTGAAGACTGCTTAGGATAGTAGTAACACTGAAAGCCACAGCTGACTGCCAAGAGTCACAAGAAAGGCAACGTAACCCAAAGAAAATAGGGAAGTAGATCATAAAAATTTGTTCTTATAGCTTTTTTGCTCTTAGGGGAACAGGAGGATTTGTAAACAAAAAAATTACAAGTATGCAGTTTGGGAAAACCTTAGGAAACCAGAACAAGCCTTTGTGATCCCTGAAGGACTCTCACAGCAGCTTCCCTTTACAGAATCCTGCACTGCAACAGGCTAGGGAGGAAGTCCATGTTACATGAAGTAGCATACTCTGGCCTCTTAGCCTCTTGCTTGGAGGAAGAGCGCAGATTTTAAGGGTCAGCAAAATGAAAAAGTCCCAATGGGAACCATTTCCAGGTAGCAGGCAAAACAAGAGTAACAAGATCATTTTTAATCTGACAATTTTGTATTCTGCTCGCAGAACTTTATGTGGTGGACATACTGGGTCCACGGTTTTGTTGCTGGCGTTTGGTACAATCAAATCAAACATATCTTCAACCTACATAAGAACCTAAGAGGAGGAGAGTTGTTTTTTATATCCTATTCTTCCCATCCATTTAAGGGGACTCAGAGCAGCTGACAAACCTCATGTTCTTCTACCCACAACAGACACCCTGTGAGGTAGGTGAGGCTGTGGGAATTCTTAGAGTTGTGACTAGCTCAAGGTCACCATGCTGGCTTCATGGAAGAGTGTGGAATCAAACCCAGTGACTATGAGATATGAGTCCGGCACTCTAACCACAAGACTAGGATCCAATTGCTTCTTGGCCTTCTCAAGCAGAAGACAAAGGCAAAATCTTCACTCATAACCCTCTGCTCTCCAGGTGCCAAGTATCAAACTAACTTTCTACCTCTTAGCTACAGCCACTCCCGTTGGATACAGTATTCAGAATTTTAAAAAGAGGATTCTGAATTCCTGGCAAAGCCTTCCACCTTCTCAAATCTGCCAAAGGAGAACACAAAGAACAAATAAACTCTTGTAAGAAAGCCCAGTATCTTAAGTAGCATCAAAGACCTTAAAATCTAGGGAAATGATGCCAAGGGTATGGCATTAATTATGATTTCAGGAAAGCCTTCGACCAAACTAAATACTGTACTCACGCTGAGACACATAATACTGAAGGCAAATAATCAAGCACAAAAGTAATTGGAGTCCTACTTCTGGAGGTACAATACATCTATTGTGATATACACGTATATATAGACATGTGCACCGATTTGGTACCAGACCAATGACACTGCCTATCATACAAAAATTAGGACCTACTTTGGGGACGTGAAATGTATCATCAGTTTGTATATAGGACAAACATGAGCGTCTGCCCCTCTCTCCCAAAACGAATGGAACCCTGAAAAGCTAAGAGGATGGTAAAATGGTTCAGTTCCTGGTGGCTACGTGGACACTGCCATACAGCTGTCTAGGGAAGGCTACTACAGTCATCTGTCACTGCTGCCTTCTGGAATGATGTTAGGCGTCTTCCACATGTAGAACAAATAACCCATCACTGAGCCAGTACATCCTAATATGGATATAATGAGTTCATAAAAACTTTCCCCACAATCATTAAGCCCTCAAGCATATAGACCATTTTGATTTTACTGTGTGTGAGTGTATGTATGTATGTATACACACACACACACACACAAGTAGAACTTTATATAAGGCACAAGCCATGAGCACACAACTGCAACCCAGGCATACGTACTTAGCTATCACCACACACAAAGCAGCAGACGTTTACATAACCTACTTGGCACAGATCGATCCTATATTCTTGTTATGAGAACCTTAAAGCAAGTATAATATTAATTTTATACCATGGTATTAAATGCTAAACTTTTCACAAAGCATGAGCAGGGCTTGTGCGTACATGTGAGTGAGAGAATTTGGCAATGCTGTTGCCTTATATAATGTTTGAACACAAGCTTCCAGTCCCAAACCAAGACTTGGAAAACATCTGTGTTACATCTGAGGGAAATCAAGAAGAGGATACAAAACAAGATTTCAGTTCTTATGGCTGGGAATTCCCTATCATTATAAGCACTGGCAAGTTGCCACTCTCCATATCATCTTTCATCGTATTTATTCAAGAATTTTCAGTTTTTCAAACAAACAGAACACTATGAAATGTGGAATTTATTCTGGACACGTAGCTTTGACGCAGAGAGGGTTGTTTTGAATATGAAACGAACTACAGGACAATCTTGAAGCTCACCGCAAAAACATTTCAACTGAAGAAGGACCATAACTTGCCAATTCTCTGAAATTCAGCACTTGAAGAGAAATACTTCCTCGTGGGACAATCCTATGTTGGCACTGTGACTTTGCCAGAAGAAGAAGACAGAGAACGTAGTCCTTCTATCATAGTTACTTGGAGATTCAGAGTCCAACCCATTTTTAGTGGCATAAATCTCTTCCAAAGAGCCCACACTTCATCTGGGTCTCTCAATAGCAGAATCTTAAACTCAACTAATATCAAAATAAGTGTGATAGCCTTTGATGCACAAGAAGCTACAGAACTAGCGCCACCAGTCTTCCGAAAACTGCTGTATAGTACACAGCTCAGCTGCAGTTATTTATATCACATCAAAAGATCTCAAACAACAAATTGCCACCATACATGGAAGAATTAAGTGCTATCTGCATGTATGCTCAGCACTTGACTGCACATCATTCAGTGGGATAACTCTTTCTTTTAATGATTACAATTCACATTCTTCATATTAACCGATTATCTCAGAGAACCTGGAAGGGGAAAAAATGAAGAATGCAGAAGTTGCGCAAGATTGTGTTTCTGCCTGAATTTGCCCGCCTGCAAGCCATCTAAATTGCCTAGTGTACTAGAATGCAAAAGGAGGGGGAGACGCAGCAGGAAAAAAGAGAACCAACTTGCTACCAGGGATCCTTGAAATACTTTTAGTACCAGCCTAGATTAGAACAGGAGCACCATGAATTCAGTACAGTTCTTCAGAAGCAGTCCAGCAGAAGTGCAATGGTGCGACCCTGAATTGGAGAACTGCTCTCACACTGACGCAACTAGGTTGAGAAAGGTGTCATATAAAGATCTGAATCAATTCTGAATCTGAGAATTCAAGGCAGCTTTTCAAGCATCAAAAACTGTCAATCAGTAGGACGTAAAAGGCTTGCCTGCCCTCAAGTGATTAGCGTGCTTAACTACATCCATAAACTCTGATGATTCAATTCCCAGTTGGGCTCAAAGTAAAGGGTTCTTTATATTCTATGCAGCAATAAAATGACTCTCTCTTAGAGTCAGAGAATAGGCTAAACGACGCAAGACTGGCCATAACAACCTTTAACATGCTGCTGGTAAGACACTAAACTGTCATTGTTAAGTTATATCATGACCTTTATTGTAGCTTAACAAGAGAAGAGCTTGTTCACCCCTCAATTTTTCAAAGAACAAATCTCTTTCCATATAATATAGCATAAGCCTTTCACTCAGAAGGCCTTAGGTGCTGTTTATCAGAAGATTTATAAGATAAAATGCACTCACATCTTACACTGAGGTGGCCAGATAATCAGGAAATGTTAGGTAGCCCTTAGTGTGGCAGGATCTATTGTACACATCTGTAAACACAAAAGTTAATATACTAACTGCCAATAGTGCTTTTGGGAGTTTTGCTGGCAGACCTTCACTACTCAAACAGTCCTCCCAACACAAAGTCACCCTTCGGAGATTTATAAAAGAAAGGCGAGGCCAGCTGAAAGCAAAGTCTCACCAAGTCTTCCCAAAAAGCACAATTCAGATCATTAATAAGGCTGCAGTCCAACCAGAAGAACATTCAGCACTGCAGGGAAGATGCGAGGCTTTGCCTCTAGGGAAATTGGCTGCTGAGAAGAGGCAAGAACAGAAGCCTCTCACTGGAATGGTCCCCACGGCTAAGCCACTAATTCACTCTGGCAGTGGGTTCCATCTGAATAAACTGGAGATCCCATTAGCCTCAAAGATAATGCAGTATGCTGCGAAGAGGGAAAATGGGATCAGTGGGGAGTTTGGACTTAACCTTCTTAGATGCACAATTGAGCCAGGGGACACAGGAAGCCATTGATTGCTAGTGCATCTAATTCAAAATGGTTTCAGCCATGCCTTCTAGCATTTTCTATGGAATTAAAAAGACCTAGCTGGGAGAACATATTTGGGTCTTTTTAGAACCTTGAACAGAACTCACTCAAAACCACAACAACCAATAAGCACCGGTTATTTTTCCATACTGGAAAAGAATTGGGCACAGCAAAGTCTGACCCAGAGCCTGCACTCACTGCCACTGTGCATTTGCTGATAGCGGACGTGTACTGAGTGGCTACACATACAAGCCTGCACCATAGAAACACAACAGCAAATATTGACAGGACTGGAAAACAAGGCATGCCAGAAGCCTGAGCTGAAATGCTAAGGAGCCAGTCCAGGGACCATAGAGCAGTGTTTTTTTGAAGGCTAAAATTTTGTGCTGGCAGGCTATGAGGCAAGACAAAATCAGCAAAAGCCCTCCTAGCTCAGAACCACACAAATATATGTCTTCATTGTAAATAGCTTCAACATTTTAAAATAAAGAAGTGGTAGGTGAATAGTTAAATAGTTATATACATAAAAGCAATAGTTAATTTCACATGAAAACACAAATAGCAGGTAAATGCCTCAGATCTAAGACCTCCAGGTAATAATCCTGCCCTGAGACCTTTGGGCATAGGGTGGGATAGAAGAAATCATCATCATCTCCTAAATTCAAAGCAATGCTGCCTTCTAAGACAGACTAACAAGATTTCTCTTTGCTTACAACCAAATCATATTTAACACAACTTTTAAAGAAGAAGCATGCAACACAAACAAGGGAAGATGACACCTATTAGATGAGGTGCAATGTATTTATGGAAAAGATTGACAAGATCAGGATGACACCAGGCCAATACCAGGCTGGTCAAAAAGCAAGCCAGTGCTTCTCTGTGCAGATGACAACTTCTTCCCTCACTGCTTGCAAGTCTAAATGCAGTATACCTTATTTCAGAAAGGATTAGCAACTCACACAGAAGACATTTTCTCTCCCACTATAAATACGTCTGTTACTACTGGCTAAGCAAAACAAGATTAAGATCTGAGGCATTCACCTGCCATTTGTGTTTTCATGAGAACAAACTAAATGTTCCCTACCTTATCAGGTCTATTAGACCCAACTAAAAAAAGTGAAACAGTCCTTTGTACAGTTATAGGTTTATTATACACACACTATGCACAAATGCATATACACCCAGTTCTTCTACATTCAATGAACTATAGCTGGAAATATGACATTGCTAACCCTTCAGCATCATTGTTCTGCTTAACAGCAAGCATTGCATGGGATACTACTGATCCATTTGTTATGTCATCCACCTCCTTATGCATTGGCGTGTCCATGATACTCCTTAAGTAACACATGTTCCCTGGGGTGGTGCTAAAGAGCAGTCACTCTGAGGCTACCATCTAAAACCTCGAAGGTGCGGCAACCAGACAATCTTAAAGGATCTCCTGGTTCTGTCACCTTGCTTAAACTATGTGAATTTGTCATACGCTAAATAAATAAATATGCACTGGCAATGCTAGCATCCCAGTGCTATTCTTTTGACTGCTTCTAGCTTAGGCTTTAAGTGGAGTCAAGATACAACATATCATATCTGCCATTATGCTTTACCTAAACTGTGCCAAAAGCAAATGGCATGAAAAGGGGTCAAAGGTAGCTTTTTAAATGCAACATATCTAGATATCAGGAAAAAGCAACTAAATCTGTAGAGATGCAACACAAACAGCACTAACGGGTGACCAATAACAAGATGGAATTAATAGCTTTATGCTAAAAAGTAAGGCAGAGAGGACATCTCTTCTAAGACATGGGAGACTTATAACCATCCATGATAACAAATCTGTTCAGTCAACCTATAGCTTCTTTTTAACTTGCTCCACATGACTTTCGAAAGCAGAAACCTTTATCCTTGGTAGTGACACAAAAGTAATCAGTTCAAGTATTGACCTATGTCTCCACTGGACTCATCTGCCAAATGAATAGTCATCCTTCAATATAAGTGATTCACTCCAATAAAGAAGCAGAGCTATGGTAATTGTCATTAAAGAAATAGCACATAACAAAAAAACTAAATCCCCTTTCCTTTATTCTATGAGGAAGGCTAACAGTACCACGCCAAGAACTCTTAAATCAAATCCGGACCCATACTTAGGAGTTTAACCATACTTAAAAGTAGCCATTTCACCCACGCCCTTTGTATGAGAACTCTTATTAAAACATCCCAAGTCTCCCAGGCTTACAAAATATAATTAGGATATAATTCAGCCTACAAGAAATATAACTGAAACTTTGTAGTTCAAATTAATAATGTTCCAGAAATTAAAAGGCATTATGGAGGATAAAACCTGGAAATTGTGAAACTCGAATTTGTCAAGAGAAGTATCAGACACTTCAGCAGAGATGCTCTAACAGAAACAGGCAGAGGAACAACCCAACAAACCAGCACAACTACTAACTAGACACAGAGGGGCAGGAAGGTGATACCAAGTAAATGGATTTCCACAGAATTAAAGGAGTTTCGACTTTGTGAAAGCGAAGGGCTCTTCCCTCCCCAGTAGAAGAGGCAAGCGGGACTAATAACCGCTGTTAGTAATTTGCAAATTTGCACGAGCAAATAATTTGCCTTTGCATTGCCCAGGCAACGAGGAGAAAGAATGAGCTTCTGCAGATGGCCGGCAAAAGAGAGGCTGAGGGGGAACGTGGCTTCAGCGCCTGAGCCCAGCGGCCACCCCCGGCAGGGATCCTGGAAGGCGCCAACCAGCCATTCTTCCAGGGAAGCCCGAAGCAACAGTGCAGCCGCTCCCACGGCCACCAGGAAGCACCAGTGGGCACCGCCAGAGTGGGCGGAAGGCAGCAAAGCCCGCGGGAAAGAGGGAGCAGGGGAAACCCGGGAAACCCGTCCAGACGCCAGTCCCCAGACTCCGCTTCGAGAGCGGTTTTTCTACCTTGCTCGGCTGCTGCTTCCTGCTCTTTCCGCCGCCACCGGTGACAAACGCCACCCGCCGCCACCGCCCAGATGCACCCCGCCCGCTCGCCCTCGCGCCCCCGCACTTCCGTGATGGGAGGCCAACGTCACTTCCTCCTACAAGTAGGTAATTGTGAAGGTTTCCCCCACCGATGGGCGTTAACTTCCGGCCCGCCGTCCTCCACGGCCTGCCTGTCACGGTGAAGGCGGGGAAAAAGTGACATCTAGTGGTGACGATCCAGTCCGGGCTTTCAGAACAGCCGAACCACAGAGGACGACGAGCCAATAGACTTGGGGAAATGCCTGGAAAAGAGACAGCGCCGCCACCAGGCTGCCTGCGTTGTGCTGCTGCTAGCTAGGAGCCAAAAGTGCGGTCGCACACAGGGTGCGAGTGCGGGTGTGCTTTGAATAAGGGGACCTTGTTTGCATGAGGTCCTATGGATGGTGGTTTTGTTGCATGACCGGCGACGGAGGTGAAAAGAATTGTGTGTTTTTAAAAAATAAATATATTTATTCATTAACTTCAACATGTAACATCTGAATATAGAACTGTAACAATGAAACATTTGAAAAACTGTTACAATCAATATAAGGAACAGAGACTTTTGCGTGTTTAGAAGATACTCCATATCTCCAGGTATAGGGCGGGATAGAAATACAAATAAATAAATAAATAAAATGGCTGCTTTTCCCAACATTTCCCCCATTTTTGGAGTGGGTGAATCGCTTTGCACAGGGGAAACTTTGCACAAGCTGATCCAGGGTTTGGAAAGTTTTGTTTTTGGGCTCTGGAGATCGAGGATGATGCAAAGCATGGGGGTCTGCTGCTACATTTTTAGGAGAGCAGACGTATGCTATTTTGCTAGCCTCCCAGATTATCGGAAAGCGAAGCAAGCTTTGACGAACTATTTTTCACCAAAACAAAATATGGATATTAAGCTTTGGTAATTTTGGCAGTTGTGTGCAAGGGTAGAATAATGAAAATGGGCTGCCACTTACATGTGGACCACAGACGTATCCCCAGATACGTCCCTGGAAAGGGCCTGAGAGGGCCTTTTTTGTACTTCACCGGTGGAGTGACCCAGGCAGTTCACTGGATTGCTCCAGGTGCATCTGGCCACTGCCATACCTCACCCAGAGTTGCCTCAGCTGTCCTCAGAGGATCCAGCTGTGGACAACTGAAAAGCAGTCCACAGGCTGACCAGCAGCAGCTTGATGTCTCCTAGGAAGGTAGTTCTGCACCTCTTTTGGCTGCTCTGTGACATGGGTTTGCCTGACTGTGGCTGTACAGTTTTTTGCAATGTTCAGATTGCTGTGGCAATGCCTGACCTCACACCAGATGCCAGTTCAGATTTTGCCATGGGAATTCTGGCCAGCCATTTACACTGTAAGTGCTGCTGGACAGATTTAAGGGTTTATCCAGTGGGTGTAGTGTCAATGGCCACCACTGTACTTCAAGCATGCCAGCCTGGTATGGTATACTATACCAATCAGGTAAGTGTGATTTTGGCCTGAGCTTTGGTATATCATCAGCTGCAGGAATTTTTCAAGATGTAATTTCTGACACTCCAGCTGGTTTAATGGGAATTCTGAACATTATTAACAGCATAGTTGTTTATAGGATTATTCAAGGATTGCATGGGATGTATTGCAAGGCTTGATCACCTCAAAAATCATCTCCCAGACAGAAAGGAGGCGATTGAGTTGCTTGGATATGTATTTTCAAGCAGAGGTGTAACATCACAAGTCTGGGAACCATCTTGCCTGAGAGGAGTGGAGAAGAGGCAGCAGGCTGGGCTCTGCCATCTTGCTTCCAGCAGTGCCCCTCCCTCCTCCAACTGCTCCCTTCACAAGATGGCAAAGAGACTACGGCAGCTAATCCACCAGTTGAGGAAACGTCTGGTCCTGAGGCCGAGCAAGGTGGGACTGAGTAGATGCCGGCTGACCATCTCTACCATCTTCTGGTTTGTCATCAATGAAGAGAAAATTCAAAGTAAAGGGAATAAGAAAATTCCAGCAATAAGAAATGAACTGAAGAATTGGATCTGAAGACTTCAAATGCTTGCTTTTTGCTGTTCCCTGTTCCCTCCCACACCATTTTCCTTTTGTTTCTTGTCTCTTTAGATTGTAAGCCTGAGGGCAGGGACCTGTCTAAGATTAATATAATATTGTAACCCGCCCTGAGACCTTTGGGTATAGGGCGGGATAGAAATACAAATAAATAAAAATAAATAAATAAATCTTACCCAAAGGAGGTGACAGATAATAAAAATGCCACAAGACTGCAAAATGCAACAGAGCTACAAATTTTTCTGGGTTAGTAACATGTTATAGGCATATTATTCTAATTAGCAACTATTGTACAAACATTGGTAAATAAATCCAAAGTGTGGGAGTGGACAGATATATACCAGTTTGTGAACCAGTTTGGTCTAGTGGTTAGGGAGCTGGACTGGCAATACCGGGTTCGATTCCACCTTCCCCATGAAGCCAGCTGGGTGAC
>MTQE01002208.1:36107158-36121799 GCA_014337955.1 Aspidoscelis marmoratus
GGTCGCGGCATTAGGAAGGTTGATAAGTGCTGACTTAAGATAAGTGATATCTGTTCACTGATATATTTAAACCTGTATATAATCCAACCTTCTATTGTATCTCATCAGGGAAACACACAATAATAAACATAATCACGTCACACTGAGACTCAGTAACTGAGAGGGAAAGGAATTCAGTCTTCCTTTTTTTAATAAGAAGTTAGGCTCTTAAATCCATGAACACATCTGTATTAAGAAAACTGACTTTATTACTGCATGAAAACCTGAAACTCCTTTTATCCTCAGCACTGCTTTATTTACAGAACTGTTTTAATCTCATGTCTTAGACCTGATATTTTCATAGTCTGTCTCATCTGTTTTATTCTAATGGTTTCTACAAAAATAATCTCAGCTTTACAATCACTTTAAAATTATGCATGGTTTTATGTATTAGCTTAGAAGAAACTATACTTTTAATTTTAATTTTAGGGTTAGATGCCAAAATTGGAATTGGCAGATTATCATCACCAAGCATCGCTTCAAGATGCTTTACTTCTTTTATGATTATTGGCCACTAACTGCTGGTGCTGTACGCTTGGTCCATGACTGAAGTAAAATTTACTATACATTCACATCCATTGCAACAACGTTCTAATCCTAAATCACAAATGATTGAAAGAAGAATGCAACAAAATGTGTCTTCCTCAGGCAGTAGCTCTTAACAAAAATCACCATGGCGAATACCAATCTTGAATGTGTGCAGTGTACTTTTCTTATGATTAGTCATGAATATTTTATGTATCTTTAAGCTATATGTTAAATTTTAAAAAAACCACAAAAAACACCGTGTTCTTTTGGTAGATATTGAATCTGTGAATTTGGGGGGGAATTGAACAAATATACGGTTGAGCAGAGTGACTGCAGAAGATGTCTAGGGGCCTTTCTGCACTTGGCCATATTCTGGAATATATCATGGAATAGGAGTCTGCTGTCCACATGCTAGTACAGAAAATGGCAGAACCCAGGTGAGGCCTCTCATAGTCTGCATTAGCATGTGAACAACAGATCCCTATCCCAAGATATATCCCAAGTGCAAAAAGGGCCTACAGCTTAGCAACCACTTCGATACTGCTAATTCCAAAATCATATACATGTTCTACCAAATTAAATGAACACATAATTACCAATCAGTTGTTACTCTATGAAAACTGAGCATACAGGGTCAAAAGCACTTTTAAACAAATAAAAAGCCAACAGATTACTCAGTCTGAAGGTTAATGACTAAATTCACTTATTTTTCTTCCTTGAGCTTCTCTTTTCACTTACTTACCCTAGCATTGTAAGCATCCAACTGCGCATCCAACTCTTCTGCTGAGAGCTGCTGTTTGGAACTTCTGCCAGCACCTCTACCTCTGCCCCTACTGCCACGACTCCCTCTCCTGCTGCCACCGCCAAAACCACCTGAACCGCCACGGTTTCTGCCCATGCCTCCTCTATTTACACTAAAATCAAAAGACAGAGAATTCAAAGTGTGTTAAGTAGCCTAAAAGAGAATGAGAGTTACACCCCTTCCAAATTCTACAGAAGTAGTTATTTACGACCAGAGTTTTAAAATAACACAAAAAAATCTTATCGATGGGAGGAAAAAAGAAAGGTCATCTACTACGGTATTTAACTTCGGTCAACCACAATCCTAATATACAACTGTGTGCTTATGGCAACTCTTAAAAGGGAAGGGTATATTGCCACCTTTGCCAAGCAACTTCAAATATAAAAAGAACTATCGTACCTCTGTACTGGTCTCCTCTGTGTATCTATCTGTGATGTAACCAACTGGATATTCATAGGACGTCCTAGGAAGAATGAGTATGTATGAGAGATTTTATAAATGTAACCACAAAAATTACTGTGCAGAGAAAATTTCACTACTTTGCTGAAAGAAGGGAATATAGCATAGTAGGGACAGCTACATGCATTTTCATGTTGGTTAAGGAGGCCAAAGCAATCCATCTTTCAAGATCACTCTTTCATCTGCATGGAATTCCAAGCCACCTACATGCATGCAATTTTCTCTCTCTCTCTCTCTCTTTTTTGCAACTCTTAGTCTTTTGTAACCAGTAGGCAAGTACTTTCATACAATCAAACCCTCTTCAAGCCTGCTATTGAGGCAAAGAGAAAATACATACCATCCAAGGGAACACCATTGTACTGTTTCATTGCCTTCAGAGAATCTGCCTTTCTCTCAAAATGAACATCTGCTGTACCTAGACTTCGCCCTGAACGGTCATAATGAACTGCTGCCTTTTTCAACGTCCCAAACTCTGCAAAAAGTTCCTGAAAATTAAAAAATGGCAAGATGGTATCAGGCATATATTAAGTCTCTCTTACAAAGTGATTCCAAGGGCCCAGAATCAACATGTATGTGGCTGAACAAACTACAGAAGATGGTGGATCATTTTGTTTGTGTTAACCTATGCAATATATGTATATTCAGATTTTTTCCCCCTTTGAGATGGGCTTCTAGAGCTTAAGAAGCAAATTTACTATGCCCGTGGCTTAGAAAAACAAATTACTTACTCTGCCAAAAACTTATTAAAAACAAGGTTTGCACAAAAGTGGAAATATAAGAAGAAATCACGATGCACCTACAATCCCAGGAAATCTGCTAAATTATTCCAATAACACTGATTACCACAGGTCCACAGGATGGGTTAACTAAAAGGAACAAAATTAAAAGCCAGGCACCTGTTCTAATCTGAAAGAAAATCATGTTTAATACATAGCTATATTTCAGCGGGTATATTCAGAACTGCTTCCTAATGTCCTCCTGATTCAAATACAGACTGTACTATCTAACTTTATTCTCTTTCTCTCGAGACTCCTACAGTACAAATGTTGGTGCTATACAAATGACTGATAAGACACAGTACATTTGAAAGAACAAGCAATTATTAAGACTAGATCTACAACAAACATTAAGTAAAGCTATAAACGCTTTTATTCACTCAAGTGTTAATTAACTATACAGAACACATGTATACTGCCTCGTCATCAAAAATATTCTGGAATAATTTATAAAAAACAGAAAACAAAGCTAAAAACAGAAAAATAATCAAATATTAAAGTGGAATTACTCCTTAATTTTGAGGTTGTCAGAGTGAATAAAGTGTTTATTCTGGGGAAGAATACAGCCCACCGTCTCACTGCTCTGAGCAGTTCTTAATCCTTAAAAAAAGGTTAGTCAGCATCAGTACAAAACCGCTACACAAATAGAATCTATGGCAGATTATAATTTGACTGATGAAGAAAATCTAGTGTTCAGTATTGCTGTAACTCTCCACTAGCTTGACAACCTTATCCCAAAGCCAACGCTTACCTGTATGTCTGCATCAGAAACACCAAAGTCCAGATTAGAAACAAGGAGTTTCCCGCCTGTCTCCACACCAGCGCCAGCACCGAATCCACATCCACTTTCAAATAGGTCGTGCTGCCATTTTTCAGGAAGCTGCTTCGGCTGTAACGAAATTGAAAATCAGTGAAGGGCCCCACGCACTCCGAGCAAGCAGTCACTGCTCTCTCCCACACCTTCATTTTGCTACACTCTTGCCAAGCCAAGGGGTTTCTTTATAGACTTCTCCTGCCTTGCGAAAACGCATTTACAGATTCTGCCTTAATTAATCCCCACCGAGGACAACCACCCCGCGGGGAAGACCTTAAGACACTCCCAGTACCCAAAGGGAAGAGTTTTATGCCTCTCGAGAAGCCTGACGCCGCCGCAAAGCTTCTATCCCGAGCCTCAAGTGTTAGGAGGAAGCGCCTTCCCTTCCCTTCCCTTCCGCCACACGGGCCACCGCACCTACTCCCGTGGCCCATCCGCACGCCCAGAAACATACCCGGCTGTATGGAGCAGGCCTGTTCCGGACGCCTCCGCGCGACAAGGCGGCTCTGTTCCGCACCGGGCCGCCGCCGCCCGCCCTCCCAGCTCCGCCCCGGCCAGCTCCGCCGCCACCTCGGCCCGCGGTTCCTCTTCCCCTGCCTCGGCCGCCGCCAGCCCGGCCGCCTCCGCCTCGCTGGCTCCGGTTCAGCTTGATAATATCATCCAAAGACATATCCATTTTGTCGCCCATGATGGCGGCTCCCTCCGGCTCCCGGGGCCTACACTTCCGGCCGCGCTGCACCGGCGACCGGAAGCGGATAAGGCGGGAAACAAAAAAAAAAGAAAGAAAGGAAAAAAGCGGGCACGTGCAGCTTTAAACCTTTGGAAAGAAAGGAGTGGCAGCAGCAACAGCAGCAGCAGCGGGGGCAGGCGCAATGCTTTATGGGAACTCGGTTCGCCAGGAAGCATTGGAGGAAACGTAAGGGCGGGACTTCCGGCACAGTGGGCGTTGAGTTTAGGCGCGAAGGTGAGAGGCGGGGGCTACTTCCTCTCCGCACACACAGCCGTTCCTTCATTGCTTTGTCTTCCCCATCGGGTTATGACCCCCTAGGTGTGGAATGACGTCACAGGGCTGAAGATCAACTGCCGTTTTGCACCCGGCCCGGATGTTTATAGTTCCCCACTCCTAAGGAAGGCGACAAGCTTCAGCGGTGTAATAACTGTATTAATTAGCATAAACCCTTGCAGCCTTTTTCTTGTTCTCTGCATTGCTCAATGTTGGGTTTTAAATTTGAGGTAGGGATTTTTCTGATTTTTGCTCGTGCATTATTCAAATTTGCTGCATTTGCCCAGTAACTAACTGCTCCGGTGCTTATTCCAGATCATACCCTGGGATAGGGATCTATCGTCCACATTTCGGTACAGGCTTTGCCCAGGGATTGCCACACAGCCTGCACTAGTATGCAGACGGTAGGTCCCTATTCTGGGATATAGTCTGGAATGCATACTAAAGAAGAAAGACCCCAGATTTTCTGGGTGGTTTACAAAGCAAAAATACAAAAACAAAAGTTAGGTTACAACAGGATACTGTATAAAGCCTTAAAATGTTTGGGTAAATAGCAGTCTTTACCTGAGGCCTAAAAGTTTAAAAAAAATGGTACGAGGTGGGCCTCCCTGGGGAGAATGTGCGCACCTCTTTGCTCTGGCCTTTGGCTAAATGTGGCACAGTTTTTCCCTACTGCACATACTATTGTCTTATACTGATTTTATATATGGTTTTATTTTAAGTATTTTTGTCTTTTAAATATGCTGTTACCCCCCCCCAGACCCTAGGGTATAGGGCAGGATATAAATGTAAATTAATTAAATAAATAAATAATGGCTGTTACTCTAAAAATGGAGGGCCTCAAAAGGTAACAAAAATGTTGATTTTGATTTGGACTAAAAATCTTGTAACAAAACATAGGCTTTTGAATTTTCTGGAACATATTCTTTACGTTGGTGGGACTGGAGGGAAGACAAAAGGCGTTTGGGAGTCAACTGGCATTTCTTGTAAAATCAGTACCGAACGTAAAGAAAGAAGTAGTTGATGGTAATGCTAGAAATTTGTAGTGTTAACGTTCTTTGCATAAGATTCAAATGCTCTAAAATAAAACTTAAGATAGATCCCAATGATTGGGAGCTTCTGAGGTTTCCAAAAAGAACAGTATGTTGCTGCTTTCTCAGCAGATTACTTAAAGTTGTTTTTGCATAAAGCTTGCCCGTATCTGATTAAATTAATGTATGCTGTCTTTGGACTGATACAGACAGTTCTGAAGACTGGAGAAAAACTAATATGGGAATAATAGGGATATTTTCCTTTCTCCTGTCCTTAATTTTTCGACTACAGTATAAAGAAAAGTAAAGGTAAATCCAAAAGCTTTCTCTGTATTTTGTAATACTTTAGCTAAGTAACGATCTAGTAAAGATGCACTATATTATTTTTAGCCTAAGTTATTTTTAGCCTCATCTGTGCAGTTGGAAACAATCATAGCATCTCTCTCTGAAAGTTTTCAATTGCTCTGGCTGCCACCAAACCTCTGTCCTCATGTTTTTCTCCTAACTCAAAATACAATGCTGAAAAAGCACATGCATTTTCTACCTTGAAGGTTCTTTTATGCTAAAGGTTCCAGTCCGATTCATTCAGGCTTTGCTTGTTCTTCCCTCAGGTGTGACCTTGAATTGATAAGTGTACAATTTTGACACAATGAAAGTAAAAATCAAAAGCTGGCACGGAGTTGCTTCATGGCTCTGGGTTGCCAATGATGAGAATTGTGGTATTTGCCGGATGGCTTTCAATGGCTGCTGCCCAGATTGTGAGTATCCTGCAGTGTTCTGTTTAACCTGTGAGATGACTTCTTCCAATTTTATCCTAATGAAATCTATGTTTTGCAGGTAAAGTGCCTGGAGATGACTGTCCTTTGGTCTGGGGTCAGTGTTCGCATTGCTTCCACATGCACTGCATTCTCAAATGGCTTAACTCACAGCAAGTCCAGCAACACTGTCCAATGTGCCGACAGGAGTGGAAGTTTAAAGAATGACCACAGCAAAATTTTGTCTTCGGTTTCCCTGTTGGGATGCTTATGAAGCTTGCTGGGATTTTTCCCCTCTTTCCCCAAAGTGTACAGAACTTTGTAGTACATTATTACTTGCCCTCCACCTAGAAGTAATTGAAAGAAAAGGAAATGAAAGCACAATTGCTTCATAGTATGTTTTCAGCACCTTTTTTTTTTTTTAAGTATGGTTCGCACCTTTATTTCTGCTGCAAAATACCAGCTGTGGTCACAAGATGTGTATAGTGTGCAAAATGTATGGTGGTGTTGATAAGAAATCTACAGTATTCTACAAGCAAATGCTGTAACCGGCTTGAATACCATGCTGCACATGGATTTCCTAAGTAATATTTGAATATCTGACTTCTTGAATTGCCATACTCATTAGGCCTGCTTTCCCAGTGTTGCCTTGGACAATTGTTAAAAAGGAATCTTATTAAACATCTACCCCAACTCTGACACATGAAACAGCTCAATCTCTTGTCCATCTCGGTTTCATAAATTATTCCCACATACAAGATTCTTGTTTTGTTTTCCTATTGTGGTGCAGCTGTGTCAGCACATCATCTTTGGAGTTCACTCCCTGAACCTGTTGTATCATTTTAAGTTGAAGGGCAAATATAGTGTAAGAGGTTGTTGTGGAGGAGATGGAGACTGCAGAATTGGACATCTTGTTTTACTCTTGGCTTACAAATTGATAATATGTTTGTTCCCAAAAGGCTATAATACCAGATCTCTCCTGTTGCCAGTTGGTTGCCCACAGGGTAAATGAGTTACCACTTGTACATGGGGTGATTCCAGTAAATTATGTGATTCATTCTTTTAGTATTCCTTGTCTCTTTCATCTGCTTGGTAATCCCTCAAGGCTGGTCACAGCTGAGAGGCCTGCAGTTTCATATTTCTTTACTTGCACAGTGAGATTATAGTAGGTAACATTTGGTGTGTGTGTGTGTGTGGAGTGAAGCATTCTTATGATTTTTTTTTTAAATCTGGCATTATTTTTGAAGAAAGGTCCCTTCACTAGCATAATTTTTTCACCACACAGCCTACAGAGCAGCTGTTTTTGATGTTTCATCCTGGCTGTTGGGTGCCCAGTCCTTTCAGCACTACCACCCCCGCCTGCAATATGTAGTGATGCCCCTTTAGAGCACCCAAAAGAGAAGGTGGTATTTGCAAACTGTTTATTTTTTGTGACCTTTCCGGCACAAAGAATGACATGTTAACTGAATATAAGCTTATCTGAAAAAGAGGAGTTCCCCAGCAAACCAAAAAGGGAGATGTGTTTTTAACAGCAACTGAAATATGGTTTAATTCCAGCATTTTCCAAATTTCTCGGCATTAAAACATGCATTTTTAGAAATTAAAACTAGGAAATTTTTAAATTTATAAACAAAAAGTTTATTTTAGAGATAAGAACTGCTTCCCTGCAATAGAATGAGGATAAATCTGCGGCGGCACCATTAAGTGAATTGCATAATTATCATAAAGACAGAAGAAGCCATTCTCTGCTGCTTTATTTGATTATTTAGGTTCTGCTGTCCAGGCATTTTGTGATGCCCCAAAACTTGTAGAATTATCTCAGGACCTTTCTGCACAGTCCCTTAGTCCAAGTTCAGAGTTCACATGCAACACTTCTAAACCACATAGATCTGCATGTCCCTTTAGTCCTCCATCTGCACAAGATGGCATTAGTTCCAGATTTTTGTTGGGGGGGGGGGCTTTTTGGTCTAGTGGTTAGGGGTCCAGACTCTTATCTGGGAACACCGGGTTTGATTCCACTCTCTTCCATGAAGCCAGTTGGGTGACCTTGGGCTAGTCACAGCTCTCTTCTGAGCTCTCACAGCCCCACCTATCTCACAGGGTGTCTGTTGTGGGGAGAAAAATAGAAAGCTTTGTCAGCTGCTTTGAGCCCCCTTAAATGGGTGAGAAAAGCGGGGTGGAAAAGCCAACTCTTTTAATCCAGTTTTGTTGTTGAGCTGTTTAACCAGGTCCATAAGAGGACTAAGAGCCTTGTTCTGGATCACAAGAGGCGTGCAAGTGGCCCAACACTTTAATCGAACTATAGGGGGTCCAGTTTTTAGCCATAGCATGCCATGAAAAACACCCCCTCAAGCCCCAAGGCTAGGAACCTTTGCCACAGGGAAATGAATCTCTGGATCAAAATGGAGGTAAGCACAAAAAATCCTCAATATCAATTCCAGCCTCTTTGTCATATCTTCAGGGGGAAACAATCAGATTACTAGGTTAGTATTCTATTAATTATCTCCTTGCTAAAGGAGACCATTTTTGTGCAGTGAATACCTAATTGTATATTTCCTGTGGAGGCTTCTGAGATGCCACAAGATGGCGAAGCACCTGAAAAGTAAAATCTATGCAGTTTCTTCTTACCTACCTCACCCCACCGTAGAACAGTAACTCTGGAAAGAAAACCTCATAGGCAATGCTGCAGAGGTGTTCTCAAAACAAAACCTACTGTTCCTTACCTTACATGAGCAGCAGAGCATACAACGTCTAATACTTGATTGTGTTGAGACACCAGGTGATCTATGTGTAGTTTTGCCATTATTTACATCCCTTTAAAAGTTCTCTGGGTACAGTAGGAAAGAAAGCCTGTGAAGAATCTCTTCTATATGTCATCTGTGATTGCCATTGTCTCAGACAAGTTTTTGTCCTGGGCTATGAAGGGACAGGACAGAAGAATCTTCAGGCTTCAAAGACTTCCTGGGATTTAAAAATGGCCCTTAACTGGCTCAGCATTACACTAACAAGGACAATCTGCATTTATATTTCCAGGAGGCTTTGATTATAAGACTTTCTGTCGCAAGTCACACTGATGTCCATATTGGTCTTTTTCAGAAATAGGTGGTAGAAAACTTCGCAAAAGACCTATCCTTAGTATCCCAGTTAAGCCTCATTGTCCACCCTCATTCTGCCCAGGCTCTTCCTTGTTTCCCATAATGGATTTCCTAATAGAAAACAGAACCAAGAAGCACCAGCTTTCCTCACAGAGGATTACGGTAGTTGTAGCCTGAGGTATGTGATGGATTCAGTCTATACATCAGACAGGTGAAGATAATTAGACTGAGAATTCTGTCAACTCATGGGTGTGCTGAGGGTGAATTGCAATAAATAGGGTCAAAGACACAGGAAGAGAAGAAGAGACATTGGTGTCATGCAAGAAGATTGAAAGGATGTTCATGGAGGAAGCAAAGCATCAGAGCGAGGAACCAATGACAGGGAAGATGAAATGTTGGAGGCCTGGAAGCAGCCGGTGAGGCAGAGGAACACCAGCCGAAGCAGAAGGATAATCCCATCAAATAGTATTGGCTTCTGCCTAGATATTTCTTTACCAAAATGGAGTAAATGAAAGCTACTTACAACAGAACCAGTCGTTTAATCTGGAGATATCTGTTCAGGAATGCCAATTAAAACAGGCAAGTCCTGATTGATCACATCTAGAGCCATACTTGATTGGGCTGTTGTTTGCAGCAAAGCCAAGTCATTGGTTCAGGACATGATGTAGCCAGTATCCCTTCATCCTTTGTTTCCTGCAATTCATCTGAATGGAACCTTCAGTCCCCGCCTTCTGGGTTGTGCCTTTCTTTGTTTGAAACTACCACCCAGGTTTCTCATTGGTTCTTTGCTCCCTTCCCTTGGGTTGGACTTCAGGAGAAGAGTCTATGCCCACCAAATTAGCAAGGCAGTAGAATAGTAACTAGAAGCAGCCAAGTATGGTTCTTATCACCCTCAATGGTTTCAGACACTGTCACAGCTTGAGCTCCAGTTCCTGCTTGCCATGTGCCCTTTGCCAAGAAACCTTCCCAATCCAGTTGATACTGTGCCTTGCTGAAGCCACATGTTGTCCTTCCACTAAAAAACTTGCACTAGCCCATACTTTAAATTGCTCAATCTAATACTGCAGTGAACCTTGGCTTTAGCACAAAATCCCTTCTCTGTCCCCCCAGGTCTTTCTCTGCTCCAGTCCTTCTGGCATTGATCCTTAGGCCTTTTCATGTCAGCAAGGTTGAGAATCTGATGCTCCTGGCTGGTTGTTAGGGTTCTGTTTGTTTTACTTTCTCTTCCACACCTTTCACTCTAAACTGCCAAGGTGTGCCTTCAATTGCCTTTCACTGATACTTTTTCCTGTGCTGAGCTAACACTCCTTATTCTCTTTCACTTGTATTGTGATAATTTGATAGCACTTTGCGCAATAACCACCTAAATCTGCCATTTGTCTAATTTTGCTGCTGTTTCCTAATACAATTATTTATTTAGAAGAAACTGTCTGAGGTTTATCTTGCTTTCTGGTCACTTGATTTTACATGAAGCATATACTGATTTAGCATTTTTAAAGGCAGGAGGTGTTATTGTTCCCAGTTCAGTTCATGACTATACTAGCCTAATTCCTCACTTAATACACATGTCCAGACCATATCCCATAACAGTCCCCATGTGCTCACGTCTTAGATAGTTATAGATACAGTACTAAGGATCAAGTCAAGTGTAGGATTTTTTCATACCAACAGCAAAGATCGTTGGTATGAGAGTTCTCATAAGGAAGTGTACCTTCATTTTATATCTTCTCTTTTCTCTGTGCTGCCAAAGAAGTGCTAACTTCACTCCTACTTCAGTGCTCCCATTATGAACCTGAAATTGGTCCTGTACTGTTTTGGTTAGTAAATCCTACTGATAACAATGTCTTAATTTTATGTGGCAAAGTGACACACAAAGCCACTGGATTGTACCAAGATGTATAGCACAAAGTTAGAAGCCCATGGAGCACCAGTAAAATTAAAAATGTGGATTCTGTGTAGCTAAGCTGGCAAGGAAATCATGATAGGAAAATTGTTCTATTTTTAAAGATGAACTGTTTTCTAGCCCCTCCCCACCAAGGCTTTGGATACAGTAAAAAAGTAAAACTAATGCCAGTTAAGCAGAGGAAAGAACTAGCTAGTAATTCAATCAAAGGGATTAGCATCTAGCACAAAAATAAGTCTTCCCCCTTTGTTAGCTGTTTCGCTAGCGCTAAAGAAATTGGTACATGTTAATTAAACGTATTTGGCTTCCAAAAGGAACTGATCCTGCAACATTGTCTTGCTTTAGTCACTTAGGTTGGCATCTGAAAACTACCAAGGTAAACACTAATGTCGTGTCCAAGCTAGGTGTGACTCAAGAGTGTACTAATCTTTCCATTCCCATTGTCCTTTAACAGACGGATCAAATGTAATATTGCCCACATGACTTTTTGTGTCTTGTCTGTCAAGGTTTTCCAATATTTTTTAATTTTGTCCTTCCTGTGCACTCCTCCTAGCCAAAGCCCCCTTGGCTACTGAGCACTGTTGAGACAGAAGGAAAGTATAAATACTGCAGATTTTGCCCCACTTCCTTGCGTGATCAATTCAGCCTGCTGCTGAATCAAGGTGGGATCTAGAGTCCCAAGTAAAATCTCTTCCTTGTTCCCTCACTGAGTTCTGAGGAACTGGGAGATGCTTGCTCTTGGTCCCTCATCTGCTGCTCTCCTGCAAAGATCCTCTGAAGACTACTGACACCTTTCCTGGTTGAACTCCCTGCTGGGTTTTGTTTCTAGTGCAGAGTCCTTCATTTGCTGCCAGCTGACAAACCTAACAAAACTTCCATTGCTAGGGTCAGTGGAGCAGTTTGACCTTCATCTTGGGAGTCTCTGGTTTCTGCCTTCCATTGCCTTCCCTTTTGGAAGGAATGTCTGCTCTTTCCATGTAGCCCAGTTGTGGTCTTTGTGTGGGGCAGAGACCTAGATGAAAATAATAAAACTAGGGGAAAAGGAAGATTCTCATCCTCTGAGAACCTTTTGAGAGCAAGAGTCCTCTCTGCTGTTTCTCCCTCACAGCCTTGCAAAGATGTGGGGAAAGCCATCAGAGGGTGAGAATCTTTCCCTTTTATTATTTTCATCTGTGAGAAATACAACTCCTATTGTATTTTAAATAAAGAATGTCACTTGAAGTAAAAGCAAGAAATTGTTTATTTTCGAATGCATTCGGGGAGGACACTACAACACCAGTTGCGTTGAGTCTCACTCCATAGAATGATAGGATTTCAGCCTTTTTATTATTTCCCCAGTCTCCTCCTGCGTCCTTGCCCCCTCCTTTCCTTTGACCTTGACACGTCGTCTTCAACTTTGTGCCAACACTTCTTGTGATTTACTCCCCAGACTGACATCTTGATTAATTATTTCTTTCTCATTATAGACCACTCTATTTTTCCTCCCTTTCACTACTGTTTTACCTTATCTAAACAGCTGTTATAAGGGGTCAAAGAAAGGGGAGCTCATCCCTTTCTATATACTAGCTGTATTATCTCTTCTGTATACAAGCGCAAGTTACAGAGGCCAAATTGGCTGCTAAATTTTCTCTATATGCAAGCATTGGTCACAGAAGCAAAATAGCTGTTAGTCACTTAATTTTATTATTATTTTTTAAAGAAAAAAACTGTATCTTATTTCTCACAAATCTAGTTAGAGCTTAGGTGGACCCCAGGAAATAGGTGGGGTGGTAGGCTTCAAACCTAGGATCCGCAAGCAGTGAGTTAGTGCTTTTAAAAACTAGGGCTGGTGTGCACCAATAGGTCTGGGTAATAGAATCTGAAGCCAGTTTGTAATCAACCTGCTAAAACTTTCCTGAGCAAAGCTACTGCCACTGCTTCTGAAGCCAGAATTCTATAAAAATCACTCAGGCTTGCATCTCTTTACCCTGGCGCTTTGGCTAAGTAAAGGAACAGCCTTTTCCTCCCCACATTCAGACACTGCCAGGGTTTTAATATGTATAATATGTTATTGGTTTTAATATTGTAACCTGCCCTGAGACCCTTGGGTATAGGGTGGGATAAAAATACAAATAAATAAATAAATAATAACTCCTATTTGTTACTGCATATGGCTGACAGTAATTGGAATCCATTGTACTTTGTACTACTACTTTACCTGTGCTGCTGAATTGCCTGTGTTCTGTCACTTGTCTTTTTTGCTATTTCCTTTTTTAAAAACAAAGATGATTTTACTTTGGAGCTCCTGTTTCTTCTGAATTGCATTCTGCCACTCCAGATCAACTGCATCGGTAAAACCAACATCATTATGCTTAAGACTCAACATGGTAAACTGGGACCAATATTCCCCAAACCAGTTAAAACCTGCTCCAAACCAAAACAGTACAGCTGCTGATTTCCCCATATGCTCCATGTTGTGAATTATTCTATTTCAGAGTAGACTGCCATAAACCACATTTTTGGCGAAAATACCAAATTCAGAAAAGTTTAGTACAATTTGAAAGCTTTTTGCAGTATTTTAAGAAACTAATAATTAAATTTGAGTTTACTTTTTCCTTTTTGTTAGGTAAAAACAAATGTTCTGTTACTTATCATTTTTAAAATATCCATAGATTTGGCAAGTTTTTATTTGCAGAAAGAAATAATTAGGTCTATAACATACTACATGCCCTTTAATTTCTCAGGATACCCTGAGATTTTGAACTTCCTGTTTAAAAAAGCAATTCAGATACAGTAAGGCTCATCTTATTAGTTTAATGGTGGTGCCTCTTGCATTCTCAGGCTCTGAAGTTGCAGAAATATGTTTAATTATAATTAGAACTGAGCACATTGAGCTTTATTTTATTTATTTACTTACTATAGGATTTTATATAGCACCACCATAGTTTCAGGGCTGTGCACAGAATAAAGCAGAACAAAATTATAAACCACAAAAAGAAGCAGATAAGGACAATCTACATACTAAGATGACTAATTTGAAAAATGTAAACCAACAGCCATTCAGAATGGCATATAACTCTGGTGCCTTTGAGAAACTTGCTGTGTAGTAATTGGATATATGAAATAGAAGAGCCTTGTTAGTATTCCCAGAGTATCTAAAATTGATTATAGCTGGGTTGAATCTTTAAAAAATGCCAAGGCAATGAGACAAGAGATTTGCCTTCCCTATGCTCAGTAGATCCATTTTGTAAAAATTCTAGAAAATGACTCAGTTGCAGCTGCTGTGTTTAAGACTGCAACCTTAGGCTGTGATGGTAAGTAAGTATGCAGAATGATGGATGCATTATATTCAAGAAATTCACTGGAAATTCCACCTGCAAGTATCTGGGCTGAAGTGACATAACAGATGTTTACTATACAGTGCCTGACAAAAGTTCTGTCGCTTATCCATGTTGTT
>MTQE01002208.1:36139937-36150666 GCA_014337955.1 Aspidoscelis marmoratus
AATCCGGATCCAACGCGATTAAGTTAAAAGTAATGGGAACGGGCAAATTCATGTTTGCATCTAGTTCTATTATTTCGGTTTAGGGAAAGCGAAATAAGCTTGCTGTGGGGATTCGCCCAAGCATTGCCCACATTTAACATAACACATTAACCCAACTCTTAACAACACAGACAATCCCACCCTCCATTCTTTAAGCTTCGAAGGTCACAGGTAAATATGTCCATAATTTTGATAGTCCTTCTTTCATTTCCATTGGTAGGGTGTCGTTAATAAACACTGTATATAATTTGCTCCAAACATTTCGTAAATCCAGATGAAGACTTTCACCAGAGTAGAAAAGCCGCTGATGTCTAAGGGTATCAAATTTGTACATGTCAAGATTGTTACTGTACCACCTCTCAAAAGACCATTTTGTTTTGTCTTTCCACCCTGCAGCAGTAACTAATAAAGTCGCCCATAACATTCTATCAACTATGTATTTATATGGTACCAATGCTGAATGATCTTTGCAAACTTGCAAAAGACACAATCCGGGATAGGGACTTATATTAATTCCAAAAACATTTTGCATTTCCAACATTACTTCGTCCCAAAATTTTGCTACTTCGTTGCATGTCCACCACATGTGGAAATACGTTCCCCTGTTGGCACATAAGTGCCAACAGGAGGACAAAAAGGATGGAATCATATGGGACAGCTGGATCGGAGTCCTATACCATCTATATAAAATTTTCATATTCAGCTCTTTAATCTTAATATTTTGTAATTCATTAATTTCTTTGACTTTCATTCGCATGTCCTTCTGATCTATTTGGAAATCCATCTTCCATGTATCAGTCAGCGACAAAATACAGTCTATGCAGTTCACTAATACCCTATATATCCTAGCATAGATACCTCTTCTAGCTTTCAGCCTACTTACTATTTCTTCTTCCAGCCCTTCAATGGGTTTGTCATTACCCGCTGTATATTATTCCTTCTCAGGAAGTTTTTTAAAGCTATTATTTGCAACCAATGTTCCCTCCCTAGGGAATCCTGGAAGCATTCATCTAATTTCACCTCATTTCTTTCGTTAAATAAATCCTTGAAGTAGACCATGTGGTCATCCTGCAATTTACGTAAGACTCGACTATTTAGTACTTCTACTCTACCATTAATATGGCTTATTGGAGTGAATCTTGACCATCTGTCTATCCATTTTCCATGCCACTTTTTCCGTACTTTGGCATGGGGCCAAATACCTTATTTACCAATTTACTCTCCATTTCAGCAAAAACTACTGATCTAACTCCTAATTTAGCCATTTCCCTTTCCAGTCTAACCCAGTTAGCCAATCTATTATAGCCTAATTCCAACAGTTTCCTTATCTGGTATGCCTCATAATACTTCTCCAAGGATGGCATAACCCAGCCTGCGATATCTTTCGTCACGTGCAGCACCTTTCTTCTAATCAACGTTCCCTTTTCAAAAACCCATTCCAGGATCTTTCTATCCCAAGCCTTCAGTGTTTTGACTGAAATAAATTCAGGGACAGTTTGAAATAAATATAATATTTTGGGAATTATGAACATCTTCAAAACTTTAATTCTAGTTAAAATGCTCAAATATTTTTGTTTCCATCCTTTCAATTGCCTATTTATTCTTTTCTAAACCATTTTAAACTTGAATTTCCCCATTTTTTGCATATTCTTTATTAGGAAAATTCTTAGATACTTCATCCTTTTACACCCCCTACTTAGGCTAGTCAACCTGCTCACCTCCCTCTCTTCCTCTGGAGGTGTATTAAGAAATATAATTTCTAACTTATCTATATTAATATGTAGACCCCATATCTTTTAAAATTGCTCAACCTTTGCCACCACTCCTTTAGCCATATCAATTGGCTTTGGTGATACTACAATTGCATCATTGATAAAGAGATTAACTCTCAATTCCTCTTGGCCTATCTGATATCCGTGCCAATCTGGGTCTTCTCTCAACATATTAGCAAGCAGCTACATCACCATTGCAAACAATATTGGTGATAGTGGGCACCCCTGTTTTGTGCCTTGCCCCAAAATTATGCTCCTAGATTGTACACCGTTCACCTGTATCCTTGCTGTATTTCCCTAATACATGGCATTCAGCGTTCGGCCCAAGTTATTACCAATATTGAAAAGTGAGAGGTCATCCAAGTGAATAAACAAGATTAAATAGTAACTTGTATTGAGTGAGGAATAGGGATGTGCATGATTTTATTTTATTTTTTTTGGCATTCGATTCATAATGAATCAAATTTTAGAAAATCCTTATTCATTCTGATAGATCCCCTTCAAATGTGGTAGGATTCTATTCGATACAAATGTATTTGTACGGATTCTTACTAATATCATATACTTATCTGATATGAATGAATATGTATCCTCACAAACGCATACATATCTGATAGGCATCCAATATACGTATCCCCCTAACATATCCACTCTGAAAGAGTCAAATCCAACCTGATTCCACTTTTAATCCGCTCTTGATCCATGTCGAATGCAATCTGGATCTGTTGCAGATGTGACTGCACATGATTTTTCAGGTGTTTTTTCCAGTTTGGGCTTTTAAAATGCTTCTTCCTTATTGCTGTGGGAATGCTAGAGCAGTATTTGGGTGAATATGTCATGAAATGGATGGGGTTTCACCCTACAGGACAACCCCTTGTCAGTTAAAATGCCAGGTTTCCCCTCTACAGCAGCCCTTTCACTGTAACAATTCACTCACTTCACACCTTATAACAATGTTTCCTTTCCCACCCACGCTTCCCCTCACACACAAGAAAGCCTAAAGATCAAGGAAAGAGGCAGGGAGGATTCTTGCCCTTCACAAGTGGTCCTGCGCAATTATGCCTGTTTCCCTCCCAGGCTCCTGCCTTGATCTTTAAAAAGGCAAAAGGGAGGAAGCTGCAGGAACTGGGAGAAGCAAGGAAGTGAAGTCCACCCCTCCCTGTCATCCGCCTGCCGCGGTAGCAACACTGCTCACTCACTTGCCCAGCTCCCCTGGGGGAGTGCACAATTGTGTATGTGTGTGTGTGCACAGGCAGCAGCGGCAGCAGCAGCAGCAGAGCCAGCCAGCCAGCCAGCCAGGGTGCTTTTTTGGGGGGGACCCCTGCTAGGGATGGTGGGTTTGGAGGTGGAGCGGGCAAATGGGGCTTGAGTTGCTGCCGCTGCCGTGTGCCCTGGGCAATGGGGAGAGAGGGGTGGGAAAAGGGTGAGGAGGGGAAAGAATCGCTTTCCTCAATCTGTTTTTTTTTGGAAGTGTTTTAAGTATTTGAAGTGTGGGGACACAAAATTGGGGTTGAATCTGACTGCCAGATGCTCCTTTGCTTCGTTTTAATGCGCTTTACATATTGATGTAAATGTTGATGTAAATAGCCTTGTATATAGTGTTTTATTCCTTGAGTGGAAACTGGGCTTTTTGTCTCAAGAGGAAAACAAATTCTGATGGCAAAATACATTCCTCTGCCTTGGTATTTGTGCCTTATCTACCACAAGGTGGCCTATGATAATTGGACCACGAATATTCACTTGTAGCTAAGCTTGTTTTGCCCACTAACTCCAAGGAAGGAAGGAAGGAGGAAAGGAACAGAAAAAATGGCTCCAGGTAGCAAGTTTGCAATTTCTGTAAATAAATTTTAGTAAGGAACACAATGTTTGAGGATAATTTGCTAACATCTTCTCCCAGGACCCCATGAATTTTATATAACTTCTAAAATATCTGACACCTTTATTTGAATTTTACCTTTATGATAATGCAGCACATAAATAAAGTTACACATGGGGCAAGGAGATGGTTCTCATAAATCAGTTATCAACAAAATATTCAAGCAGAGAGGAGTTTATAGCGTCATGAACATCAAGAGTTCTTCTTGATACTTTTGTTGAAGAGAATTGGGCTTTTTCTGTCATCATAAATTGGTGTCAGTTACTGTTATATGACTAGAGGAGTTTGGAATTCTTTAGAACAGAAAATCAATTTCTTTGCAGCTGAACTGAAGAACTCTGCTTTTCTAAGAAGATTGCATTTTAAGCTTTTTGCATCTTGCTGGTGAGACGAATAGGCCTTGTTTTGCTTTCATTTACTTTCTTCAGAGTGTCAGGCAGGACATCTTAGGAAAGGCTTGGCTTCAGGCTCATATCTACACACAAATTGGGCATCTTTATTTTTGAAGTGAAACCTATTTATTTTCACCTGCTCTTGACAATTATTGATGATTGCTAGCTAATTCTGACTGCTTTTTTGCTGAGTTTTAATAAAACCATTTTCTTTTTATTAAAAAAAACTTGCCTGGAGAAGTATTTTTGTCTTGCTGCCCGCCACATGTCCAGTCCATGGCCCGTAACACTCTTGTACTTCCATCTCTTTAAGAACTTGCCACAGTTTGTTGTGATCCGCACAGTCAAAACCTTTGGCATAGTCAATGAAGCAGAAGTAGAAGTTTTTCTTGAACTCCCTTGCTTTCTCCATAATCTATCTGAGCATACTTTCAGCTTTGTCTCAGCTACTTCACTCTTTCTGGAGCTACTTATACTTGTCCTTTGCTGTTGCCCAGTAACAAATTGGACAGCTTCTGTCTTGAGGGGCTTACCTTCCAGTGCCATATCTTTTTGCTGTCCATGAGGTTTTCTTGGCAAGGATACTGGAGGGATTTACCATTTTCTTCTCCAGTGAATTTCCCTTTGCCAGAACTCTCCATCATGATCTGTCTGTCTCGGGTGGGCCAGCATGGCATGGCTCATAGCTTCATTGAAGTGTGCAAGCGCCTCTGCCACAACAAGGCAGTCATCCGTGATGGGGATTGGAATAGGCAACGGTAAACAACTTCTATTTGAAATTCATGAACCTTCATTGTAATCTATCTCCAAGTTCATTACCTCTTCCTTTTCATCCCCCCAAGGAGGAAGCACACGATGAGTAAATGACAGCATGGAAAAAGAATGAGCCCATAGCTATTTGGAGAGCAGATATATGTAAAATGCAAAAAAGAGTTGTGATCAGAAGCAGCAATAAAGTATTGTGAGTAACTCCAGCTCCACCAGGCATTGTTCATTGCATCTGATTGAGTAGACCTGAAGTTCCTGATCCAGGCTGCGAAGAGGCAAGGAAAGCAGAAATTAAATAAGCCTGACATTTTTAATAACAGTTGGAAGCAGTTGGAAGCCAGGGGCAGCAACGTCCTATGGAAATGCACAGCCTACGGTGGATTTGCCACTTTGGGCTGTGCAGTTTGCATTTAATGACAAATCCTTTCCAAATCTTACACTTTGCAGAAAACAGCCAGGGCCTGGGGGGAGTCTTAGGTTTCAGATAAATTAATTCAAATATGGTAACGAGCCCAAAATTAAAAACAAATATGAGACAGTCAAAAGGATGGAAGTTTCAAAGACTGAGTGCCATTTTAGGTTAAAAGATGGGCATTCTTGCACCTTTGTTAGGTGTGGAAAGTGAAGAACTGGGTTGGATCAGGCATTCATATTTTGAGTGCCCTAGCCCTCCCAGACTTAGCCAGTGCTTTGCCAAGTGACAGGTAAGTGCAAACATCTCTGTATGAGCGATGTCCATGTGTGCTAGCTTTTGGCACGGTGACCAGACAATGTGGTGTGCACCTGCAGCTGCCCTGCCCCATGTGCCCTTCACCAGGAAGAGGTGCAAAGGGCTCATGGCAGATTCTACTAGCCATGTCATATTTTAGTGGTTCCCAGCTGTCCAGGCAGGGGATGGTCTAGCATATGCAGAGCTGCCTCCAGAAACAGAAGCGGCGCCCCTGTAGGCCAAGTGCAAAAATGTTCAAAGACTAACCAGGCACATGCCTGGGAACAATGTGAAATACTCATATATCCCCCAAAGTAAATGGACAGATGTTCTGCAATGTTAAGTATCAGAAATGATAAATTAATCACCATAGAATTCCCAATGTTAGTTCCCTTCACTTTTTCTCCAGTCTCCTTCTCAACTACCACACAACTGAGGCATGAAGACTTAATTTAAGTAGTCTTCTGTAGCAAATAAAAAGAGAGCTTGGATTTCAGGTGCAGATGTCACACCCTGCCATGTAAACTTTCCAAAGACATCCAGGGAGAAGGTTTGCCCTTGTCTCTGCTTGAGATGCCCATGGGCAATTGGTGGGCCACTGTGAGACAGGATGCTGGACTAGATGGGCTGTGGCCTGATCCAGCAGGGCTCCTCTTATGTTTCATTTGGAGTATAACAGGGCTGATTCCTGAGGACCCAGTCACAGGTAATGTTTGTTTGTAAAAACTTTGCAGAACCTGGTTCTGAAATTTATATTTATTTCCATTTATGAGCTGTCCTACACTCTGAAGCTTATAGGAATTTAAAGCACATAAGTATTAAAAACAATGAAAACAGCACAGTATTCAGAGGGAAAAGAGATCCCAATCTTCAGCTTATCTTATTGCATGGGCAGGTGCCTATGAGAGGAGATGCTTCTTTAGATATTTGGAGCCTGAGTCATTTAGGGCTTTATAAATCAAAGTTAAAATCTTGAATTGGGCCAATTATCAAACTGGCAATGAGTGCAATTCCTTTACGTCTGACATGAAATGCATCTGGCCAACAGTGCCCAAACAATTTTCAGGGGACACCACAACGTAGGATATATTATAGTAGTCCATAATATTACCACACCATGGATCACTGTGTTCAAGATGCCTCTATACAGAAAGGACCATAGTTAGAAGAAGACATTGCTGGCCACTGCCCCCCACTTGAACTTTTAAGTGATGGAGATTAATTAAAAAGTGCCCACAGATTGTGTACCTGCCCCTTTGAGAGAAGTGTACCCTATCAAGAATAGGATATTTCCCTCTTTAATTGACCTAAGAATCTGTGACAAGCAGGGCCTCAGTCTTGTATAGATAAAGCTTCAATTTATTGGTCTAAATCCACCTTATAACTGCCTCCAGGCAGGAGTCAAATGCTTAAGATGCATCTTCTGAATGGGATGGAATCAAGAGTGAGTGCTGAGTGTCAGCAACATACTGATTGCATTTCACTCCAAATCTCCTGTCAAGAGTTTCTAGCAGCTTCCAATATATATTTAAAAACAGAACTATGTGGTCCCTCAGTTTCCCACCCCTTCCAGGATGGTACCATGGTTGATGACATGAAAAGCTGATGAGATTCAGGAGAATCTGTACAGTAACACTCCCAATCTCCCTTTCTCAATACAAGTCTTCCATCAGAGTATTCAGGGCATTTTAGTGTCATAACCCAGCCCAAGGTCTGATAGAAACAATTCCAGATAACCTGCTTCTTCCAAACATGCCTTGTAGTTGAATCACTGTAAGCTTATGAACCCCCCAAAGACCCTCTTTTCTCTCTGTGATATAGCAAAACCATACACTGACAAGCAAGGCTGCTTTATGGCAAATGTGATAGTTAGCATTTATTAGTTTAATATCATAATTCCAAGCTAGGCTTATCAAAATGCCCAAAGCTGGATGCAAGGGGTTATGAGTAGAAATAATGACTAAAAAGTTAAGCTTTCTGGAAATGCTGATCAGGCAGACAAAAGGCCAACTCCTTTGGTTTACTTATGCAGATCTGATCAGTACACCTTGATGGGACATCATCAACACCTAAGCATCTTTCTTTGCCAAAGATAAATTATTGTCTTGAATGCACTGCTGGAGACAGATGCTGATCTTAAGTGCTTGAGCAAATAGTGTCTCTTAGACAACCAGGCAGCCATTGGGACCCCTTAGAAATTTGGCTCTGCCCCTGCTCAGCTTCAAATTTCTCATTGGCTGAGCCCTGAATAAAAGCAGTCCTCTGGACCCATAGATTTTGCAGTCCTTCTCCTGAGGTACATCACTTCCCCTGTGCTGCTTGCTGAAATCACTAAAGCTGAAACCACTGTGCCTGCCAGCCATCTACTTTGACCTCTATCCTGTACAAAGTCAGCATCCTTCCTGCCATTCTAGAGAGCTAAAGCCAACTTCCTCACAATCCTGCACCAGGCTCTTCTGCCTTGGAGCGAGTGAGCCTGCCCCTGTTTTTCCCAGCGCATCTGGACCTTCGTTGCATTCTGAAGAAAACCTGCATTCCACGTGTCTCCTGAGATATCTGCATGAGCGAGAGCCAGTTGAACTATAGCATAGGGTCTTAGGATAGACTTTGATCCTCTTTCCTTCTATATATTTCCAGATTGGCAAAAGGTGTGCCTTTTATTAATAAAACCATTTTTCTTATTAAGGAAAACAGGCTCTGGGTCTCTTTTCTTGTTGTTTAAGCACCAAACTGCTCTGGCATTTTATTCAAGCCTCTACATAAAAAAGATCCCAAGGGTGTCTTGAGTGAGCTATTTCCCTAAAAACATCAGGATGGTTCTCTCTAGCACTTTGCCCAGGACAATAATTGTTGGACTCTTCAGGATCTTGGGGTGCTCTTTGGATAAGAAGCTCCCTATCTGCATTGTGCAACTTGTTCATGATACAGTATTTGTACAAAGTCCATGCACTAATCACACTACCCATGGTGCAGCTTACAGTTTTAGCACCTTGCTAGCACCACTACTGGAAAGCTTCCCTTACTTTCCTTTCCAAAGTGCAGCAAGGTAAATGTGAGCATAATGGAGAAGTCAACATGGAAAAAACTGCACTGTTACTCTAATCTGTGTATATGAAAACTTACTATATTATTAGTTTTTCTAATTTTTTTTTTAATGATGCTCAGAAGTGTTTTTTCATCCCAAAAATCTAAAGTACAAAAGCATGATTCTTTCCCATATGGACTCATTTTACCTTCCAGCATGATGGAAGTTTATGAAAGCCTTAATTCCTCCTTTAAAAATTCAAGGCAATTTCCCCCGTTAGTAAAGGAACTAGCAGGTAGAATCGATATGATCTGAATAAATTTCAAAGCATTTTAATGAACTATGGCTGAGTCAGGAGTATGTAATTAAATAGCAAGCATTCTGTATTTGCTGTATTGCGTGCCCTCCCAACACATTACCTTTTTCTTTTTGCCAGTTTAGATTATGTAAAGAACACAGGTACATGCCTTTAGCTGTTTTGCTGAAGATCTGTCATGCATATGAAAAATGGTAAGATTTGAGAGTGCCCATTTAAAGTTATTTAAATACAGGCACGGAGTGCAACTCATGTCTGTTGGTTAGATGAACGCTTCAGTGGTGGCATTTCATTTTTTTTCCAAAAGAAAAATAAAGTGGTCTTTCAGGAAAATCAGCTACAGTACAGTCTGTGTAGATGGGAGAAGGGCTGTAGATTCATTTTATAAGAACATAAGAGGAGTCCTGCTGGATGAGGCCACAGCTCATCTAATCAGACAGTGGCTCCTCAGTTGCTTCCAGACATATCAAGCTGAAGATAAAGGCAAAACCTTCACCTTCTCTCAGATCTCTGCAAATGGCCTTGAGAGGCATCCTGCCCATATCTCCTACCTGGAGGCAGTACCTAGGCATCAATTCTGATAGTCATTGATACACCTGTCCTCAATGAATTTATCTAATCCTTTCTTAAAGCTATCCAGGCTGGCTGCTGTCACCACCTTGTCTGGTAGTAAATTCAATAGAGTGATGATCCTCTGGATAAAAAAATACTTCCCCTTGTCAGTCCCAGCTATCCTGCCTGTCAGCTTCATAGAGTGCCCTCTGGTACTTGAGTTATGTTAGGTGAAGTTCCAAGAAACTGCTTGTGTGTTTCATTCAGCTTGGTCCTTCACCTGAGGTGGTATTCTGACTCATTCCTTTCACACACTAGATGGAAGGAACTCCAGCTGCCCCAGTGGCTTATGCATCTATTAAGAGGCTAGGATTCAAAGATTTGCCTGGGAAAACCTCTGTGATGGCAAATGCCTCACCATCAGTAATAAATGCCAAGAGCAGATCTCATACAGCACAATATTTCAAGCTCAGCATGGTACATTCTTGGAAGCTACAACTATATCTGTCCCCTCCCACAATAATTCTTGAGTTCATAACCTGGCAAACTACATACATTCACCTAATCATTTGTATTTTTGTGACTTTTGAGGCATACATGTTAAAGGACCCTGTATCACATTGTAAATCCTAATCTCAAGATCTTCCAACTTTCAGATGAGACTGGGAAGGAGACCTTGCCATTTCAATCATATTGCTGTTTCAGAATGGAGTAGCTAGTAATTTATTGGTGTTTGCTGATGAGACTGTGCCAGTTTGGTCTTGTGGTTAGGGTGCCAGACTCATAACTTGTAGTCCTGAGGTTTGATTCTGCACTCCTTTGTGAAGCCATCTGGGTGACTTTAGGCTAGTCACAGCTCTCTTCCGAGCTCTCACAGTTCCACCTACCTCACAGGGTGTCTGTTGTGGGGAAAATAGGAAGACATTTATTATTTGTATTTCTATCCTGCCCTATACCCGGAGGTCTCAGGGCAGATAACAATGCTTAAAAATTCCACACATTAGAACAAAAGTATATTAAAACAGTAATATCTACAACATTTAAAATCTAGAATGTTAGAACAAACCAAATATATATTAAAAACAATATTATTTGGAAGGGGGGGGGCGATTTAGCCAAAGGCCAGGGCCACGAAGTGCATCTTTACTGCCTTCCTGAACACATACAGAGAAGGAGCTTGATGCATCTCAAAGGGGAGACTATTCTATAGCCTGGCAGTTTGACAGATACAATACTATCTGGTATGGGGCGGGATAGAAATGTAAATAATAAAAAAAAAA
>MTQE01002208.1:36160078-36171861 GCA_014337955.1 Aspidoscelis marmoratus
CCTAGCATTGAATTAGCTTTTTTTGCTGCTGCTGCGCACTGGGCTGACACCTTAATTGAACTGTCCACCAGAACCCCGAGATCCATTTCCTGGTGTGTTGCAGAAAGCTCAGACCCCATCAGTTTATAGACATAATTTGGGTTTTTGGCCCTGATGCACATTATTTTGCACTTGTTAAGATAAAAGCACATTTGCCACTTGGTTGCCCACTCACCCAATGGAGCTCTTGGCAATCTTTTTTGGTTTTAACTACCTTAAATAATTTAGTGTCATCAGAAAACTTTGCTGTTTTACTATGTACCCCTTCTTCTAGATCACTGATGAATAAATTAAAAAGCATTGGTCCCAACACTGAACCTTGGGGGACCCCACTTTTTACCTCTTTCCACCCTGAACGTATATCCAGCTCATGTCTTCTGCTTGAGCTATCCGTAAGCAAATTTGTGGGCCACTGTGTGGGATAGAATGCTGGATTAGGTGGTCTGGAGCCTGATCCAGCAGGACTTCTTTTATGTGGGGCTCCCCCCTCCCTTTTCCTTGTCTGGGGTGAGAATACAGTGTTTGGCTAATTTCAGCTAGAAAAGTAAGAGGGAGTGGCAGGAGGAGAGCAGAACATCATTTCCAGTCTTCCCTTTCTCCCCTCCCAGGTACCCTGCACATGCTCTTATTTTGTGCTTTCCAATGACGCTATTGTTACAAGATGAATGCTCTGCTGGATACTCACTCTGCAGGCCAAAACGCTAAGAGTCCTCTCATGCACATTCATGATCGGATAGTTCTTGCCTTTGTACAGATTCACTTCCTGTGATTGAAGCACAGCAGTCAGCATAAGCATAAGCAAGAACTTCTCTAGCTGAAACAAAGAGGAATCAGAGAGCCTGTCCTCCTAAGCATTATGGTGCTGCTCATACTTACCTGATCAAAGTGCAGCCCGACAATTATGTAAGGCTGTTGTGCCAGCTGGTGAACTTTCTCCAGGAAATCTACATGGCCAACATCTGGAAGATGTATATATTAAGGAAGAAAATGTGTGGTATAGAGGAAGGGGCTTGAAAAACAAAAACATTTTTGCTTTCCACAGTTGTTGTTTGATCTTTATATTCTCAGTAACAACAATGTAACAACATTTATAATACCCTTTTTACCAAAGGGTAGAACAACAAATATACACAAGCAATACAAAGCAAAAAATATATAAAATTGAACATTATATATGCAATCCTCATTTCTTCCAGTACCAAACAGCTTTCCACACCCAAATACGCTTCATTTAGAAACATATCCTCTTCCAGGGTTTGGGTGGATGTTCATGGATGACAGATGCATCAATGGGCTACTAGAACGGATGCCTGGGTACTGTCCCTGGGCTGGAAAGACAGGCAGGATATCTCTAAAGGCCATTTGCAGGGATTTGAGAGCAGACAAAGGTTTTGCCTTTGTCTTCTGCTTGAGCTTCCCAGAAGCAATTGGCGGGAGTGAGACAAAATGCTGGATTAAATGCTGTTGCCTCATCCAATAGGGCTCTTCTTGTGTTCTTATATGGATGTGGTGCAGATCATTCCATGGATGCCCTAAATGGCCCAGGAGAGAGGAAGTGCTGCATAAGGCCATGGAGAGCGTAAAATCCCACTCTCCCCCCGCCCCGAGCCTTTCCACATCTCTGCCACAGATGGACAATCCTACACAACCATATGACTCACGTGCTGCGGGAGCATTCACTTCCTGCTTAACTAAGGCCTTCTGTTTATGGCCTCAAAAAAGGAATAAAGAAGGTGTGCAGCACTGTCTCAATTTCTGATCTACAGGAGCAAGAGAGTAATTATATTTTGGTGCCTAACTGAAAATTTTCTCTCTTCCCAGACATTTGGACTTGTTGCAGGTTAACCTTTTTAATATCATTTATTTTTTTCTGAGAATTTGTTGCCAAGTAGAGACACACACACAAGCACATGTGCATTCTAGTTGTGAGGTGTAAATCCTCAGGAACCTGGCCCTCTTTGGCATGTCTGTCACACCAAACCCTGTGGCAGGTTATGGTAATCTTGCCATCTCTGCAGCTATCCTTCACCTCTACCAAGGCTTAACAATGCATTCTCCCATTTTCAAAAGCAACTGGGAACAAAGAGGTGGGGAGTAAGGAGCATGACAGAGACAAGTGAGTACTACAAGTGTGTTCTACCTTTAATCTCCATCGTGCTCAGCTACTATTCACCTGCCCCACACCTTCCCCTTGTTGTAGAGTCCTGAGCTTGGGAGTTCCTAGCCCTCTTTGCTACAAGCTAGCAGATGAACCTGTTTGCGCACATCCCTATTGCTGAATTACAGGTGGTGAGTCTTGGGATGCCTCCAGACAGCAAAAGGAAATTCTGGGATTTTCTTTAGATACCACAACTACCTCTTGTCGCCCCTGCTAGATAAGAAAAGGCAATTCCAGCAAAATCATTTGATCTTATCCTTGTTTGGCTTTTATTTGCAGGAATAGCCATATGCAGAAATCATCCACTCACTTCTCTCTGCTTTTTTTGTGTGCACTTCCTATATATGGGTATTTTGCAAGAGAAAGGATCCTGCAAAGAGCTTGCACATTTAAGCAATCACTGTTATGGAAAACCCAACATCATTGCTGGATTTTCCATAATAACAATGTAGTAGATTTATGTGCGAGTAACCTGGGACTACATTGGGATTTCCACAAATATGCGCAGCAATCCCAGTATAGTCTTAGAAACATCACAGGCTTTTATCCAAATGTGGAGGGACAGTTATATTCTAGTATCTCTTACATGGTAGGAAATACAGTAAACATTCTCAGAGTACTTGGGTCCCTCTTCTAAAATAGATTTACCTTCAAAGAAAATAAAAGCAATATTTATTTGTCTTAAACCTGTAAGATGGCTGATATTGGACTAAAGGAAAAAGACACTTAGGAAAAGTTATTAATGATGGCCTTTGAGAAGCTGAACTCTTGAACCTGCTGTGGAATGCTAATTAAGACTTTCGCTGATAAAGCAAACCTGGTAAACTGACAAGAATTTGAAACTCTATCCAACTGAACAAGGCCATTAACAGGCAGAGCAATCAACATGACCAATGGTAAGGAAAGATGAAGGACAGCTGGGTGAGTATTTGTTTTGCACCCCTTTGAGATACCTTTGAATTATGCAGCGAAGAAGGAATGAAAGCAAAAGGATTTGAAGAAAAAGACTGGAGACCATCTTCTAGCATACTAGCAGACTTCTCAACCGCCAGATACAGCTGATCAGTGATACTGTGGGACATGATGGTGTCTATATAGTAACATTATCTCTGAGGTTTGCATGTATGTTGATTTTGACCTCAGATAACGAAGAAATATTTCATTCAAAACCTGACTGCAGCACTTGGGTTCACTTTATGTTTTCCCTCAGTGCTCAGCTCAAAGAGCCCAAGCAAACGTATAATCTATTTAAATACACAATCATTCAAATTGCACTGCCTGATGCCAGCAAAGCCAGGCAAAAGGGATCAGTGCTTGTCTCATGGTTGTCTGATAAATGCACTATGAATGTCAAAGAGTGCGAGAGAGGAGAGACAGAGGTGGAAAAACACAGCATGGCCTCTTCAAGATACGACTGTACACACAGCCTTTACTAGTCAAACATGTTTAGTCATACCTGCCAGAGAAAGTAGCTTCAGTTCAACATACTGTGGGGTAATGACAGCATCTCACTGGCCAATGAAATAACAGGCTTGAGGAAAGTTAAGTTTTTTTGCTCACAGCAGAATAGTACACATCACCTCTTTTCTCTGCCTATCCTAGATTAGGGCAACTATCTCACCATGGTTTCACAAGGGAACTGAAGAACATTGTGTTTGTGTTGATCCCTTCATATAACCTGAATAATCCTAAGGAACATTGCAGGGATGACAAGATCTTAAGGAACAGCTTAGAAGAGCTGGAGTTCGCATGCACTGGATACCAAACAAAGGACAATTCAAGCTTGCTTTTTCAGTTCTCTGAATTAAAGTGAAGGGTGTATAAAGTCCTAAAGACTGCCTCACTGGTACCATGTGTTCTTTGCAGCAACAAACAAACAGCTCTAGGATACGAAAAAGATCAAAAGCACCAGCTACGTAGATTATGGTATCTCCTGGTTGTGGCTCCTTTCCTGATGCAAACTGGATGATCTTCTGAGATGTCTGCAGGAACTGGGAAACGCCAGTCCAGGGGCTATGACTCTTAGGGCACTAGAGAAAAAAGTACAACTCTTAATACTTTAGCAAGCTGTATCCAGGGAAAGAAAGAGACTGAGATACAGTTGAGCATACACCCCCACGCTTACGCAAGGCCAGATTTGTCAACTAGGCAGTAAACATTTACTTGTTTGAAATCTGTGGGATTTTCATAAGCAACAACGTAAGAGCTCAGGTAAAGATTAGTACTTCACATTACTCGACAGAGGTACTGGAACCAAGAAGTCATTCCTGGCTTCAGCACTTTCCACTCCCAACTGCTAGGCAAGATTCTGAACATTATTTAAAAGAAATCATCGTTGTAATTTTTTGAAATTAAAACAAAACAAAAATTACTGCATATGTTACAGCATTGGAGGAATAGTTTTCTCTAACAAATATGTACAGAACATCAGTAGCATCAGTGCAGCATCAGTAGGTGGCCAAGCTCTTGAGGCATCTCTTTCCCTAACTGCAATGTGAGAAGGGCCAGCTTTGAAAAAAGAGGACAAACAGTAAAAGGAAAGCTAACTCCTTCCTCTGTGGCTATAAGCAATTCAATTGCATTGCATAATTAGTCTACATTGGAGACTTCTATTGACAGCAAAAGATGGGTTATTTGAAGACAGGGAAGGGGTAGTGTGGTAGGAAGTGAACAAAAGAAATGGAGAACTAACCTTCCTGCTCAGTTGTGAAAAAGTTATGGTTTACTTGGAGGGAGTGAAAAGAAAGGAGGTTGGAAGAGGTAGAACAAATGGGTAGTAAGTCACTACAGTTTTGGGTCAATCCATTTGAAAACTGACCCCACAGAACGTAAGAGGTATTATATACATTAGCCAGGCCTGGCCGTGGTCACACCGTCACTTTAAACCTTCTTCAGTCCATCTTCGGGTCTGACCGCTCACACCTTTTCATTTCTATCTGTTTTTATTTGTGGACTTTCCATTCGGAACGTCCAAATGCAGAAATCATCTCACATTCTAAGCTACCAGGTATGATGGAGCACTCTTCCCTTTCCCTTTATGGATCAGCCACCTCTTCCTGGAGGCTTTATTATTCATCCATTCATTTATGACATTTGTATTCCACCCTTTGCCAGAAAGTCACAGGGTAGTTATAACATACAATAACACAAACACTAAAGCAAATTTAAAATTTAACCTGTCCGAGGAAGATTAATAGCAGATGTTAGATCGGAACAAAGGTCCAGGGTGCCTTCAACATATCCTGCAAGAACCCAACCATTGGCTACCGCCTTAAATGTAGGAAGTGGCCAAGCACCTCTGACATCCTTAAACCATCTCATTGCTCACAGGGACTTCACACAAAGGGCATTAGGTCAACTAGTATTTTACTACACTCTTATTGTTTTATTGCTCCAATGTTTATAGTTCTGATGTTTTTCTTATAATTGTTGTGTTTTTACTGTTCCATTTTGCTCATCACTCTGAAACTATGGTGAAGGACAGCACGGAAATTCTAGAATAAGATAAGACAAATTAGAGGGGTTGCACAACGAAATCAGCATAAACACCTTCAATTTTATTTCTTTCCAAGATGATCAATAAAATGAAGTCAGAAGTTGTACAAGAGGCTGCAGGAAGGGATGATGGACAGCACCCATACAGAATATCCTTAGCTTCTAGGTCTCAAAATTCTAGTACTTATGCACGAGGCAGAACAACTTTTCTCTAATCATCTTGTTCAAAACATGCAGAGAAAAGTCTCCACTCGCATTGACTCAAACCGCTCCTTTCCCATCTACTGTCCTTGCAGTTTGTTTTAGGCACACCAACAGCATTGTAATTTCCCCCTTGTTCACCAGTATGTGATCAGAACAATGTTGTTGCTCCCCCATGTGACAAAATAAAGTACTGCTTCAAAGCTTGCTAGTCAACTGATTCCTTGTATGCACATCACACTGATGCCAAAATACAACTTCCTTGAGGCCAGAGGAAAGCTGAGCAGTTTCTCACAGAACAATAATCTCTCACATAACTACATTACATAACCTGAAAGAATAGTAGGCATTTAAGCTATTTCAACAATACACAGAGAGCCTAAAACGATTTTCTTGCGGAAGATGGAAAAGATCTATTCAGTACTGTAAATACAAACAAGAACTTGAACTGTGGCTCAGCTCTTGACCTTCTTATTGCAAAATTCATATTTAAACTGAAGATAGCAGGGAAACCACTAGACCATACAGGTATGATCTAAATAATACCCCTTATGAATATGCAGTGAAGGTGATGAATACATTTAAGGGATTAGATCTAAAAGAATGCCTGAAGAACTATGGACAAAGGTCTGTAACCCAGTATAGGAGACAGCAACAAAAAGCATCCCAAAGAAAAAGAAGAGTAAGAAAGCAAAATGACTGTGCGATACGGCTTTACAAATAGCTAAGAAAAGTGAAAGATAAGCAAGAAAGAGAAAGACACACCCAACTAAATGCAAACTTCCAAAGAATAGCAAGGAGGCATAAGACAGCTTTCTTAAAAGAGCAATGGAAAGAAACAGAAGAAAACAATAGAATGGAAAAGACAAGAGGTCTCTTCAAGAAAATCAGAGTTATCAATGGATCATTTCATGCAAAAGTGGCCATTGAAAAACGATAAAAATGGTAGGGACTTGACAGAAGTAGAAAAGATTGGCTAGGCTTCAGCAGTAGGTGAACTGAGAACTACCAAAAGTGCAAGCTAGTTTTTATAGAGGCAGAGGAAGTAGGAATTAAACTGCTAGATTACAGAGAAAAGCGAGTTCCAGAAAAACATCTACTTCTGCTTCATTGACTATGCTAAAGCCTTTGACTGTGTGAATCACAACAAACTGTGGCAAGTTCTTAAAGAGATGGGAGAACTAGACCACTTTACCTGTCTCCTGGGGAACCTGTATGCAAGTCAAGACGTAACAATTAGAATGTTAAAGAACTGAATGTATTCTTTATATGCAGAATACATCATGCAAAATATCAGGTTGGATGAATCAAAACTGGAATTACGATTTCCAGGAGAAATGTCAACAACCTCAGATATGCAGACTACTACTCTGATGGCAGAAAGTGAAGAGTTAAGGAGCCTCTTGATGAGGATGAAAGAGGACAGTGAAAAAACTGGCTTAAGATGACATCCAGTCCCATCACTTCTTAACAAATAGAGAGGGAAGAAATGGAAGCAGTGACAGATTTCATTTTACTGGGTTCAAAGACTATCTCAGATAGTGATTGTGATCATGAAATTAAAGGAAAACTATGGCAAATTTAGACTGTGTACCAAAAAGTCACCACCTTACTGACAAACAACCATACAGTCACAGCTATGTTTTTTCCAGTATTAATGTAGTTGTAAGAGCTGGACCATAAGGCTCAGCACTCAAGAATCAATGCTTTTGAACTGTGGTGCTGGAGAAGACTTTTGAGAGTCTCTTGGACTGCCAAAAGACCTAATCAGTCAATACTAAAGGAAATCAACCTTGACTGTTCGTTGGAAGGAAAAATACTGAAGCGGAAGCGCAAATATTTTGGCCACATAATGAGAAGATAGGACTCATTGGAAAAGACCGGGTGCTGGGGAAGATTGAAGGCAAAAGGAGAAGACCACAAAGAGGATGAAATGGATAGTGTTAGGGAAGCAATGAACATGAGCTTTGGCAAACTTTGTGAGACAGCAGAGTACAGAAGGGCCTGGTGTGCTGTGGTCCATGAGGTTACAAGAAGTTGGACACAACAACTAAACAGCAACATCTTATTGTTGACTTTGTTCTTGATTCCCTCAGTTCACATTATTCCTCTTAAAGCAAGTCTTGCCTGTGGCATTACTGAACAGAGAGAAACCACAGTCAAGAATCGTTAGTCACAAAAGGCACTAAGATCCTAACTTGGACTAGGGCTACAACTGCTGGAGCTGATCCTCACCTTCCCAAAATTATCTGTGTGCTTGCGATAATCCATATCTTCATCCTAAAAGGAAAAAATAACATATTAATGAGAAAGAGTTCTCACTGGATTCCTTCAGTTAGAGAAGGAAGCACATGAAGCTCTTTACTGGCTACATGAGAAACAAGAACTTGAAGCCCTCTAGTTGATGTTTGGACTCCCATGGCCCATCAGATCCATTTGGCGTGACCAATGGTGAGCACCAAGAGCAGCCAAAAACCCATCAGTATCTGAATAACCTCAAGTTTCCACACGTCAGGTGCAATATAGCTGTCACTATCAAAGTCTGAATATCTTATATCCCTCACTAAGAAAATACCCTCAAAGTTGAAATTAAAATATAAAAAGTAAACATTTTGGTTTCCATCTTCAGCAATATACAAAACAAAATAAAAACCACTCAGCATTAGGGGAGATAGTGAATAGGCATGTGCAAGATTCCGGTCTTCCAGGCCACATCCTTCCTAAATGAGAGAAGTGATCTTAACAAATCCAGCCCTAGAGGTAAGGGAGCAAGGATAAGCCCTTCAGAGCCAGGAGTGAATACTGCTTAGCAGTGCAACATTGGACATTGGATATAACATGCAATTTTCAGGCCACTGTGCCTTTCCCAGTCCCTGCCAAACCTGTAACCGAAAAAAAATAGAAAGGCTGAGATGGGAATCCAGAAAGGAGAGGTAAGCACAGTTGATGTTCCACTAGCAAACCTGTCCTTCACTTAGGAAGGATTTGGTTAGTTCATAGTGCAAGCATGAACCTTGCACATTAGGCTTTTGTTAAACTGTGGACGATTAAAAAAACTATTTAGAGAGGTCCATGACCTCCATAGCACCTTTAACTGCTTAGAAACAGGTGATTCCATATAAAAGGTCCAGGGAATTCACTTGTTTTGAAAATTATGGCTGCTGCCATAATCTCTGCTCCATGGGTGAAGCATTTTACCACAAGCCTACTGCACATGTCTAGCAATGAGGCTTAAATAAATCCATCCAGGCCAGTGACCTGATGAAGTGTAATTCACAACACTTGCAGTTGTCAGATTGATCATTAGATTAGCAGCAGAAATAATACAATACCGCTCTAGCTGATCTTTATTGATAAGTTGGGAAGGGCAATTTGTCTCAGTGTATGTGCATTTGCAAGAAAGACAATATCTAAAATGGCAACATCCACTGCTAGTGAGTGGCCTCAGGAAGGCGAGCCAAAGGACTAGAAAGAACAGCCATTTCTTGTTTAAACATTGATAGTAAATTTTTACATACATTTTAAAAAAACACTTCATCAAATACATTTATTAAATTAGGTTTTTGGCATCCGCTGCCTAGAAGGTATATGCCAAGTAAACTTGAATCTTGGCATACATTACAAGTACAAGCAGAGAAAGTGCCAACTTGCTCAATAACAGCCTGTAAAACTCATACTGTTGGGTCCAAGAAGCAATCATTGATCAAAAACCACAACTGCCATAGGAAGTCAACGCAGCCAAGGAGTTTGCCTGCTCCATCAGACTCTTCAACCCTCTCTTTGACTCACAATGTTGCTGTGATGAGCCTTGGTCATGAGTAGCATGCGGCCAACCAAATCTGTAGTAGACACCCCCTGTGTACGTTTACATTCCCTGCAATGAAATGGGTTCACAGTAAGAGAAAGACCTGGCATCTGTGACCTTGACTGTTCATGTCATGCTCAATGTATTTTCTTATTGCTATGAAAATATAGCACCTTGGAAATGCATTTTGGTCACAACAGGAGAGAAAAACAGAAGGACAAGTCTACACTACATCCTCAAAGAGCCTCAATTAGTCTTGCTGTTGAAGCTAAGTATCTTTGGGCAAAAGCAGCACCTTGTACCAAAAGCCACTTGGGATCCAGAATATATAAAACTAAGTGGTACAGAGGAAAATCAAGCCGTGAATGTTGTGAAGAAAATGTAGAGAGCATCTCAGAAATGTTGGTCTTCCAATGTTAACTCTACATAGAACAAAATCAGTAATAAACAGAATTTCACCTGTATCTTCCAGCATTTTTCACTTCCTCATAGGTGTCTTTGCCATCCACAGTAAGTGTGATGTCATCTATGAAGAAAAAGAACATTAAACTGCTTCCATAATATTTGAGCAGCTCCTGCAAATCCCAATTAATGGAAATTTAAAACCATACATCACATTGAAGTTTTAGTGAATTAATGTACATGCAGGCATCTTTTCTCTAGAAGAGAAACACCATGGCTGTTTAAGCAACACCCTGGCAGACTTCAACCTGAGCACAACCACACATACAGAACTAGTCTCCACTTCTTTTCTGTTCTCAAAAGCAACATTCTATGACATGGCACTAAAGTATATTTCAGTGTCTTCACTATACATTGTGGAATTTAGGATGTTCAGGACCATTTAGATATATAAATGATTCCACTTTTCTTTTTATCCTGAGAACTCTAGTTAAGCCCAGTCAATCTCAGCAGTGATCAAATAACGGGTTATAAAAAAATTGATATACTCACTCCCATGTACACAGAAATCACAGTTGTATTTATCCAGAGTTTCCAGTGTTGTGACATAAGGAGCTCCTGGCACAATCTCATCAACCCACTTGATGGCCTTCACCATTTTGTATCTCTCTTCTTGGGTAAAGACAGGAGGGCCTTTGTGCTTGGAGATCTCCTCTAAGATTTTAAAAAAGATGGTGAAACCAAGTTTCTTAATGTCGTACTGTATTCTTTGCATTTAGTTTAATTCAGAATGGTTTCTAGCTACCATATCTACTGATAAGCACCTTGACAGAAAAAACAGCTTCTAGCAGCCAAATGACAAAGGTATAGGGCCTTATTATCCTTTCATCCATTTGCCATCTCGGGAGACAATATTCCTTTGCTCAGATTCAGAGAATAATCTTCTTGGGACAAGAATGCTCAACTGAACAGAATTTGCTCTCATCATACAAGATATACTTGAAGCAAGTCCAATTATTTCTGCCGTATATCAAAAACTTGTTTAAAATATGATATCTTGCACAAGCAGAAGAACATTTCTGCCCCATGCAAAGCAGCCCTGAATTTCTCATTCTGTCACAACCTTCTTTACCCAATGCCATTTCAAGAAGAACTCATCAATCATAAGTAAACTCTGGAGATGGCAGGGGGAGGGGGGGAAGAGCTAAGAAAACTTCTTTTCTAGTGCTTGCAAATAAAATAAATCAAACTTTAAAATATTAATTCTCCAGGCAGAATGAAACATTTTTAAAAATAGCAACCAGATGCACATTTGTTTACATTCAAAATAAGAAGCTGGTTTTCCTTCCATGCAGAATGAATGCACCCTGGACACTGAATAAGGATGCCTGGACATAGAAAAATAGGAAACAAGTTTCCAACAGTGACTGCTGGTAAGTTCCAGAGCAGGTTGTGATAGGATTCTTGCTTCCTCAGGCCTTTACGTCAGCTTCTTTGTTTTGCAAAGTGACACACATCTGCTACTGCTGCTCTACTGACACAAGAGGTTCTGACATTTTAGAAGCAATTATCATTGGGAATCACTTTTGCATGCCTCTAAAATTCAGTATAGAACATTATACATAGTGCATTTGAAGAACTGGAGCTGAAGACCTCACGTGTTTGCTTTTTGCTTTTTCCCTG
>MTQE01002208.1:36172056-36212813 GCA_014337955.1 Aspidoscelis marmoratus
CGCTGAGTACATGTACAGCGCTTTAGAAATAAACTATAATAATAATAACTATAATAATAATTTGGAGGACATTGTAAAGACACTAATAACAAGCTATAAAGGCTCAGTTCATCAGGGACAAGAACACAAACTCCCGGAAACTTTTCAGTCTAGGATGTGGTTTTTAAAAATTCTGTGCTCAGGGATTTAAATAGCCCTTTCTTCATGGTTATGCAATTTTAATTAAGGAAGAAGAGTAAGCACTACCATGCTTTTTGAGATTCCAAAGGAGGAACGGGCAGCACTAAACCCATTATTTGGAATCAGCAACTTATATCTACAAAGAAAACAAGTATGTTTGTTTCTGCAAGCCCATTACTGAAACATACCACTTCCAGACTTAGAAGAGGGGAGCTTCACAACACTGTGCTACACTGTAGCATTGGGGTGGATGCCATTGTACGCTACTACTCCCCAAACACGGACAAGACCTATTGTTTATTTATTTATTTAAAGAACTTATATCTACAGGAACGTCTGCCCATCTTCAGTAGCTAAAGGGGTGGGACATGGGATCGAGCCTTCTCAGTGGTGGCCCTCAAGACTGTGGAGAAGATGCCCTCAGGCACCTTCATTTTACATTTTCAGGAGATCAGTGAAGATGCACCCATTTAACCTGGCCTTTGACTAAGGAAACAGCTTCCTCTCCACACTTTCAGGCACTGTTACTGTTTTTAATGTGTTCATTTTCCATTCTGTTTTTATTGCTATAACCCACCCTCAGATCTTCAAGTATAGGGCAGGATAAAAATTCAAACAAACAAATTATATCCCACCTTTAACCAAAGGCCTCACGTAAAACACAATTAAAAGAAAATATTCTCTAAGCATTGGGCTATTTAAGCTTGAAAACACTGTGGAAACATCATATGCCCCAAGTTCGCACAATACCTTCTCAAAAGGTTGTGCCTGGAAAGGACTTGCATTGGATGAATAATTGCTGCAAGTGACTATGAGCTTGTGCCTATTTACTAGCTCTGAGGGGAAGTTCCTGCAGTGCAGCTCCATGCCACACTTCTTGTGGCATAGGAAAGCACTGGAGAAATGTCATGTAAATCAAAAGTGGGTGGTGCAAACTGCATGTGACACAATGAGGACACTAGGCATAGCTTGTGCTACTAGCAGCTGAGGAAACGCAGATGCCAGGGGAACCTGATACCACTCATTTAGGCAATCTCTGCACAGTTAAAAAGAAGTGTAAAAATACCAAGTTCAACAAGCCAGCACTGGCTAACACAGTCTAGGCCGCAGAGTAGAAGTCAGTTTACACCATTTTAAATCCAGTCTGAGTCAAGATTCAGAACAGTGCTTGGAATGCATGGACAATGATCTCATGAATCAAGACAGGATGGGAATACCTATCCATGTTGCTACGTACGCTGAACAAAAGGATTTTGCTGTTCAGCATTTAGAATCTGGATGTCCTATCCAAGGGGTGCTGTAGAAACACAAAAGAAAAGTGAAAGTTTTTCTTTTCTTACCATCTGTATGGACTCCCACAATCAGATAATCTCCCATTGCACGAGCTTGCCGCAGCTGGTTGGAGTGTCCATAATGTACCATGTCATAGCTATAAAAAATACAAAGAGGCTTATGTGAATATCATGGCCTGACACTTCCTGTTACCCCAAACATCTTCCTCAGCAGCACCCACAGAACATTCACCCCGGCGTCATCTGAGTCAGTTCCACCAGTTACTAGCTATCAATGAAGGTGGAAATATCTCTGCATCACCAGATTTACTCTGTTTTATCATTTGCCTTGAAAAAAGGAATTTTTGACCACCTAAAAAATGGAAAAGCAAAGTCAGCAATTTTCATTTATGGCTGTTTAACCATTTTGATGATTTAAAAATCCTCATTTCTCATGATGACTACATATGTTTTTAATTTATTTGCATTTTTATACTGTGCTCTAACCAACGGTCTCATGGTGGGTGACAGCAATAGAAAATAAAATATAAAATGGACAAATCAAAATAAGACAATAAAATAATAACTGAATATCTCTTTCCAAAAAGGGCTGCAGCTAGCTGAAACCAGCTGAAACCAAAGTAGGCTCTCTTGGCCACTCTTCCAATTGAATTTTAAGCATCTCAATTTAAATTTGATTTCTGTAAACAGAACAGAATGAAAAATATAGGTGAACAAATCAGGATTTCAGTGGAAAAAAAGTGGAGAGATTAATTCAAAATTGAAGGATGAAATTAGGAAAATATTGGATAGTCTGAGACCTGTATAACCAATGGATAGTGTGACAGGGGAGGATAAGATGTTGCATGTAGTTATGTATAAACATTATTTATTTATTTATTTGTATTTCTATCCCGTCCTTGCCCTCAGTCTTACTATCTAAAGAGACAAGAAACAAAAGGAAAATGGTGTGGGAGGGAACAGCAAAAAGCAAGCACTTGAGGTCTTCAGTTCCAATTCTTCTGTTCATTTCTTATTGCTGGAATTTTCCTGTTCTCTCTACTTTTAATTTTCTATTCATTGATGACAAACCAGATGATGGTAGAGATGGTCAGCCGGCATCTACTAAGCCCCGCTCTGCTTGACCTCAGGACCAGATGATTTCTCAACTGGTGGATCGGCTGCCGTAATCTCTTTGCCATCTTCTGATGGGAGCAGTTGGAAGAGGGAGGAGGCACTTTTATTAGGAAGGTGGCAGACCTCTTCAACCGGCTTCCTCTCTTCTGCTCCTCTCAGGCAAGATGGTGATGTGATGGCAGTTGGAGGAGGGAGGGCCACTGCTGGGAGCAAGATGACAGAGCAGCCCAGACTGCTGCCTCTTCTCCACTCCTCTCAGGCAAGATGGTTATGTTTGTGTTACGTTTATGTTAAAGTTATTGTAAGGTGTATAAAAATAAGAAAACTATTTAAAAAAAAAATTTTAAGCATCAGTGCAGAATCCAAGAGCTCCTCTAGATTTCACACCCTTCCAGGGTATCACAACCCCATCAAGGACAGGGTGCCTCCCAACTTCCCAGCCCATTACTGCCTCTATGCACTTGTCACACATTTCAACAACATCTCTTGATTCAGATGGTTAAAGATAGAGCTGGGTGTCACCTGCATATTGATGGCATCTCAGTCCAAAATTCCTGATGATCTCTCCCAGCTGCTTCATATAGATATTAAAAAACATGGGAGATAAGATCAAGTCCTGAGGAACCCCCACATGTGAGTGCCCAGGAGTTGAGCAAGAATCTCCCACAACCACTCTCTTGTATCAGCCTTGGAGATAGGAGCAAAACCATTGTAACTCAGTGCCTCCAACTCCCAACACCCATACCCTTTCCAGAAGGATACAGTGATCAACCGTACCAAAAGCCACTGAGAGATCCAGGAGAACCAGCAGGGTCACACTCCCCCTGTCCCTTTCCCAGAGAAGGTTATCACCTAGCTACACTCAGATGAAATGGATAATTAATCCGCTTCTCCAAGCATATCTCCAGTTGATCAGCCACAACCCTCTCCAATACCTTGCCCAAAAAAGGGTATGTTAACCACCAAGACAATATTTGGTTAGATCTTCTGGATCCAACGAGAACTTATTGAGAAGGGAGTGCACCACCTATAAGAGCAAGCAGGACTACACCATTTTCAAAGAAATATTCAGTACTTCCAGGACCCATCTAGTTATACCCTGCCCACTAGCTTTTATTAGCCAAGGCGGGCAAGGATCCATATGGTTGGCCAAACCCTAGCAAGACGCTTGTTCATATCCTCAAGCTAATCCAAAATAACTAGACCAGATGGTCTTCTGGACACTTCTTCCTAAATATTCTCAACTGTAGCATCCAGTTCCTACTAATCTGAGTATAGCTACAACTTCACTTGCAAAATAAACTATTGGGCAAGGTATTCTGGAATCTGTATATGAAAATTTGTGCTGACAAGCTTTCATAAAGGTTAAATGTGCTGGTTCACAACAAGACTTTTAATAAAAAATCTACTCAATGGGGGAGAAAGAAAGACTAAGTTGATTTAAGTTCCTAGTTTATTTCTATTGAGAACCAAATTCCACAGTATAATACCTTCATGTACAATATTAGCTGGACAGCTGCATTTCTGCTTCACCTATGTTGTAGGAATGGGCTAATTACTTTGTATGTTGCGATACTCTTAATAAAATCTCTCATTACTGTAACAATATTGAGACAAGCACATTTATGTATGCGCACATACACAAAAACACATAACTGATAATGTATTTGTTTAGCAATGCATTCCTCCAAGAACAAACACAGCCGAGGACTAAAATTTTAGTATAGTGTAGTACTAAAATGAGAACACTGAAGTGCAAATGTCTCATGTGTGAGACACCCCAGGAACCCAACAACAGCACGATGCTGTCTAACGTTTAGTGACCACAAAATGTTTGCTGCAGAAGAAGAAAGAGAAAAGATATGATAGTAGAACAGAGTCTTTGGGATGCATGCACCTTCTTGCTATACTGAAAACATGTATATCAGGTAACATTAAAAGACCATCTGGGAGTGCATGTTTGCCGTGGGTTTGCTTCTTGAAAAAGATGCATAGGGAGACCCCAAAGAAATGATCAGAAAATCCTCCATTCAGGAGGCTAAACATACAGGCATAATAGGAGCAGAGGTTTTACCAATGTACGTTACATTACAAATAAAAAGAAAATGCAGCTTGAGGCTACAATTCTTCAAATTTAGTCTCACTGCCTGCGAAGGCAGAAAATTCATCAAGAGGTTTAAATTAATGGAGTACTCACTATTCACATAGCATAACTTTACCTATGCTGGTAGAAATATGCAATTCGTAGGCAGTGGTTTTGTACCCCACTTGTTTTTAATCTCTGCAACCAACCTGTTTATGGTACTGGAGTAATTTCTGCAGGCACTTTTCCTAGGAAGCTGTACACAAAAAAATAAAGCTACACTTTCACTCAGCTAGAATATAAAGTGATCATTTTGATCCTGATGAGGCTCAAAAAACAAGGCCTACTGCAAAGATTTCCAGAGGCCACACCCTTACTGTCATATCACCACAAATCTGGGACAGTTCCAAGTGCCATTTGCTTCTTTTCCCCAATAAGCCCGGAGTGACAATCAGAATGCCTTTGAAGGCCATGTGGAGAGAACTGAGAGCAGGTGAGGGGTTTGCCTTTGCTTTCTGCTTGAGAATGCTCAGAAGCAAGTGGTGGCCCACTATGTGAGACCGGATGCTAGACTAGATGGGCTGTGGCTTGCTCCAGAAGGGCTTCCAATTGGAAGAATATTTTGCGTGGGGTGCCCCAAGGCTCTGCCCCAAGGCCCGGTGCTGTTCATGTTAACAAATGACCTGGATAGGGGAGTCAAGGGGATGCTGGTCAAATTTGCAGATATCATAAACCTAGGAGGGTTTGCTAACACTAGGGAGGAGAAGGAGAGGATTCCAAAAGATCTAAACAACCTTGAACAGGAGGTTTAAACTAATAGAATGACATTTTAACAGGGAAAAACGTGAAATCCTACATCTGGATTTAAAAAAGAAAAAAATTAAATACAGAATGGCAGGGATCTGGCTGAGCAGCAGCACATGTGAAAAAGATCTGGGTGTACTAGTAGATCACAGATCGAACACAAGTCAACAGTGTGATACAGCTTCAAAAAGGCAAGCACCATCCTGGGATGTATCAAGGGAAGCACGAAGTCTAGCTCATAAGAAGTAATTGTACCTCTTTACTCTAACTTGGTCAGACCTCATCTAGAGTACTGTGTTCAGTTCTGGGCACCCAATTTTTAAAAAAGACATTGATGATCTGGAGCAAGTTCAAAGGAAGGCTACCAAAACTGTAAGTGGTCTGCGAACCGGTGCTACAAGGAATGGTTAAAGGATCTAGGAATGCTTGGTTACAGAAGAGAAAACAGAGAGAGGACACAATTCCAATTTTCAAGTATCTGAGGGACTGAGAACAGGAATTGGCCCTATACTCACTTACACAAGAAGGAAGGACCAGAAACAACGGGATGAAACTGTAAGGGTGATTGATCAATGGAATAGATTGCCATAGGAAGTGGTGAGCTCTTAGTTGCTAAAGATCTTCAAGCAAAGGCTGGACAGACATCTGTCTGGAATGGCTTAGTGAATCCTGCACTGAGCAGGGGTTAAACTTGATGACCCTGGAGGTCCCTTCCAACTCTATGATCCTCTGAGTCCTCTTATGTTCTAACTCTTTTTATGGGAATCAGAGAACAGGCTGATGCCTGCAGCTTGTGCTCTTCGAAAAGCACAAAAAGGTCACATGCAAGATGATGGACTCACTCTATCTTGCAGATCCAAAGCATTTCCTGGTAACCTAAGCCACCTTGCTCAGTTCCCAAGATTATTCCTGGACTTGGCCCCTGCTGATAGAAGAGAAATTCCTTGCAGGAATGAGAGCTACCTTCGTTAAGGACACAGTGTTCCTTCATGGAATTGCTCAAGTCTAGTTATACTACTCTAATCTTGGAATGTGACAGCAATAGAATTTCTGTTAAGAAAGCAACCGAGGTTATGCCATATTAATGCAGCAGTTTCACACCAAGAGATGTGGAGTGCAACTTCTTCCCACATATTTCCCACATATCCTGCTAGTGCAAGAAAGATTAGTCCTGCTTCAGTAGTTTGTCTCACACTCCCAGATACACAGAATCAACTAGGAAGTTTTACACTGATTATGACTCCATACGTGAACATGTAGCAATAAGCCTAGGGACATCATAGTTCTTCAGTATTCAAACATACATAGTTTCTCTTACAATAAAATTAAACACTAGATCCACCCCTTCTCCAGATAAGTACCTAATGACTTTCTGCATCAAAACTTCCAGTCTGCTGCCAAGTTCAATTGGCACTTTTTCATTTCTTTCAACAGGACATCCTATACCGGTGATGGCCAACCTATGACACATGTGTCACAGGTGACATGCCAAGCCCTTTTGGGTGACACACCTGGTCACCCAGGCACCTGGGCATGTAGTGCTTGCTTGTTCTTGAAGTGTACAAAATACCAACTTTCAACGGAAGATTTAGCAAACAACATTCTGCAACAAAAGTCACTAATGTAAAGATTTGTTTTTGCTTTTAATACATATATCAAAAATATAACTTTTTTACTAGAGCTACAAACATCACAAAATTATGGATCTTTCTAGATGTGACACAGCACTCGAGTTAAGCTAGGGTTTTTTTTTAGAATTTTGACACACCGAGCTCAAAAGGTTCACCATCACTGTCCTATACTCTAGTTCCACTACTGCATTCCACTTAAAACCATCCCACAAAGATAAACGATGTTTCTCACTGCTGAATCCAAGCAGCTCTTTTGCCTTTTTCTTTCTCAACCTCTGATTTTCATCCCACTTATCTAAACACGTTCTAGGGCTTTTCCAGGTAGACTTTCTCTAGCTTTTCATCTAGGATCCTTTTCTGAGCTTTTGCTAAGTTGGGTAAGTTCATTAGATCTCACAGATCAAATACCTCCTATACACTCCACCTGAATATTTCACTTCCTTATTATGAATCAGCATCTTATATCCTGATATTTCCATGCAGATATTGCTTTGCCTGCTCAAACTCTGTATGCCATCCCTCTCAGGTTCTCTTTTTTTGAGCTACCTATTTTTAATACTGACAAAGAATCCTAGGTTTCACCTTTGGTTGCATCCACATGCATTAAAAAACAACTCAAAAGCAACTTACAGCTGCTAGCATTCCACTTTAATATGGATTAACAGTCAGAAAATGAATTTTGGAAGACTTTTCTGGCCTTAAACAATGGATTAAGGAACTAACATGCAGATGCTTCCACCTCTAAGGCACTTTTGAATCACTTTTTAAAAACTATATGTGGATATAACCTAAGGGCCTTTCCATATTACGTCCTGGAATGGGAACCTGCTATCTGCATGCTGGTGGACTACAGCAGGACCTGCCTTGGGCCTGCCAATAACATGTAGATGGCACATCCCCGTTTTCACCAGATACCAAAAACTATACAACGTAGGCACCTGACGAACCTCAAGAGGGAGGCTGTTCTGGAGTCTAGGGGCCACCACAGAAAAGGCCCTCTTCCATGTCCCTATGCCTCATACCTCTGCAAGAGGTACTGCTTTCATCTTTCATGCTTCTCACCTTCATTTGCACATCTTGGCCTAGAGATACTTTGCTTTGACCATGACACTTAAATACTTACAAGCAAAGATGTTTTGGGCCTTAGGTCTACATTGCCCTTCAAAAACTGTGCAGTGGAGACATGCTAAGTGGACAGAATCAGAGGTGCGTATGGTCAAAAGTGCTTCTACATGTACATATACATACACACTTCCAGCTGAATCTCCCTTGTGATGAGGAATGGAATGTGGAGGTTTCGTTTAATCAGGGTATAATTTTAGATTTTTCTGTGTAGCCTCACCTTAGTGCTCCTAATCAGAAAGTGGGTAATGGCAGCAGCTCAATAGTAAACTGCCTGGAAAGCAGAGGGTTGCCAATTTGACCCCCAGCCACACCCATGGAAGAAAACTGCATAGAGGTATGTAGTCAACCAGGAGTCAGTCACGACTCAGTGTTACTCAGGAACAAAGGGGAATGAGAAAGATACAATATAGATACTTGTCTTCTAGTCCTATCCAGATCTAATACAGAAAAGCCTCCACTGTAAGTTGCCTACTCTAAAAAAATCCCTGATTGATCATTCAGTCAAGTTTATAAAGCAGTGATGGCGAACCTTTTGAGTTCAGTGTGTCAAAACTCGCAAGAAAACCTAGCTTAACTTGGGTGCTGTGTCACATCTAGAAATATCCATACTTTTATAATATTTGTAGCTGTAGTAAAAAAGTTAAATTTTTGATATATGTATTTTTTAAAAGCAAACACAAACAATTCTTTACATTAGTGACTTTTGTTGCTGAATTTTGTTTGCTAAATCTTCAATTGAAAGTTGGTATTTCACACACTTCAAGAACAAGCAAGCACTACACAACCAGGTGCCAGGGTGACCAGGTGTGTCACCCAAAAGGGCTTGGCGTGTCACCTGTGACACGCGTGTCATAGGTTGGCCATCACCGTTATAAAGATTACAGACCAAGAATGCATAAATACAAATACTCTGTAAGTAAAAACCTCATTGTATAAACACACATATATGAATCAATTAATAAATAAATCTATAAGCTGGCTTTAGAGACAAAAGAATATTTAGATGTACAGTACTTTAATTGTATGAACTTTATCCTCCCAAAATAGTGTGGCAAAAACCCCCAAATAAATAAGATTTTTATATATTGTTCCACACAGACCTTTATTAAATAAGTGGGGTTGGCTACATGTTTTTCTATTACCTGTTTTTATATCAAGGAAGGACTGAGGTAGGTAGGAAGGAAGAAAAAAGAACATTTACTCCATACATGAGGCCCTGGAAGATAACCTTTATTCCACTTATTCTCTTTTCATCTTGGTATGCATCTTTCTATACTGAATTCTTAAAAGGAAAATTTCCCTGTTTTATGTTGCTTACGTCCATGTTTTTCTGAACACATCTTTGACTAATAGCAGGAATCTCCTGTAGTAGTTTTGCAGTGATAAGTACATTCAGCGACTTGCTATTTATGCAAAGTCTGTTAAATGCTAGAGGAATGGTGCCTACACATCACTTCCTGCAGAGATGCATATGTACCATTTACACCCTTCCTGGTAACAGTTACAGTAAATATCATTCAGGATCATTACATCATATTCAAACGACAATAAAAGGTAATCTAAGCCAAAGGAGACACCCACAGATAGTTGAGAGTAAATAAGAATTTTGTAGCCAACAAATGTACACACCTCAGTATAAAGAAAATTCAGGGCACAGGGCAAGCCCCAAACCTGCCATAACTGGGAAATTAATGTTTACAACCCTATCAACGATCCAAAGTCCTTTCAACGTAGTCCCGAGGTGGGAACATCCAGTCCTTCCAGCCTGGGTTAAGTTGTTTTTGAGGACATATAAACTTGCAGAAACGCGTCGGGATTACGCCAATGAGAAAGGAAGGCGCTCCCCGCAGAAACGCAGCCCACCTACCGGCGAAAGGGCTGCCAGGATCCCGGCTTTGAGATTGGCCCATCCCTGAAATCTGGCCAGCCTCGGGCACTCAGCTGATCCTGAACTCGCCTGATCTCTCTCGCCCAGACCGTAAAGCCCCATTATAAATCCCTGGCTGGTAGCACAAGGTATTTGTAGGGCCGGAGACTCACCAAAGCAAATTGGGGGGAGGGGGGGCACAAAACCAGCACTACGCAAAGCATCAGTAGCTTCTGCCAGGCGTTTCTCGCTCGCGATCAACGCCTGTTGCAGAACCGCACACTGAAGCGGCATATTGACTTGCAAGGCAGATCCGTCTTGCAAGGCATGCAGCCGCCACCGGCTCTGGTGCAACAACTCCGGCCGGGCTCCCCTGGAAGCGGGGGGGGGGGCAAGATAGGAGTCTCGCCTAAGACGACCTGGGCAGCGGCGCCCACGGCCGGTATGAGGGAGTCGAGATGCTCCGGGATCTCCCCCTTCCCTGCTGCAGGCGCTACTGAGGTGCGAGGTCGCGCCTTGGTCGAGTCCTGCCCCGGACCCCCTCCCCTCCCCTCGGTTGCTCGCTTGCAGGTGGGCGCGCGGCATGGAGCCGGCGTCGCGCGACCGCCTGTCTCGAGGCCCCAGGGGGAGGCAACCGCCCGGGGAGGGGGGAGGGGGGAGGGGAGGACGGCCCCGCGGTTGCCATAGAAATACCGGCGCGTCCCAACGGCAGCAGGCGCCCCCGGCCGGCCGGCCGGCCGGTCGTAGCCCTGGAGATGGGGCTGACTGAAATGGGTCCCAGCCGTTACCGCTACTGGCTCGCTCGCTCGCTCACTCACCATCCGTCGCACCAGACGCGCACGGCTCGGCTACTAGAAGCCGGTCGGTTGGAAAGGGAGGAGGAGGAGGAGGAGGCCGCTCCGTTCCGCAGCATCTCGAGCAGGCGAGTGAGCCCGTCCGACTCCCAGCGGCCGCCCTGACCCCACGGCGGCGGCTGTCATGAGCTGCCGGGACCTCCCCCGTCACGTGGCCAAGGGAGGGCGCGCGGCGGGGCCATCTTCGATGGGGCGTCACACGGGAGGCGGGGCTGATCCATCGCACCGTGTTCGCGCTCCGCCCCCTTTGGAATGGGGGAGGGCCGGGTCGTTTTCTCTGCCAGGGTCGTGACGTCACACACTCAGACGGTAGAACTGACACACACAGCGGGGGTGGGGTGTGGGGAACGCTGCGCTACCGCTCTTCTGTGCTCCTGTCGGCTTTCACCCTCTGCCGCTGTGGTAGTAATGGTTTCGCCTTGCCAGAGCCTGAACACCGCCTGGCTGGCCCGTTCGAAAAGCAATAGAGAGCAGGTGACTGGTGCTCCTAGTTAGGAAGCGACGCGCTGTTTTATGCTCCGCTTTGAAACCGAACCCTGCTGAAACGCAGTATGCATTTTTGCTTTTATCAGAAATTCACGTACCACCTGGCCTGTTGCCAAAGAATATAAAACAATGCGGAAAATGACTATATTAAATACATAAACACAAAGTAGCCAAAGCTACAGGACTGAAAGGAAAGGACTGTATGGGGAGAGGCATTGCTGCATGCATTTGGGACCCAAGTCATTTAGAAGGAGGAGGAGTTGGCTTTTCTACCCCGCTTTTCTCACCCATTTAAGGGGACTCAAAGCGGCTGACAAAGCTTCTGTTCTTCTCCCCACAACAGAACACCCTGTGAGGTAGGTGGGGCTGTGAGAGCTCAGAAGAGAGCTGTAACTAGCCCAAGGTCACTCAGCTGTCTTCATGGGGGAGAGAGGAATCGAACCCAGCATTCCCAGGTAAGAGCCCAGTTCCCCTAACCGCTAGACCAAACTGAGCCTTAAAAGTCAAGCCTGTAACTTTTGAATTGGGTCCAGAAGCCGACTGGTGGCCAACCCAGGTGTTTTAGACCGAGTGATATGGACACAGTCAAGCACTGCAGTCAGCAGTCTAGCTGCAGTGTTTGGATGGTCTTGAAAGGTGGGTCAGCTAGACAGCATTGCAGTGATCTAGTACTGAGATTCTTTGGCCACTGTGATCAATCAAGGAAAGGCCTCTGCAGTAAATTAATCTGAGTTGGCACAGACACCTTTGCCACTGCAGCTGCCCGAGGCTGAAGTGAACCATGCAAATCCAGTAATACCCCCAAACCCTGATCTTTTTCAGTCTGTTTGTGTACAACAAAGGGTTTGGACTAGCCTCTCCGATTTGAAATCCTGGGACATAAAAGACCTTATCTGTATTCGGTTTCAATTGACTGGACCTCAGCAAGTCCAGCACTTGTTGTATGTTGGCTTTCATGACTGGTTTCAATCTTATTTGTAGCATTTTGGGGGCTGTCATTCCGTGTTCCAGGTTTCTTCTGAGAAAGGTTTGCAGAAGAAACCTGGAACATGGCAAAATAGCCCAAAAATGCTACAAATAAAAAAGTCCATCACTGCTTCCAGACACTGTCCAGAACCTGAGCAGCCTCACATGAACTGAAATATAAAGTTGGGTGTTACCAGCGTATTGATGGTGCCTCACTCCAAAGCTTTCCATTAAATCTTCTAGCAGTCTCATATGTATGCTGAAAAATATGGGAGATACAATCTTATGTCTGTGGGACCCTCAGGAAAGTCCCCAGGGAGAAGAGCAAAATTCTCCCATGATTACTTTTTAGACTCTGCCGTGGAGGTAAGACTGGAACAACTAAGACCAGTGCTACTGAAGCTCAAACAACATAAGCAGTCCAACAGGATACGGTGGTCAAAAGCATCAAACCCTAACAGTCACATTCCCCCATTTCGTTCTTATAATCAGACCTGAAGCCAAGTTGGAATAGGTCTAGATAATCCATTTCATCCAAGCAAGCTTGCAATTCTGTCAGTATCACCCCCTCAAGAACCCTGGCCTCAAATGGGAGATTTGCCGATGGCTGGTAGTTGTCAAGAACTAAAGGATCTAACAAAGATTTCTTGGAAGAGCAGACATAGCACTGATGCAAACGCAGCATTTGTACCACAAATCCCCCTGACCACCTCTGAAGAAACAAATACTTAACACAATTGGTTTTTTTCTTCAAATTTTTAATAATTGGCAGCCCTGAGTATTAAGAAACCAACCTCTCCTTAAAGAGCAGGAACCAAGCTAGGCTCTGGCCTCTATCTGTCCATGCGTTGGATAGATATAGAAAACATCTATGAAAATAGCAGCTTTGTTTTTCCAGTTAAGCCCAGCAATCCTAGCGAAATCCAGTGCAGATGTAGCTTCTCATCCTGAATTAGCAACTTCACTTGGTCCCCAAGGTTAAGGATCTGTCCGTAATCAAGACATTTTTTTTCTCCTAGTGCCTTTTGCACAGCCCTTGCCAAACCAGCCCCCAGAAAGAGGACCGGCAGACAGCTGTTGCTCTGCCAGCTGCACTTGATGAAGACTCGCTGGTGCAGCTAAAGGTTTCCGGCTATGGCTTCCTTCTTCCTCAGGTCGCAGTGGAATGGCTAAAGAGAAGATAGGGTCCTTTGTTCTACAAATACAAGAACAAACAATGATCAGAAAATCAAGTTTTGATTGCTTCGAGCTAAAAGCAAAAGGCTGTGTTTAGAATCCAAGGGGTGTTAGAACTGCCTAAACCTTTTTATCTTAAGGTCACATTTACAGTTTATTAACATCCAGATGCTGCATGCTGGCAGTAAGCAAGACCAGGACAGAGGCAGATGCACTTATACAAACCCTTTCCCTACCACCATTTCCCAGTTGAACCATTAAAGGTTGTGGTAGCACCCTTGTTCTTACAGGACTTAATTCAAACCAGAACCTAACAGGCATGCAGCCAGTTGCCGTTCATCAAATACAAACTGCTTAGAGAGAGGCCTAGGGCTGTTGGGTGGCTCACCTCTTCAGCCCTTGTAGCGACTCATGAGTTTTCTTAGCAACAATACAGTACTTTGCTATTGCCCACCTTTGAAGATTTCTTTTTTAAAAACATTATTAGTCTAATATATAGCAGCTGTTATTCCCTGGATATCTTCTATCCAAACACTATCCAAGCCAAATGGATGTCTAAGTGCTTCCTCCAAAATCATCAACCGATTGAGGGCTGGATTCTAGATTACTCCAATAATTAAAGTAAAAAACTGAAATCACAGGTAGATCCAATTTGCACGAATTTGATCACGGCAACTCATAATGTGACTCAGTAGTGTGCAAGACTGCCATATGCCTGTTTGCAATTCTTGATAATGTCTGGACAACCTCCTGATGGTGTCTGGGGGGATTTCCCTCAGACCTGGGCATCAGTGAGCTCCTGGACAGTCTGTGATACTACTTAGTGGCATCAAATATATAATGTCCCAGAGGTTCTCAGTTGAATTCAGGTCTGGGGAAAATGAGGGCCAGTCAATGGCATCAGTGCCTACATCTTCAAGAAACTGCCTACACACTCTGGCCATATGAGGCCAGACATCATTCTGCACCAGGAGGAACTCAGGACCCACTGCACCAGCATAAGTTCTGACAATGGCTTTGAGGATTTTATCCCAGTACCTAATAGCAGTAGCTGTCACGTGAAAGCTTGTGTGACCCTCCAAGAATATGCTTTCCTAGTCCATTATTGACCGTCCATTGCCAAACTGCTCGTGCTGGATGATGCTGCAGGCAGCATATCGGGCACCATGATGTATCCAGACTCTTTCACGTCTCTCACACGTGCTCAGTGTGAACCTGCTCCCATTTTTGAAGGGAATGGGGAACCATTGGTTGAGCTGCCATTTCTGGTGTTCACTGACAAACGCCAGTTGAGCTGCACAGTGCTGGATTGAGAGTACATTGGGCCCTCAGGCCACCCTCATTGAGCCTGTTCCTGGCAGTTTGGTCAGAAACATGCACACCAGCAGCCCACTGGAGGAGGTCATTCTGTAGTGCTCCGGTAGTGCTCCTCCTGTTCCTCCTTGCACAAAGAAGCAGATAGCTGAGCTGGGTGGATGCCCTTCTACTGCCCTGCCCAGCTCTCCTCATGCAGTGGCCCATGTCCTGGAATCTGTTCCATGCTCTTGAGACTGTGCTGGGAGACCAATCAAACCTCCTTGTGACGGCACACATGGATGTGCCATCCTGGAGGAACTGAACTACCTGTGCAACCTGCATGGGTGACAGGCACTGCCTCATATTACAAGTAGTGACAAGGACACTAGCAAAATGCAAAGTTAGAGAAGAACCAGTCAGGACTGATAAGAAGAGAGTACTGTCTGTGGCTACCACCTGCAAAACCATTCCCTATTTGGGGCTTGTCTTGCTGTTGCCACTTTCATTTGCACCAAAGGACATGAAACCGATTCACCCTAACTGGACAGATCAATATCCCTGAAGTTTTAAGTGACTTGGGGGTTATATTGAGATGCTTAAGTGCTCCCTTAATTATTTTGACTAGTATATGTAAGTCATTCAAAGTGATGTACATATGCTGAAGGGTGCAACAATTAAGGTTAGCAATTTGCTGACCTGTCATAACAAGGGATTGGAAGTCCCAGTTCATCCATCAACATCCTCATCACATCATCACACCTTCCATGAAGCTTCAGGGCTGCTAGATCATCTTTTGGTGTCCACTGCAAATAGAAAAGCAACACTGAGACTGAACAATACAATTAACCAATTAACACTGCTTCCATGTCAGATTCATTCCGACTGTGCTTCACTACTTTTGGACCATAAGATACTGATCCTAAAGGAATCGTACTTCAAGCACTATCATGCAACTGGGAACAAACATTTGCTTTCTAGAATCTGATTATACAGCTTGTTACAAAATATCAACCAACCAGTGAAGATTAAAGTTTTATTCTGGATTATATCCTGGAATAGGGACCTGCCATCTGCATGTTTGTGTACACTACATCAACCCCATGGGTGTGGGCTGCCATAGTCTGCACCAACATGTAGATGGCAGGTCCCTATTCTGGGTTATAATCTGGAATAAAGCCCAGTGCAAAAAGGGCCTAAGTATGTACAGATTAGCAGTCAAGATTCTGTACTTAAAAACAGACCATAGATATGCTCTATATCAGCCCACTTCTCCCTTATCACTGAGAAGCCTGGGAAGTCTAAAGATGCAAAATAGCCCATAGGTGATTAAATCACTCGTAAAGGAAACAATGGGTGTTAACATTGTAAAAAAACAACACCCAAGCAATTTTGTATAGTAAAGATTATAGATGTTGAACTATAACTTCCTTCAGGCCCAGAACATGTGATCAATGACCAGAAAGGATTAAGGCTACAATTTAACAAAATCTAAGGGGCACATGTATTTAATGCACAATTCTCTATGGTCACAGTGCTCTCTACATCAAACAACCAGAAAAGCTGCCCAATCTTGATCTGCCAACAGTTCCTTAAGATTATAACCCGATGCTTTTCTCGTAATTTCTTCCCAGTAACTTTTCTTTTCACTGGAGATATCAGGAATTGCGCCTGTGACATCCCACCTACATTGCTTTACCACTGCCTTATCTCTTTCTATAAACACAAGAAAGCAATTGAAGTTATCATGTGCTTTGGCTTAGAATGCCAACTGAGCATATTTCTCTGCTCTTAAATGACAAAAATGCACGCTCACCTGGAGATTTACAATGTAGAGCTTGGGGCGATGTCTGGGTGGCTTGCTCATGCACCATAAATGTGGATATTTCTTCAAAACCTGTCAGGAGGCGTTCAGTATAACTAAAAAGTTCTAGCAGGTGGTGATGATCGTAACATTTCAAACACCTGACAATATGATAGCCTCGCATGAAGACCCTATCCAACACACATACAGCAGGGTATGCTTAACTTACAGCCTTCCAGATATTCCTGAACTACAGTAGTTGGCAGACACAATTTTTTAAAAAGTAAAATGGTTGGGGGGGGGGGGCTGGGCTGAAACCACGTAGCCCAGTACTGCTGCTCCATTCTTCAGTTGTGCTCTTAAGGTAAGTCCAAGTGTTTCACATATACCAGGAAAATCTGATGTTCTCCTGGCATTGACCTAGTGCCTGCAAACGCATCAGCTTACTGAGCATATTTACAGCTGTTATAAGTGGTCTGTGAGTGGGAAAACAGCTTAGAGGGCTGCCATGTTGCCACTCGAGGATGAGGTTATTTGACAGTCTCTCAGGAGGGTGAAACAGGAAAAAATGCCGGCTTCTCCAAAAGAGCCTGGGTTTTCCCTTGTCACTTGGAGGGCCCATAACACATCCCATAAATTCTGCACTAGCCTCACTAGCAAGTTGAGTAGCAAGAGAGTACAATAGCTGCCCAAATGGATTGGGAAGTGATAGTGTAGTTCCAAAATGCTTCTTCAGGATTCAGCACATATATAGCAGAATTCCTGAAAAGTGCAAATGACCAGAACTCAGTAAGCATCTCAAGTATGCTATAAAACTGGACAACGGGTACTTTTTGTTTCCACTCTAAAGAATAGCATAATGCCTAAAGGACAAACAAAAATCCCCCCCAAAAATTTTTTTGCTTTTTTGAAACACCTGTTTTAATCGGCAACAACAGGAAATATAATTTTAGCTGGAAAGCAGCACAGATCCATGTGTACTTACAAAGAAGTCTGTGAAACTTTTGTTAGCAAGATAACCAGTATGCAGCTATTTTTATCTAGAGAAAATTACTGTACCTACTGACAATATAGTCCTATTAGGAAGAGTATAGAAGAATAAGTCTTGGGAACAGAACCTGGTACAGACCTATGTTTTCCTTTGCTGATAATGAAAATTTTATACTAAGTTGCAATCACTGAACTGTCAACTGTTGGAATCTTATATAGTACAGTCCTAAACTTGATAAAAATGTGGATACATATAATGACACAGGAAAAAGCAAGGATTCTAAACAAAGGACTTGGGGCTTTGTCTGAAGGAATGCAAAACTACTACCTTGTTGATCAGTGTCTAACAGGGGTATTTTCTGAAATTCAGATATAAATCACCTTGGACTTTGTTCCAGAAGGAAATAAAAGTATTACAGTTAAGTAGTTTCAAAGTTTTGGTTGAAAGCTGATACTATAATGGTATACATAAACACAACTGCAAAAGAAAAAAAACAGAACTAAACTATGAAGACTGTAAGCCAAAGCTTAAGATCCTTTTAGCTACATTGTAAATAAATGCACAGCAACATTTTGTTCAAAATTATATATAAAGACAGCCTCTTTCATTTTACCTTCAAGCTAGATCCCAAGCAAAGAATCATATCTGCTTTGCTTGCAGCTTCTATTGCTGCCTCCCAGTTCAAGGGCTGTTGCAAGATGCCCTTCTCCCCAAAGTGTACTATTGTATCTCGCAGCTGTGCCCCACACTTGTGGCATGTTCTGCCAGTATGATGCCTATGTAAGGCTGTGCGCTCCGTCACATCAAACACTCGGATGTATTCACGATTGGGAGCACAGGATGTGCAAACCTAATTTTGGATGGAAGTAAAGAATTCCGGTTAGTAATCTTCACTATCCTCTGATGCAGTAAGCCCTGCTTTCTGCAACTGCCTACCTCAATGTACATGTTTCCGTGCAGTTCAGACAGGGCATCCCGAGGGAGGCCACTTCGCAAGTGGAGTCCATCACAATTTTGTGATACTACATGCTGCACCTAAGGAGGAAGAAAGCAGTGGTGAAAATGAAAGCTAGAAAAGAAGAGTTGGCTTTTCTACCCCCCTTTCCTCACCTATTCAAAGGGACTCAAAGCAGCTGACAAAGCTTTCTATTCTTCTCCCCAAAACACACACCCTGTGAGGTATGTGGGGCTGTGATTGCTCAGAGGAGAGCTGTGACTTACTCAGGGTCACCCAGCTGGCTTCCTGGAGGAGACTGGAATCAAACCTGCTATTCACAGATAAGAGTCAGGCTCCCTAACCACTAGACCAATCTGGCAAAACAAGATCTTATTCACTGACTTTTATCAGTGTTCAAGATCTGAGAACTTTCCATGTCAAGTCACCAAAACTGCGCACTGCTTTGCCAAAAAGCTGATTGACATGAGGTAGCCTCATTTTCAGTGTAAATCCACAAAATCTCAGCCAGAAATGAGATTTAGACAAAGCTGAAGAAAAACAAAAATCCCCTGAAGGATCACAGAAAAAAATTAAGAAAATCTTATCACCATCTCTTGTATGTGCAAAAAAAATTAAGAAATCATAAAACATTACAAATATACATATATGTGATATAAAGAATGTAAAGACATGCTGTAATGTAAAAATCTAAAAGGTAAAGTACAGCAACCAATATTGATGTGTTTCATTGACACAGATAACCTAAAAGCTGAAAACTCTCCCAGATATAACAGAGTCTGTGTGACTCAAATTAGGTTTATTTTGAACGCTATGATAAATTTTGGATTTCTGGCATGTGAGTAAATGACCACTGAGGAAGAGTGTATACAAAATATCAAAAAGTACCTGGCCTCTTTAATACATCTCTTGTTTTCTAGTCATCCTTGAGAAAAACAGTAGATTTTATGGTCTATCTGGTAGAAATTGGATCTTTGAATATTCTTCTGTCTGAAACTTAGCATTATTGGATGTCATATGTCATGTTTTAGAGTGTGACTTTATATTCTATATGTCAGATATATACATGCATTTGTACTTTTTAAGTATATGACATTTATGGTATATATGATTTTATTATATTAGTTTTTCTGTCTTCAGGGCATTCTTAACCTCACTTTCAAGTCACATCTGTTTCAGATGTGGAAGCTAGTGAAAGCAACCATTTATAATCTATGAATACTAACAAGACATGTGGAAATGCAAATCTGTTCAATATTCCCAAATATTGAACTGAACTTGGCTGAATATTCCCAAGAATTCCCAAATTAGAGACTGGTTCTAAAACAAGACATAGGAGTTGATGGAATACATCAAAATCTCTGCCAGACAGTTTCAATCCATATCAGGCTATCAATGTACAAATTCATTTTTTTTTAGGAGAGTACCTAGGAAATACATCCTACTCCAAGTACTCTCTGTATAAACCTATTTCTTTTTTTGGATTCTTGGCTGCCCTTTGAGGCAGGCAACCACTATTTCTGACCTCTCCCTACAATCTACAGTTCCATCCTTGCAAGAGCTCAGGGCCATGGTGCCTGACAGTCTACAATATAATCTAGCCCAAATCCTACTGCTGATCTCAGAGGCCCATCTCTGTGTCCTCCTACCAACTACATTTGGGAAGCTGCTACCAATAATTGGGCTTTTCACTGACAACGCCCCATTTGTCAAACTTTCATGTTCAGCTCTGGGCCAAACATCTTTCAGAGATGCATGAAACTCTTTTTCTCCAAAAAGATTTAAAACGGATTAATTTAAAAACTTGTACTTGGGTTGCCTTTGTTGTTCCCTTGATTATCTGTGGTTGATAACATTGTACCCTCCACATTTTAGGCATTTTATATTACTGTTTAATGTATCTTTTTATTTCTTTACACTAGTTTAATTTTTACTTTTTCAACAGCTCTCCTTGAGATACTTAAGACAAATTTCAATCACCACCACAGTTTTTACACCCATTAGTGCAGGTCTACCACGCTAAATCCCATGTTTCTGACTCACTCACTCGAGCAATACAGATACCATGACAGTAAATGTATATGCAGTGGTCCCAGTTACTGGGTGAAACAGGAATTCATCACCTTCAATCTTTCAGACACAAATACAGCCATAAAACACAGCCTGGACTAACACTATTATGGTAATTTCACAGATACCATCTTCTTCAGCCCCAGGTGTACAGAACTGGTAAATAAAGAACCTTACCAGTTTGTGCTTGTGCAAACAGCTGATGCTCATGTGGGTGAGAGTGGGCTCCGCCTCACTCAAATCAGCAGCCCTGGCAATTGGAAAGAGAAAGAATAAGTAACATCATCCAACCCCATTTGTTGCAATTATAGTTTGGAAGTTGTCCGGCAAACTTCCAAGAAGGTATCTGAGCTGTAAATGCCCGGTTACCTGATGGTCCTGCCTTTCTGTAGCATAGTCCACACTCCATTTGGGCCTCTGTAATCAGGAATTGAAGCTGCCTACATTAACAGGAGACATAAGAGAAAAAGACACCCTTCAGGGTAGGATGTGGTAGGATTCCATTCAATACGAATGTATTTGTATGAATTTGTACAAATATCCAATTCATATCTGATATGAATGAATATGTATCCATATAAATGAATACATATCCAACACAAACACGTACATATTCAATAAGTATCTGGTAAATCAAAAGTCACTCTAATTGTTATACTTACCATATGAGTGGAGTCCAGCTCTCCCTGATCTGTTGAATACCTGCTTATTTCTCTCATTTATTCATTCTCCTTGGAAGGGAGAAAGTAGCTTGAATACGCAATTTTCAACAGTCAGAGCTGGATTGGTTTTACATGATACATCCAGTAGATTGCTCTGTGCTATGTGATACAAACCACAACAGAATCCTTTTGCAGCAAATTACGTCAAAAGAGCTACCTACACAATCTTACCGTACTAATGCCAGCTCCTGTATAAATAACAAGATGCTTTGCTGCTTGCACAGCTGCAGAGAGCTTGCTGACTTTTCTTTTCAATTCTTCTGGTTCATCACAAACCTAAGAATAAAAGAATGAGGTACTGAAAAGTTTTCCAGATCATATTTCAGCGAAGTTCTACATAGCTCTGATCTTACAGTAAAGACTTCTTCACAGTTTGTGGGAAAGGATATTTAGTAGAAAGAGAACAGAGGGTCATCAGTCTATAGAATTTACTAAGAGAAAAGAGGGTGACAGGAACTAGCCTGGATGACTTTAAGAAGGGGTTGGATAAATTCACAGATACTGGTGTATCAATGATTACTAGAATGAATGCCTAGGTACTGCCTCCAGGTTGGAGACAGGCAGGATGCCTCTCAGGGCCATTTGTAGGGAACTGAAAGCAGGTGAAGGTTTTGTCTTTGCCTTCTGCTTGAGATGCCCAGAAGCAATTGGTGGGTCACTGTGTGAGACAAGATGTTGGACTACATGGGCTGTGGCCTGATCCAGCAGGACTATTCTTATGTTCTTAAGAAGATCTGACACTTGAACAGAGCCATAATTGACAACTAGGGGGATGGCCATCTGGAAACTGAAAGGAACCCAAACATCTACCTTTGAATAGGGCTGCCCTAACAGAATCCATGTCAGAGTCCCATCCTTAGTAACTTATATGGTAGAATTTCAATAAGCGCTGCCTGCATAACAAATCGCACCTCCTAAAATTATCTTTTCGTCACGACTATTAAAGAAGCTGGAACTCTCTGGGCTTCCACTGCATACGGAAACCCTACTGTCAGACAACTCCAGCTCACTTCAGAGCCTACACTGCCATTGCTCCTACCGCCGGTCGCACCCCGGGAAGAGCCGTCCACAGCGTATGCTCGCTCGCTCGCACACGCACCTCCTCCAACCTGCGCCGGAACCTCTCTCGCTTCTTACGCAGCCGCTCCAGATCCCGTACGATGTCCTGACACCCGGACAACAGCACAGTCTCGTCGGGACTACGTTCCGCCGCCGGTTTGTGCAGGATCCGCGACACCTTGCAGGGATCCGAAACAAAACAAAGAGGCGGTGAGGATGGGGGAGGGGGAAAGGGAGGGGGAGGAGGCTCCCCGCCACAAGGTAGAGGGACGGCGGCTGCTCTCAGGCACACCGCCCGCGCTAGGAGAGCACCAGCCCCGCCCGTAGCACAAGCCCAGGCTGCCGTACCTGTCGCCGCCGCTCTCGCTGCTCCTCCTGCCGGAGAAACTCGGCACGAGCCGCCGCCTTCCGTTCAGACCGACTCAAACTCCGTCCAGCCGCCATCGCCCTGAGTAGCTTCCGGGTACCACCGCTAGTAGTGACTACCAGCCTTGCCGGCGGTAGTGGTGGCGGCGGCGGCGGCTTACTTCCGCTTCCGGCCGCCGAGCGGCGATAGAGGATAGAGCGCCGCCTAGGCGGCTGGAGAACCTGAACAAGAGAGGAAGCCTGGCGCTTCCAATGGTGCTACGAAGTCACCATAGACGTGGAGCGTAGAGAGCGACGCCGCACCACTTTGTGGGTTCGCTGAAGGCAAAATAGACGGGGTGGGGGGGACCGCTTTAGAGAGGCACCTCGACGTCTTCCCTCTTCTCGCTCTTCCTCGTGGCACGGAAGCCTCTTCGCCGTGAAATTCGTGGCAGGGGAGGTTTCCGCCTCCAAGGTTTCCTATAATATGCAAAGTGTTGGTATTTGGCCTGGTGTAGAATATGGACCCATTGCTAAAAAGAAAAAAAGGGGGCCTCTCTACGCCTACGAGTGCAAATAAAGAAACCAAAGGCATCGACCGGTTCAGCAAAATGTTCAGCAAGGTTACAGCAAAGAGAAAACAAATTTGCAATAAGCGCCAAGCGCAGATTTCTTGAGGCTCGTTTTTCATCGTGTACTGTATGCAGCAAAGGAAGAATACTTAAGGAAAGCCGATTGTGAGCCCCACTTCTTTACGTGTGTATAATATTTATTTATTCGTTTCTTATTTAAGAATTTACACCCCACCCTTTACCACAACGTCCCAGGTCTAGTCACATCAATTGAAATACATGAAGTACAGTATTCCTAAAATATATTTGAAATAAAACCCTTCCTTCCTTTCTCCCTCCCTCTAGCCCTCCTTTCCTCCCTGGCATTGGAGGGACCCTAGAGGAAACTAAACATCAAAGGCGGAAAACCATATAATGTAGGTGCCTGACCAACCTTCAGGCAGGGAATCGCTGTTAAAACCTTGGGGTCTCCACAGAAAAGGGTTCCTTGCGTGTCCCTGCCCTCTGCACCTCTGAGAGAAGAAACTACAAGGCCCTCTCTTCTTTGATCTCAATATTTAGGCAGGTCTGAATGTAGTAGTTATTCTTTCAAGTACCTAATGAAAACACAAGTTAGAAGTGCAAGGGTGTCTGGGTGACTGCATGGACAAAACCATACTGTGATTTTGCCAACGGGACAGAAGAGTTCCACAAACCCTGGTTTGTCATTCATTTTTTTCAGGATTTTTTTTACTTCCCAGACTGACAAGAGAGTCTCATTTTTAATAAGACTGCACCTTGTGCTAATGCCCCATAGCGCTCCATATAAAGTGGATTAGAGTGTCTGTCCCATTGTGCCACAGATGTTCACTAGATGTCCTTGGGGCAATAACTGTCTCTAAAGCCTAACCTACTCTGCAGGGTTATTGTAAGGTTCAAATGAAAGCAGAGAATACATGCACTACTCTGAGATTTTTGGAAGAAAGGTGAGACATGAATGCTATAAACAAAAAGTAGCTCTAATGACAAGTGACAAGAGAAGACTAAAACAAGGTATAAACTTCCTGCCGAAAACTGTAATCTGAGATTTGAACAGTGAAAAGAAAAATGTGTTACCACTGTACTAGAACTAAAGTTGCCCTTTTGTGAAAGTGGGCAAGGAAGTAAGGTCTGGACATTTATACAACTTGAGTGAATGTGACTCCTAGAAAACTGGTTGATTTTACCTTCATAGCGGCATGTGACATAGGGGCATGGGTACTTAATGGGTACTTCTAGTGGCAGTGGATAAACACCCCATTATAATTTAGTGGATGTGTGCCAATTTACCTGAGTTCCCTAAAGAGGCAAATAAGCTCACATTCCTTAATAGTAAATTTTGTTGAAAATAGCAGAATTTAATTCTGGATAGACATGGTTAGAATTGAAGTGGCTTTTATAGTGCTTTAAAAGGTTAATTTTCAAAATAATAGAGATGTGGTCATTTGGTAAAGTTACCTTTTAATCACTAAATATGCAACCTGTTAACTGAAAATCTGTGCAAAGAGGATGACTACATGTATATTGATGGGTACATGGATAAAACAAATCTCAAACCAAAAATAATGCCCTTTCCGAGTTCTCTCTCTCCCACCCCCTCCTTTAAGGAACTGCAAGGGACTCTTTTTAAATGCCTATGATACTATGTCCTGGATTATTCCATCAACCTTAGTAAATATAGGTCTCCCTCACCCTCCAGAACAGATGTAAGCACCATCAAAACATTTGAATCCAACTTCTGTAAAATATATGGATTTTGAAATGCTTTGGTACAGGCGCAGCCATCCTCAAACTTTATTTAAAAAATATTAAAGGTGGGTGGATTAAATTTACAAATTTTAAAAATAAGAAAACACTACCACCCTTGTCAGATTCTTCCTTAAGACTGATCTCTCAAATGGCAAGGGAAAGCTAACCCACACTGGTTAATTAGAAGAACATGAACTCTTTTACACCAAAGTTAGAGTAACCGAAGTTTTAGAAGTTAGTTTAATACATCTAATATACATCATGCAAACATATTCCTTTTTAATTGAGCTTCCTTTCAACCTGGCTGGTAGAAAGCTTTCAAATGCATTTTTAAAATCCCACTGAATATAACCCAGTTTATTCTAGCATTGGGACCTAGAGGAGGAGGTATCTGGGGATTACAATTATACTCTTTCTTCTTAAGAGAGCAGAAAAATGAGTCTCACACATAAAAAATCAGCCACCCTGCTAAGCAAATGAAATACTTAGTACTAGCTTAAATCCAGTACCAGCAGCCTAGTAATCACATCTCTGCATATTTATTAATGAAAAAGCCTTATGCTATTTTCTTGCTTAAAAAAGAAAAGAAAGCAAATACAGCAGAAAAGCATAAAGACAGCATAGATTTCTTTTTAATACTGTACTTTAAAAAAATAGGTCAGTTGAGGAGGAAAACAGATTGCTTGGAAACTTCTCTACTTTCCAAAAAGTTGAAAAGTATTTAACTCCATTGGAGATGAAATTGTTGTTTACAAAGAAATAGGGAGTTATTTGAAGACATATTTGATGTCCCTGGAAATCACATTTTCATATAGTAAGCAGGATGCTTACAGATGTGCTAATTTGTGAAAAATACATTCCCCGCATTCAATGAAATGGGAAAAAGTTTCCTGAAACAGTATGTAATGTTGAGGCAAATCATTAAAACTCCACAATAGGAAAGCAGGTTTGAGTGTTGTTTTATGAAGGGCTTGGGAGAAGCTGTCTTCCTTGTACGCAAACCGGTCAAGTTTCAAAAGCTTCAATCACTGTGGAAACCAAACCTGCCAACCCAAGCTTAATCAGTCATATCATAGGACCCAGCCTCTTTAAAGATGTTTATTGGTCATATACAAAATAAAGAATGCTTCATATCAACAAACATACACTATATACATAAATAAATTAACAACACCTCCACTGGGGCTGTGGCAACAAATCCCCAACAGTTATCAGATATCTACATTTTGAAAAAGGACAATAATTTAGCAATAAATACTGATTAATTAATTGGGCTCTACTGTTGTACAGGAGAGACCCAGGACTTGACAATATGCTATTACACCCCTGGCACATAGAATTAATCTCCATTTTTTATTAGCTTAGGAGACTGAAATTCTTCTTTATCAAAATATTCTCTCCCCTTTTAAGAAACATTTTCAAAGCAGCAGTGGATTTGTTATTCAATTGATATCTTTTAAGGACTATGCTTGACATCTGGAGGATGGGGAGGAGAAGTCCTCAGCCCATCTCGTTAAGTGCTCTCAATATTCTCATTTATCTCATTTCTCCATAAAATTCCAGTTTGGCAAAGGGTGTAATAGAGGAAACTGCAGGTAAAGGCAAAAGCAAAGACAGGTAGGGCTTAGTTTGGAACCATTCAAGATTCCCAACAGCTTTTGGCCTACCCAGACACTAACATTCCTTCTCTGGGACTGCAGAAGACTTAACTTCAACTATACAAATGTGTCTTGTTCATTTAAATAACAGTCCAGATCTTGTACAAAAGGTGGTCATGGCCTAGCAATAGAGCAACTGTCTGAAATGGACTAACTGCTCCAATCTCTGACATCTTCTTAGAAGAAGGTAACGCAAACCAATTCCACACCTTTACCAAGGGAACTGCATAGCTGTGAGTCAGCAAATCCTTCCTTTTGAGGACAATTGCAGTTTCATTTCCAGCACACAATACAAGATAAAGATGTACATCCTCACTTCTTAGAAGAACCTCTCTGATGCTCACAGCCAAGAAACCGCGTGGTCCTATAATGGTTTGTGCATCTGGGGTAGCAATTCCCGTTCTTTAGCAATAATTTTTCTAGGAAAATTAAACTCAAGACACTGGGAAGTGAAGAAGGAGGCTCTCATTAAGTGCTCCTACCTTCCAGTGACAGGAAAAGCAACCACTGGACCCCTACCTACATTTCTGAATAAAACTTCAGTATACAAAATGTCAATTGTGTAAACTGCTGATGAACAGCACAGTAGGTTAACAAATGTCTTACTCTCCAGATGTTGCTAAACCACAGTGACCATCATTCCTGGTTGGAATGACTGGCTCCACAAAGAACAATAATTAAGAATTAGAGATGACAGAGTCCTCTAGGATCATTTATTCCAATCTTCTTCCAAGGGTATTCTGTACCTTCTCTGAAGTGCACAAGAGATGTAAACGTGAGTTGTGACACAAGGAGCACCAGAGATGCAACATCTTAAATGCACAGACACATTGGCTTCTACTTCCACGTTTCTATGAACTCACAGCATTCAAACTAAGAGAACAATGAATGAGCAAATTCTGGCCAGTCTTTGCCTATACCTGTCAATAACTATAGCGTCTAGCCCGCAGTCTCTCTCATTTCTTCTGGAGAAAAATAATGGTTCCATAATCCAAGAGATCACTTTTACACAATTCACCACGACATAAACAAGTCCCCCTCCCTCCCCCCAAGCCAGCCACACATGGGCGGAATACTTCACGGAGTTGCCCTGCAGCTAAGTAGAAAGCAAAGCTCCCCACCTGCTGCATCAAACAAAATGCCCCATTATTTTTTAAAAAAAAAAGAGAAATAAACACACAACACCCTTCACAGCAGGAAAACCAAACAAACAACCACCTTGAAAACAAGAACCATCACACTCTGAATGCTATATACCAGAAAGAGAAATCAAGGGAAAGGGCTTGAGGGGGCAACCTGCAGTGGGAAGAATCCATGGACACTAGGAGCCAAAATGAAGTAGATGAGGAAAAATAGTGGATGTGAAGGGTTCCCCAGGTTTTGGAAGATTTGCCATCTAAATTTCAGTTCTCTCTTCACACTTTCTAGAGCCAAAGGGTATCCAGCGCCCACATGCTGCATGGAAACCCAAGTTCCTACCAACATCCTCCACTGTATATCTTCTGAGATACCCAACTTAAGATAGCTTCTCAATTCTCAGATTTAAGGAAGGGCAAGAGGTGTTAAAACACTCTAGATTTTCAGTAGAGGCCAGCTCTTCGTGCCATCTGAGATCTAGATGGAAAGGCAAACAACCCAAGAAGAAGAAACAATAGTGGAAGCCCAGCCAGGTCCAGAGAACAAGAAATATATAGGATATATAGATTTTAGAGATCTAAGGAAACCTGTTGTACTGTTTTTGCTAAAAAGAAGGGCAATCCCACCAGCCAGTTTATCACAGAAATTACATTTGAGGATGACTTATATCATTACAGATATCAGGCCACTGCATTTCTTAGGGCTGCACACAAATGCTGTAGAAAGAAGCATACAAGAGAGGCAGATTGAGGTCTAGCCACAGACAGAATTTAAGAGTTTTTGCTCAACAGTGCATAGCAGTCCAGGTCACATTTCTGCCCTTCATGCAACTCTCAAAATCAAGTTATGACCAGGAGATCTAACAGATAATTGCAGTCCCTACCCCTTGCCTGGCAGTCTGGCAACCAGAAAACCCGAGTTACACACTACTGCAGTTTGAAAATTATGTGTAAATATTGCTTGCTCAGATAACAATTGTTTTCACAGAATCTAGATTTCTTTGGCAAGGACTAGAAAGTGAAAGGCAATGAAGAAAATATACACAGCTTTAAAGATGGGAGAAAAAGAGGTAAAGGGATATGTAACAATGAAAAATAGGAAAACTCTGGCCCCAGCAACCCTACAAAGCCATCCAAATGTTTTCTACACCTTTTCAGCCATCAGTAACAAACATAAAAAGCCCACAACCTTATCAGACTTGTACAGAGCTCAGTATGCTCACAGTACCGCTCCTCACAGTAATTTTCATATCAGAAACCTGTTTTAATAGAGCAAGTTTGTTGACTTGCCAACAGCAACCCCTTCCCTACACCTAATGATACGATGTGGAGTGGCTAGTAATGTGATGTGATTTTTTGGCAGGATCTGCAGCCAAGTGTGTCCATACCAGAGTTTCTCCCTTCTCTCCTTTGTTGTTGCTTCTTGTTCATGAATTGTTCTTTAAACAGTGGCAGTTGACATGGGGAAAGAGCAGCAAAAATGTACCTCAGCCTGGCACAGTAAAGGCTGGCCGGAATGTAAGACAAACTGCAGGTGCCAAGCGTGGTCCACCCATTTCAAGAAGCAAGTTTGCAGTGGATCAGAATTCCTTGCAGCGTGTTATATAGCTTACTTTAGAGTTTTGGTTACTTAAGTGTAAAAGTGACTCTAATGTAAATTGTTATGTAATGACCCACAGCCAGAATGAGTGGCTGATCCCTGTTTAGCTGTTATGGAGTTTTAACAGAATAAAGCATTGGAGATTGAACTGAGAAGATGTCTGTGTGTTTATTAAAACACAAACATTACACAGAATGTGAAAGAGACAGATGTTAACAAGAGGACTTCTACACCACATCTTCATTTAAAGCTTTCTTTCTTCCCTGCCTTGTTTATACTCTAGGTAGATAAGTTCATGCGGTGGGTGGAAGTTAGGAAGGTGACAAAGAAATTACATTTCACTAAACTGAGACTGAAAGAGCATTTTTGGTGACAATTTACTGGTTTCTCATCCTTAAGCATCTGCTGGGTCTTTAGCTTATTTTATTTTCTCAACTTTGCTTTAAAATAGATATGAAGTGTTTTCTTCCTAACAGTAAGACCCACGCTTTGTTAGAAAGTAAGAATGAAAAATCATTGAATTTTGTATTATTCAGTGCCATTCACACAAGCTTCCACATCATGTTAAGCAATGCCATTCTAGCTAAGACTCCAACAGACTCTTGTGCTGGTTAAATCTAAAGTTCCAAATGTGTAAGGACCTCACTGGCAGGACCCCGTGCTCCCCAACATTTGCTTGGTATGTACTGTTTTCTGGGCAAAGTCCCAGCTTATGAATGGCCTCATGGAGGGATTTTTCTAAACATACATATACTGCTAAATTCACAACATGCCAATCTTGTTCCCTGTGGACCATCCATTCCCAGGCAACAGCAAAGGCAGGAGAACTATCACTCTTAGGGGTGCAGATTCCCATTAGGAACAATAGCTCCTTCAGATACTGCTGGGACACGGCTCCAGTGAAATTATCTAAGGAACCAAAAGAGAAACAGTGAAGCTGAATTGCCTGGATCATGTTGAACACCATACATTCATTAGCCCTTATGGAATTTTCAGCTCAGTTTCCTGTCTACTTCCTAACGTGGATGAGAAAGTAGGGAAAAAAGATAATGATTGTGGCAATGGAATCAAAGCAACGCTGCCCACAGGTAAATTCATAGAAAGACTAGAATTGGAAAAGCTCCCAATATTGTCACTATTTCATGTCTCTGCATAAGAAGTGGTATTTTAGTGAAGCCAATCTTTGGTGTAACACCGGAACAGATTTTTTTAGACACCAGGATCAGCAAGAAATGACATAGAAGAATGGAACACTGTCAGTTATCATTAAGCAAGACTGGTTAACACCCTAGATGAGGTGATCTGCTTCAGGCTCAAGGAAGTGATGCTTTTGGATAAACTTTCTCATGAGATAGAATCTTCAGAAGGTCAATTGGGAATTGCCCAGGAAAACCCTGCACTCAGCCCAGGTAAAGCAAAAGAAAGAATGCTCACAGGACACCCACACAGCAAAGATGGCCATAGGCACCATCACGTCACAGCGCCACACAAGACCTCAGCGCACAGACAACTAAACACAACAGGAGCAGAAAAGAAGCGGGTGAGGAGTTCAAGAATAAGTCACTTTTGGTACAATTGCAAAAAGATATCAAACAGGACTAGCCTTTTCATGTGTCCCCCCACCCCCACATTATTTATAAATAAAAGTCCATTAACTCTTTATAAAAAAACAACCTCAGAGCCACAAAGACTTGGTGAGAAACTTACAATTTTCTTTCTTTCTTTTTTTTAAGCTAATAGTCTCCCAAGAATACAACAAATATTCTTACCAGTTCAGGTAAAAAAGGAGACTTAAATACAAATTTGGCATCCAATTTTAGTTTTGAAACTTAAATCATTTAATAATTCTTTAAAATGACTGTTTCTCTCTTAAAATAAAGGGCTATTTAAACCACATAAACTGGTTGTGTAAACCATCACACTAGAGACACTTGATACTCCCCAAACACAGGAAACAACTAGTGATTTTGGTCTTGTTCAGTGCAACACATTAGGCACAAAACCGGCCTGTAGTCACCATGGTACAACCTGTCATCTTCTAGACAGGCCAACTAAAACAGTGCCCATTCCTGGCTCACTTCTCTTCTCCACAGCACAGACACCAGGAAACCGCAGTTTTGCCCCTTCCCTCCCCTTTCAGGAAAAGTCTTAAGGAATCCCACCTTTAAACACAAAAGGCGCAACTAGATGTCAATATAAAAAATGGTTACACAAACTACCCCCATTATAGCCACTGATACCAAGCAATTTACAAGCAGCAGACTGGACAGTTGACACACAACCCTGGAAGAATGGCGTACATCATCAGTGACAGCAGGTCTTCCAACTTTCCATGACCCTGCCCTCCCCTTTGGGTTATTCCTCCCCCAGAATTTACTCCATGCTGCTGAGAATCTCTTTGGCTAGACTACCGAGGTCCTTCAGTCTCTTGTTCCCAGAATACCCCTGGGTGGAAGGTTCTGCTCACACAAGAAGGGTTGCATTACCATCAGTCACACCAACCAGAACAAAGCTAAAAACAAAGGGACTGCAGTGACAAGCAGGCCAGTATGTGCCTGCATTGGCTAGGCCATCTGGGAGAGGGTTGTGCTTTGGGGATTCCGGATGAGCTTTGTGCCTAACTGCCCTGCACCCACAAGCCCAGGCAGCGCTCGTTTCACTAAGACCGGGCGTCCGTTTTGGATTTCACTATCGTTATGACGCTGGTGGTGGCAACCTTGCCGGGCACAATAGGCCCCATGCTAGAAGCAAGTGGGCCCCGAGCAGGTGTGACAGGACTCCGGGCCACGGTCCGAGCGAAGTTCTGCAGTGCCTCGTACTTGGAGCGCAGGGCATCAAGTTCCATTTTCATGCTCGCATTCTCTGAGGCCAGCTTCTCCACCTCCTGCTGAAGTTCTGCCTTCTGCTTCTCCAGCTCCTCCTTCTGTGTCACCCTCTTGACACGGCAGCTGGCAGCGTACCCCCTGTTCTTCAGGGTCCGCCGGCGTTGCTTGAGCTGGATGATCTCTTCCTTAGACAAGCCCCGGAGATGCTGGTTCAGCTCCCGCACAGACATGGTCACCAGTTCTTCATCTGTCAAGCTGGTCCCATTCTCACCGGGCTCCCTCTTCACCTGGGGAAAGAGAAGAGGACACATGAATCATCGTGATTCTTGTAGGAAGCGAGCAGAGGGAAGTCCCAGTTCAGTCCTATTACCTTCAAGGCTTTGTTTCCTTTGTTGGGGGTCGTCATAACACGCAAGCCTTCACTGTCAGATTCTGCAAGAAAGAGAATGGCCAGAGGTCATCAAGAAACTCTTAAGTTCCAGAGTACCTTTTTACGGCTACCTGCTTATCTGGCTCAAAGACTAGATGAGGAATGTAGGTGGGCTCCCTACTGGAACTGGTCCCCAAGTGCTTCGCACCTCATGAAACCAAATGAAAGGACTTACAAATACTCTTTGCTGCCTCGGTGCCTGCCAGCCCCACAGCTCTCTATTAAACTTGGAGGGAAATGGCAGGGGAGGGCAGGAGAAGGGGGATTAAGAATCCTGGGAGGAGTCAGAGCAGGATGAAGCCACACTTAAAAATAGCCTGGCAGCCAGGGTCCCGCACGGCTGCACTGAGCCAGTCATGCTGACTCAGCACACTCGCAGCCTGGCTCTCGGCACACGCCTTAAAGTGTAACCCAGCAGGAAAGGAGCCGCTCAGGAGGCTCACCGGGGAAGCAATGGAGTAAACCCTTCCCAAAGTATATGAGCGTCCCACACGCTAAAGAAATGGCAAAGTTTGTCAGAAACAGTCCCTGTGACAGTATCTGCTTGTGTGAAATGCTCCTTTTCTCCGGAGAAAACGATTAACAAGACACAGAGGTTGAACAAGGAGAAAAGAGAATGATGGAGAATGCAGAGAAACTCAGATAAAACATAAATGGCTACAGCTTCTCTTTTAACTGTGTGAATCTGTTTTCTGTAGAGTTTCTTTTGTTTGTCAAAGGCGGTGGGTGAGAACATTCAAGCAGCTTAGAAATTAAAGGAGGTCTGCATGGGTTTTTAAAGAGTCAAGACTGAGAATTCCACATATTTTTCTACCAAGTTACTCTAACCAACTGTCCCTTGTTCTTCCCCTGAAAGTTTATAACCTTATCATACTGTATTATGATATGGAAATCTGTGCTAACTGTACCAGCAGCTGTAATCTTAAAAGGTACTTTCTAATGTATGTTTCTTAATTATTTATCACATTTATATTCTGCCTTTTTCCCAAATAACAGAAGGCAGCATACACCACACTCCTATTCTCTACTTCACAACAACCTTATGAGGTAGATTAGGCTGGGAGGCAGTGATTTCATTCCAGAAAGCTGAAGCAAATGAAAGAACACACGCTGATCATGCTTAATTATTTTAATACTCCTTGTATACTATACCTGAGAGGAAGATAAACCATATAATATTAAAGCATCTTATTTCACAAAGAACGTAACTGCTATGGGATAACAACGGGAAAGATTTACTGAAAAGCGGTATCAGTGACTTTTAAAAAACTGTCACATGTAAAACATTATTTGGTCCTTTTGGCACTTTACTGGAATACATCTTGAGATAGGGGCCTGCCATGGTCTGCATTTGCATGTGGACAGTAGGGCCTCTGTTCTGGGACATATTCCAGAATAAGGCCAAATTGTTTTAAACCAAAATACACAAATTATTTCACAAAAATAACATCATGTTCAGGGAAATCTTGGTTTCCGGTACACTATTAAGTATTAAGCAAGAACTGCCTGACTTCTCCCACAAAAGAAAGCAAAACTGGGCTTCTCTGGTGTCAAGATTCAGCCTGAAACTGTGCAAGAGCAGGTTTGTTCTCCTACAGAATAGCCACAATCCCAGCAAGATACGAGTTGTGTCTTGCTGATCAAATGCACTTAATGCGCTCCCACAGTGCCTGCACTAGGCCTTACAAAGTATCGCATACCTCTAACTATTCTTCTGAGGAAAAAGCTTATGAGCCACAGCCGTTCCATAGACGTGGAGAAAATCTAGGAACCTGCTGCTTTCCCAGAACTGTATTTGGGATGGAGGAGTCACAGTGTGTATCTAGACAGGGATGTTTTTTACATCCACCTCTACTCAAACACATCATCAGCACTTACACAGCATAATAAATGCCTCTTCCACACAGCTCATGTTCTTGGTTGTTAAATGCATAAAACATCAGTTCACATTTATAGCAGAGAATTAAGACAAGCTAGTGTCAGCAAAAGCCAAGAAGCAGTCCCCTAGCAGCACCCCCAGAAGGGATGGCTTCAGCGCTTTCCAAGATCACTAATAGGCCAGCAAACAACTCTGATATTCCTAGAGCACTGAAAACTGCTGACAAGCAAAGTGCTGATGCCCAAAGGATGCAGCTATGGTCACTGATTAAAGGATTTTCCAAGCTGAAACGCAGGGGGTCCCAACTGGCTTGCTAAAAGGCACCCAGCAACTTATTTCTGTTTTTGAACAGGCACACTGCTGATTGTAGTTCACAACACTGATGGGCAGGCACTTTTGGACCTTATGACAGTGTTCTAGAAAGATGTAGGCAAATTGAGATATGCTGCCATTTCTCTACAGAGAAAGGTTCAATATGTGACATCCTAACAATTGTTAAGTTATTTCAACACTGAGTCTGAAGCATGTACAAGTATATTCCCCAAAAAACATTAAAACCTTTTTGTTTTCAACTTCTACTTTTGCTCTGAAACCTTGTTTCCAAGAACAGAACTATGCACAAAAGCCACTGAATACTGAAAGTATTATTACTCCTTGTGAAGTCTGAGAATATGCACATACTCAAATGACAAAGGTCTCAGTACATGTAAAGAACAACATTCATAATCAAAGGCCTATCTTATAGCTGTGTGAAAATCCTTAAAATGCAAAATAAAAGTTATAATTCGTTTGAAGAGTAAACAGTTTCCTGCCAGCAAGTCAGCAAGCTTCTCCTAGAGCAAGCCCATGCTAATAAATCAAAGATCAATGCTTATAATGTCATGCAATTTCTTAGCTTCTGGGAAGGGATGTTATGAATATCTTTACTGCTCACATTCCCAGTAAATGGAAAATGATTATGGAGTGGTATACCTTGAAGAAAGGATGACATAGTCATAAACAAGGGGGTAGCTGGATCCACTATATTCATTGAGTCTGATTTTCAGATGAGTTTGCACATAATAGCAGCCTTACAGGGTTTTATCTACCATTACTTCCATCTGTTTTGAACCCTGGTACCATTGCCCTTTTTACTATCTTCTCCTCCATCTCACCAGCCCCCACTACATAAATGTCATTACAGTACTCTTGACTCTGATGTGATAAACTATGAAGATTCTTGAATTTCCTCAGTGTATATAGAATCTTTTAAAAATCAAAATAACTATTCTATTTTTAATACCATAGTCTGTGACAAGGGCAAACAACACCCTCACTACAAGAGATTTAAAAATTCTAAAAAGAGCAGTCAAGAAAAAGAAAGCCTGCACAACTTACCATGTTTTATACCAAACACAATTCTACAGCCCTAACTTGTGAGTGACAGAAGCAGGACTGATTAACATCCTACAAGAGGACAACCAGAGAGAACTTGTATCCCGACAAAGACAAACTTGGTGTAACTCTCCAGACTGCTGATTTCTCAGCTTTTTGACAGCTTCTCGAAGAAAGATCACACCAGAAAGTGCCAAGTGCGACGGCTGCAAAGGGAAAACTGCAACCTCAACACATTTTGCCAGGGCTCAAAAGGCCTGCACTCAGCACAAGCCCCGCCAATTCTCCGCTCTCAACAGAGCTGACAGCAGAGCGCATGATTCAACACAGGCCCCATTCTCAACATTCCTGATTCACAGAGCGGTGCCATCAAACTAGTGTAAACATGGTGACGTCACCCATTCCAGCAGCAAAGACAGACCCATCACAAGAGGCCCAGCAGTAAGAGATGAGAGGGAACATGGCATGATGACAAGGGGGAACCAGGAACTGGAGAGAAGCCACCAACAAGGTTTTTTTTTTCAACAGGTGCACACAAAGAGCCCTTTCAGACCAGCACACAGTTTGCCATCTTAAAACTTTCATAGGTTTTACAAAAGAGTGCTGGCTATGCATAGCTTCCCAATTATCCTCCTCAACCTTTATTACTCCTTTTCTAAATTACCTAATCTGGGGAAAGAACACAGATTTATCATCCAGATAAATATGAAATTGTCACAAGAGAATCCTTAACATGTACAGAGTTGACCCCTGGCAGAGTCTCCCCAATCTACTTCCATAAAGAATTCTTTTTACATTAGGGTGCTTCTTGTTCAGTAGAACAGAAGGAAGCAAGGCAAACAGAGTATGAACTTTTTACAAATTCCTCGCTGGCTTACTGTCCGAGAGAAACAACCTAACCAAAACTTACCAATCTACCGTCAAATCCAGAAACTATCATGCTTCCAAATGGAATTCATACACCATTTAATGTTTCAGCAATTAAAACTTCAAGGTGGAAAACACATTATCCATATTTTACACCTCTTACTCTGGTACAACCAGATTTAGAGAGAGAGGAAGCACTTATGTGCTTGACAGGGCTGAGGGCACGGTGCTGTCTTATAGTCTTAATATTTGAGGACTCTGAACTCCAAGGAAGTCCTTCTGGCTTTTAAATGCAGCACACTATTTAGATGTTTTGGGTCACAACATGCTTTAATTTATATATTTTTTAGAATGGGACAAAAAAAACCCATAACTGATGTAGTATTTCTCAATCGTTAGAAATGCAGGATCTGCAGTCTCAATTTACAGGGCAGGGGGTTGTTTGGACAGCTTTCTGTGATATTCCAATAATATTTTAAAATCTCAAAAAAAAAAACCACAACAGGATTGTGAAAAGCATTATACAAAGGTTACCTACTGTTACTGAAAAAGCATTTCCAGCTCACCACAATCTGAGTGTTTAAGGTATACAATTAAGTTGCCCAGACCCCCTAGCATCTGCACAGCTGCCAAACTAGCAAATTACCCTTATAGCTGTTGCCGTACACAACAACATACCTGGGGATTTCCACTAAGGACTCAGTAGAGGCCAGCGTGCACTTGTTGCTCATATGTGCTCCATTATGCCAGTCAGCACAGCTGAACAGACTCACTGTGTCCTTCCCACTTCAACGTATTTGTAGGGCAACCTCCTTCACAGAGCCCTTGAGAATGCTTCTCTGAACCAGCCCCTGGTAGCAATTCCCCTAAAGCCACAATTTTCAGGAACTACGCTTTTACTAAGACAACTCAGCTAGCCAAAAGACAAAGAAGGAGAGCTAGAGAAAACAGCAAGAGCATGTGATGTGATCGACCAGGGCAAACGTTTTAAAATATATCCACAAGAGCAGAGGAACAGCTGTTTTCACAGAAGTTCTGCCACGTATCTTTTCTGTCTCTCAATCTCACACCAGAGAGCAATTCCTCTTATTTCTGCCCTCTCACCCTGCACATGGATAGACCCTACACAACAGCATATGCTCAGAGCGCTGCAACTGTCACAACAGTCTCAGCAGAGACAATACACAGACAGTAGTGGGAAGGAAGGGTACCTCAGATGAACCCCCTTCCCAGCTCTCTCCTGAACTCGCACCCTTCTCCGCCTCATCACTCTGACTCAGCAAGTCACCTCCTCCCCCACTCTAGCCAGCTCTCTGGCCAGGTCTCACCAGCCCCCGGCGGCAGCCCCCCCCCAGCTGTATTAGCACATACCTAGTGGTGACCTCATGTTGATGAGTCAGCAGTGTCTGGGCTCTGCACACGGCAGGCTGTGCCAGGGGATGAAATGGGGAGATTTAGACCCCTCACATCCGACGTGTTCTCCACACAGCTCCCCCCCTTCCTGGGCCCCACCCCACTCCTTCCATCATCCAACCAACCCCCCCCCCGACACCTGATGAGTCAGCACGGCAAGCCCTTTAACACTCGCAGCCATGGCTGATCCCCGGAGATATCATCCACCCAGAACGAAGTGTGCAGGAAGCAGCAGCAGCTTAGTCTCCCATCCCAGGACAGTATAGATGGAGGAAGCAGGAAGGGACCAGGATAAGTAGAAACCGGGGCCGGCTACTTTTTGATTTTTTTAAAAAAAGAAAAATGAATAAAAACAGGCTACTTAAGAAAACTCAACCACAATAAAGATCCAGGGGAAATGGGGATGGGGATGGGGATGGGGATGGGGGGGGGGGCGGTGGCCTTTTTCTCTCCTGCCCAAGACAGTCATGAGGAATCATGATGGCCACAAATACAAAACCCTGGAAGAGAAAGGGGGAGAAGGGGGGAGGAGAAGGGGGGACCCACCCACCCACCCACCTGTCAGCCACCGAAAATGAAATCCACGCGAAGAAGAAAGGCGCCGAGGAAACGCAACGAAGACGATCGCCTGCCGGAATGGCACAACCTGTTTACTTAGACCTGCCCGTCGCTCTCCCACCCCCACCTATACACGCTCCCGGGGGGTGGGGGGGGAGAAGACGGGGGGGGCGGCAGCCGTGCTCCTGGCGGCAGATGCAACCTCCACGTACAGTGCAGCAGAGGCGCCTGTTCAAAAATAAACACCTCGGAGCGAGGAACAGGAAACTCCGCGGAGCCTCACATTACTGAGGCGAATGGAAAAGGAGGAGGGAGGAGGAGGAGAAGGGAGGAGCGGGTGGGGGGCTCCCCTGTAACGGTCACTTCCTCCCCCCTTCAGCAATTCCCCCTCCCTCGTGGAGAGAAGGGGAGGGGGCACACGCACTAGCCCGGCTGCCCACCCGCCTCTCTCTCTTCCTTCAAGGTGGGAGGACCGACAATCCCCAGGCCGCGCGGCTGGCCGCCCTCACCGCTCACTCACCCTCCGCTCGGTGCCGCCGGGGAAGGGCCGGGGCGGGGAGGGGGGGGGAGAGAGAGACCACCAGCACCACCACCACGCCGAGAGGGACCGAGAGTCCGGGGTCCGCCGCCGCCGCCGCCGCCGCTCACGGACACGTCACGTGATGTTTGGGTCACGTGCCTCCATTCATGAAGCCGTTCGGTGCAACCGCCCCGAGCCTTAAAGGGGAGGCGGCGGCGGAGACGGCGGGCGCGCGCGCGCGCGCGGGCCCGCCCGGAGAGGTTCTCGAATCTCCCGCTCTGTTTGTATGTGTGTGCGTGCGCGTGAGAGAGAGAGAGAGAGAGAGAGAGAGCGCCTTGGCGGGAGGAGAGGGCGTCTTATGTATGTTAAATAAATAAATGAACACAAAAAAGGGGGAAGCTTGCGGACGGAGTTGATGGAGAGGAGGTGGCTCGCATGGCGAGGAGAGCCCAGGGAGGCTGCCTGGCTGCCCCTCAGGGGCTGTTGTTGCTGCCAGGCTCAAGGGAAGGTGTGTTGCACCGCCACAAGACCTTCTCTCTGTGAGGCCCCACTGGGCTGCTCTGACTTCCTCCTCCTCCTCCTCCAAGCCTTTTGGACACAAGTGTGCCAAGGCAGCTTTGTGGGTTCGTGGTGAGATTTGCATGGAAGAAGGAGAAGCAACTCCGGGCCCAACTGTGCTGGTCATCAGTGTTGTATCATGAACTAATTAAGGGTTCAAACGAAATGTGTCACCACCACTACCTCCCACCGTTCACAAAAAAAGATGCTATTGTACATGCTGGCTGGCTGGCGTGGGAGTTTTCACTGCCCGAGGCGAAGGGCGACGTTGGCGCCACCCCCACTTTGGGCACATGCCTGCCTTACAGGCCAGGCCTGTTCTTGCAGTGTCGGTTTCGGAAGACCAAAATAATAGGAGCATTGATTAACAAAATAGTTACTAGTGTGCAGTTTTTACCCCTCATACAAAGGAGAATTCTAAGTCACGCCTCTTAAAGCATGTTGTTTGCTGCAGGTGATTCTCTAGTTTCCCTCTATGGTCAGGGCTGGTCTTGTGGTTAGAGTGCTGGACTTATATGTTCTAGTCACCAGGTTTAATTCCGCAGTCCTCCATGAAGTCATCTGGGTGATTGTGGGCTAGTCATAGCTCTCTTTTGAGCTCTCACAGCTCCATCTACCTCACAGGAAGTCTGTTGTGGGGAGAAGAACTGAAAGCTTTGTCAGTCACTTTGGTTGCATCCCCATGCAGTTTTTTAGTTCTGGTTTAGTCCTGCTTTGATTATTTTCGGGACTGTTTTTAAACATAACAAACAGGGCTTTTAAATCCTCCCCCCCCCCCCCG
>MTQE01002208.1:36215452-36235891 GCA_014337955.1 Aspidoscelis marmoratus
TTTTTTTTGTACATTTCAGAAGCAGCAACTTGCTTGGAGAATAAAAGCTCTAAGGGTGTTTGGATTTCATTGGTCATCATAGAAATCCATTGTCCAGTGCAGCTGTCAGTTGGCATCTGCTCTTGCCCCAGAAACTGGTGATTGCTAATCCTCTATTTCATGGATGTGCGGGCTGGGGAAGAGTGAGCCCCTTATGTTTGTGAGCTACACCCAAATCTCAATATGTGCTTCTCATGCCCACACTGCAGTGCTGCTGTCCCCCTCCTCCCTTAGGAATGTTTCCCCTCCCCACATTTCTGTTCAGTCTTTGCTGTGTCTACACTTTCTCAAAACTGCGGAAATTGCAAGGAGCAGCGAGGTCTGGAATGAAAATGCTGATGCAGGAAAGCACTGCTCACAGCTGTTTCTTGCTTAGGTGCCTGGGACAGGAATGCTGCATTAAACTCCAAAGCTAGAGCAGAGGCACAGGATAAATTGTGGCAATATGCTAGGGGAGAAAGAACCAGATCCATTCCTCCCACAGATTTCCATCAGGGCATAATGCTTTCTCCTCTTTCTCCTGCATGCATTGTACTATCTCATGCAAGTTACAAGAAGCGGAAACTAAGTTTCCCAGAAAGGAAAGAGAACACCATGACATAATGCAGCAATATCTTGCTTGTTGTTCCTCCTTCGTCTATCAGTCTCTTATTACAAAGCTGTGAGAGGTATGTGATGGTTGGTACTGAAGAACTCATAGGATCACATAAATTGATTCTAAAATGCATCATGCTGAACTAAACAGTCATGGCTGATGCCCACCCAGACTCAGAACACGTAGGTGAGGCAAGCAGGAAAACCACATAAAAAGTATCCCTGCTGAACAACCATCATACAGATGTTCTTCTCCTGATCCATTACAGTGATCGCTGCAGATACAAAAGTGGTTTGCTGCTATCTTCTAGGGCAGTGGTTCCCAAAGTTGTCTGGGCTATGACCCATCTAATATAAGTTTACCAACTCGGGACCCACCTCTAGGAAATTTAACCGTTACCAATATGATGAATAAAGGCTCGGTCGGTTGGTGTGTCGTTCTACAGGCAGGGCCCACTCAATATCTGCTTGCGATCCACCAGTGGGTCATGACCCATAGTTTGGGAAACCCTGTTCTGGGGAGATGCTGGGTATAGAATGAGAGACACTGTGGCCCTATTTGAACTTACATTCTTCTGAGCATAGGTCATACTGCCACTGCCACCACCATCTCAGAGCTCACCATCCCCTCTCCAGTCCTAACTAACTGTGGACAGCTAAAATGCTGTCCACAACTTGACTGGGAACACCTAGGTTGCTACTGGACAGCAGCATCCGCACCATCTTTCAGGTGCAACACTGCAAGTGTGTTTGGTGGTGTGGCTGTAGCTGCACAGTCATACAACATGCCTCGGTCACCATGGCAATATCCGGGCATGTACCAGATGTTGCCACACCCATTGCCATGATGAACTGGCCTGACCGATCTTGGCCATTCACACGTCAATTGCTGCTGGTTTGCACTGGGCTTTATTAGCCCTTGAAATGTGGATGGTTCCCACTGGGCTTGATCTTCACTTGACTGATATGATATTATTTTACCATACCAGTCAGGTAAGTGTGAACAGGACCTATGCTTTCCAGGCTGTTGCTCCTCTCACGAGCTAGCCAACCCTAATCTGAAACATATGTGAAGGAGATAGGTTGGCCATCACTGCCCTATGACACACGTGTCACAGGTGACACACCAGGCCCTGGCACCTGGGCGTGTTGTGCTTGCTTGTTCTTGAAGTGTACGAAATACCAACTTTCAATTGAAGATTTAGTAAATGAAATTCAGCAACAAAAGTCACTAATGTTAAGAATTATTTGTTTTTGCTTTTAATAAAATATGTATCTCAAAAATATAACATTTTTACTAGAGCTACAAATATCACAAAATTATGGATATTTCTAGATGTGACACAGCACCCGAGTTAAGCTAGGTTTTCTTGCGAATGTTGACACACCGAGCTCAAAACGTTTGCCATCACTGAGATAGGGAGACAGGGCTCAGGCTCTGAGGTAGTGGGTGAGGTTGGGCACTGATCACTTTGGTTTGATAGGCCGTATATGAAATGTTGGCACAAGAAAAACTTGAGAGCCTTTCAAGCACTGCCCCTAGAGTCTACATTTAGCATCCAAACTAGGATGCTATTGGTTTCAAAAGTATCTAGAACTGCAAATCGTTGCTTCTCATAGAATCTTGGGTCTGAAGTCATTGCTTGTCCCCATATTATTACAGGTTTGATGTTTAGCAGAAATTAAGAAGCAGAAAAAGTTAAATTTAGGTAATCTGCTTTTTCTACATTGTTTGAACTGTAATCAGGTAAAATGGTTAATATTTTAAAATACCCTTTGACTGATTTTTTTTCAATATTGCTTGTACCATCCTGTTAGCTAAGTATTTCCTTTCCTTAGACAAGAATTGGGTAAAAAAATTACAAATGGCATTTTCATTTCAGAGAATCAGAGTAGGCTCAGAACATGTAGGAATTCAGGGGAAAGTTATATTAACCATTAGCTTTTTGGAGAACTACACTAATCTATGCAAAGGTGATATTTATGCTTCTAAAATATAATACAAATTTGTATTTTGTAAGACTAGGGAAAAGCAAAGTACATTCATGCTTACACTTCTAATATTCTTTAATTGTTGGTGGGCAATTATTGAATATTTTAATTACTAAAAATAAATATTGAGTTAAAGTTATTAAAATAAGTTTATCAAAATCCATGCAAATTGGAGCCCACTTAGGCAGATAATGGTTACTGTTGGGAACCACATTGCTTACTACTTGTTGCTGTGAAGCATTATAGTAAAACTATTCTCCAGACCCAACAGCTTCAGAGAAAGGATTGTTCTGCTTGCTTTCTAAACAATCTATAGCATCAAAAATAGTTTGCCTTCCCAGAACATCACAGCAGCGGATCCTAGGGGTGTGCACAAAGCCATTTTTCCCATTTGATTCATATCAAATCAAATGTGAAAAAATTACCGACTCCCACCCTCACAGATGTGGGGGTATTGGTATTCTAAAGAATATTTGTGCACAAAACAAGTACAACCTCCCCCACCCTTCCCTTCCCACCCCTTCCCCACTTACCTGTCCTCCTTACTGCTGCCATGTCTTCTTCTAAGGCACTTCCGGATCTGTGTATGCAGACCAGAAGTGCCATTCCTGAGTTGCCCGCCAGAGAGCATGAAAAGGGGCTCCAGATGCCTGTGGAACATGACCCTAAAGGTAAGGGGGTGCATGGGAGGCTACAGGGGGTATAATGGGAGACCGCAGGGGACAGGAGACCACAAGGTGTATAGCCCCAGGGTCTCCAGTATCCCCCAAAGCTTTGGCAGGTACCAGATAATCCAATTTGTGGACAAATAGGACCCTATTTGATTTGGCAAAGGCTCTGAAGACAAACCCCCTAGATCAATGCAAGAGAGGTGCATGTTAATTAGCTCCTTGTGAGCACTGATGAGTCAGCCTCATTAATATGCACCTCTTTCCATGCCTGAAGGTCAGTCAGCTTTGTCTTTGCTAATCTCTGAAGGCAACATCGGAGGGATTTTGGAGGGACTTCAGAGTGACTTCGAAGCTTTGATTTTGGGGCTCTCCCCCATGGGTACCCCTCCCCCTAGCCTCCTCTAGACCCCATTGCCAGATTGTAGTGGAAACAGGCTCCCTACAATCCGGATTTTCAGGCTGAAGACCCCATTGTAGACCCCTTTAATGGGGTCTACACGAAATCCGGATGATAGGCCCTGAAGGACCCATATGATCCAGATTTCCCGAGCTGTGGTGGAAACAAATGTGTCCCTAATGGGGTCTGTGGTGGAAATGGGATCATCCGACTGAGCCAAATGGGTCCTTAATGGGTGCTAAAATGGGTACTTTCTGCCAGTGGAAAAACACCCTAAGATACAGCCGATTCACACTTAGCCAGGTCTTGTAGAAGCTCCAGCTAGGTTTGGAATGGTTCAGGCATCACAAGGTGTAGATGCCCTAACCATTCCAGCAGTTAGTTGGCCGTTACACCTACATAAGGTGTGAATTAGCCCTATGTGTATAACTACAAATGGTGACAAGTTCTTAAAGAGATAGAAGTAACAGACCACCTCAGATATTCAGACAATATTATTCTGATGGCAGAAAGTGAAGAGGTTCTGAAGAGCCTGTTGGTGACAGGATACAGTGTAAAAGCTGGGTGGTGCTCAACATTAAAAAGATAATGGCACCCATTACTCCTTGACAAAAAGAAGGAATGGTAAATTGAAGAAGTGACAGATTTTACTTTCTTAGGGTCAAAAATCACTACAGATGGTAACTGCAGCCATGAAATTAAAAGACTTGCTCCTTGGGAGGAAAGCTATGGCAAACCTGATTAGCATATTAAAGACATGTCATCTTGCTTTTGATGGTTCAATTAGTTAAAGCTATGATCTTCCCAGTATGACTGTGGGAGTTGGACTGTACGAAAGGCTGAGTGGCACTGGTGCTGGAGAAGACTTTTGAGAGTCCCTTGGACTGCAAGAAGACCAAATCAGTCAATACTAGAGGAAATCAACCCTGACTGCTCACTTGATGGACTAATGCTGATGCAGAAACTCAAATACTTTGGCCACATTATCAGAAGATGGACTAGAAAAGACCCTGATGCTGGGAAATATTGAAGGCAAAAGGAGAAGTGGCAAGCAGAGAATAACATGGTTAGATAGGTTATGGAGGCAAGGAACATGAGCTGGAGCAGACTCTGGGAGACAGTAGAAGACAGATGGGCTTGATATGCTGTGATTCATGTGGCTTTTCCTTCATTCATCTGTAGGATTAAAAAAATCTTCCACTTAAATTTGCCTTAGCGAAACCTGTAAGGGATTGCAACCTCAATCCTCAGTTTAAGTAACAAGCAGATATATTTAAACGTGTTGTAATCACTTTAGATGATGAATGGAGTAAGAATTCTATGCAGATTGTCAGGTATGCTTTAGTTGTTTCAGTAGTAAGACATAATAGCAAGATACATATACAAGCAGTAATCACCGCCCCCAGGTCTCACAGACATTCTCTCTTCAAATAAAGAGCTCACTTGTATTTAGTCGTAAACATGGGCTAGAATGACACCATGTCACAGAGACCTAGGTTTCAGGCATGCATATGTGGTTGTGTTCCCACTCATGCTAAAAAGCGATTTCAAACCGATCTGAACTTTCTTTGTCCTCATTACCAATTCGGTTCAGGTGCTTTTTGAGTAAATACCTGTATTTGCAGGTGTCTTTTCCTGTTTTTGCTTTTAAAACGCTTCTTCTTTATTCCTTTGGGAACAGTACAGCAGTATTGAGGCAGATACATCATGAAACAGGTGGGGTTTCACTCTGCACAGGACAGCCCCTTGCCAGATTTTTAAAGTGCCAAAAAGACTTTTTCCCTTGCAGAGCAGTTCACAGTTTCATTTTCATCCTCTTCGCAACTGATAAGTAGTAACAATTCACACATTCACTGATAACAAAATTTCATTTTCCATCCACTGTTTCCCCCCCCCCCCGCACTTTCTCCTTTTTCTGCTGGACTGCTGGGTGGGTGATAGTTCTCCTTCAGAAGACAACTTGGCAAAGCAGGGAAGGGGAAAGGGGAAAGGAAAGCGAGGTGGGGGGGGGATCGCTTGGTGTGATCAAACTTGGAGACAGACCTCTCAACCTGCCAGCCAGAAAGGAGCCTTCCTAGATGGGACAGTGGGAAGCAACTGCGGCGCTTGGATGCTTCAGCCCCGGGACATCAAGGAGACCGGCTGGGGAGCATGGCAAATGGAGCGTGAACCCCTGGGGCCCAAGAGCAGGTTGGAGGCCCTGAACTCAGCAGGGACCCCCTGACCTGTTTACATCTTCCATTATTTCTGCCACTCCTTCATTTTATCCTTCCTTTGTTATCTCTTCCCTCCTCCTCCCTTCCTTGGTCCTCTCTTTCTCCTTTCCTTTCATTCTTCCTTTGCTCTTCCCCCATTCCTCCCTTCCTTATCTCTTTCTCCTCTGATCCTTGTGTCCTTCCTTCCTTGCTCCCCTCTTTTCTTTCATCCTTCCGTCCCCCATTCCTTCCTTCTCTCTTTCTCTTCTCTGATCCTCATGTCTTTCCTTCCTTCCTTGCTCCTCTCTCCTATCCCCAGCAGGGATAGGTTGCCATGCAGGCAGCACTACTGAAAACAGTTCAGGCACTCTGTCTGTTTTCCGTATGGTAACCATGGTGGACCAAACCTTGGATTCAGAAGGAGGACATTTACAAGCAAGATTCCAACAGCCGCCTTGTGTCCTGGTGGGATGACATGAAGCATCCTCTCCTCTCCAACACCCCTCCCCTGCTCAGACAGCCACAGCCAAGCAGATCTGTGAACAGCATTTGATGAAAAAGGCACCCGGGTGCTTGTGGAGCAAAGTCATAAGACATGCGCGCAGCTTGTCTTAGGTACCATGGTGACAGAGGCCGTTCCAGAAGACCCTGCCTGGAAGCATTCTATTTGGCCGAGAGACAAAAGTCGCAAGGGAGGAGGTTGCATTTAATTAAGCATCTTTTCCTCCTTCTGCTGTTTTCGTCTCCTTGGCCGAGTCTCCAGCGGTTTTCACTTGCCGACATTCCTTCGGCAGCAGCGCCTTTAAGTCCTTCCTTCTCTCTCCTCTGATCCTCATGTCTTTCCTCTCTTTTCTCCTTGCTCCTCTTCTATTCTTTCATCTTCCTATTTCTTCCTTCTCTCTCTCTCTCTCTGATCCTTCCTTCCTCCCTCCCTCCCTCCCCAATTTGCCAAGCCTTTTCTCCCTTCCTTTGGAGAAACCGGGAAGGTGCTCCTCTGTCTCTCCTGGGCCTCATGAACTCCCTGGGAGGAGGAACAGATAAGGACGATCTCACACATTTGCGGAGAAGCAAAAAAGCGGCAGCAGAGAGAGAGAGCGCTGCTTGCCCACTGCCTCGCCCAGCAGCATGCATGACCTCAGTCACTGTTGGGGCATGGGGGGAGGTGATTCTCTCCTTCCCCAGGTCACAGCTGGTCTTTTGCAAAAGCATGAGGGGAGGGGGGAGGAGAGGGGGGAGCTGGGAATCCCCACCTTTCACGATGATGTCATCCTGGGATCCAATTGAGAGTCAGGGTGAGTGCCCCAGCTGGCAAAGAGGGGGAAGAAAAGATAAACTTTCCCTAATGCAATTCTGAAACGTTTTCTGTGGGGACAGCAGAATTGGGGTTGAATTAGGGTTGACAGCGATTTAAAGCCACTGAGGTAGGATCAGCCAGAATGTGCATTTGCATCGGGTTTTTCTTGTTTAGTTTTTAAAGTGTTTTAAGAAGCTTAGGTGAGAACACACCCTTAATGTGCTCAATTCCTGACTGGAATTAGCAAGAAGTTATGCATAATTTCTGCTGCAGCATGGAGACATGAATGCTTACACCCAAATGGGAAAGTACCTAGGACAGTTACAGACTGAATCATCCCCTTTCTAGCTTTCTTTCCTTTTCAGTTGGCTTTACACTTCCATATGAGTAAGCTTCCTATTTATGTATGTAAGGAAAAGTGAAAGAGAGAAATATAGTAGCTACATAGGTACAGATGGAGCAATTGGGGGAAATCAGGGTCAAAGGCACTTTCTTGGTGTCAAAGTAATGTGAGAGACTGAGAGATCCCTATATTCAGCTGTTGTGTTCATTACTGAAGGGTGCAATCACCGTCCGCTGGAGAAAATAGCAGCTCAGCAGATCTTTAGCCTCCTGCCAGGAACTGCTTCTCTAGTCAGTATAAGAAACCTGCTTTCCTTGCAGGATACAGTGATAACATCTCCCATGTGAAGACCATACCCAGCTGAGTACAAAATAATTATTTGTCTAAGAACTGGAAAATTAAGTACCTGCTCTTTATACAGGAGTTGCTGGACATTATCTGTAGCTTTACATGAGTGTGTTTTTTTTTTTCTTACAATGGTTTCCTTGAGCACCTTGGCAGGCAGGTGTCTTTGTTATTCTTCTTTAGATGCTTCATTACTGCTCCAAACTGTATTCAGTCTGCAAGCAGCATAGTGTGGCCCAATCTTTAAAATTACCTGTACTACTGTTGTGCCACAGGCATGAGGGTACCTCAATGCAAATGCTACAATGGTATTTTCCCTTTGTTATGGAGCTGTACAGTCCTTTTGTGTGTAATTGTAATAAATATCCTAAAGAGATTTAGAACTATGGTTTTCTAAAAATATTTGCCATAGAGGCAAGCTACTAAATAAATTTACTTTTGCATATCATTATTTTCCTTGCACAGTCATCATTATTCCTATTCACAGATCTGGCTGATACTAGTAATCCCTCTTTACTCACAGTTTATTAACCGGGAGATTTGCATATTTAAAATGATTTGTGATCTCCCTACACTATATGCAGAAGAAACAGTGATTGAAATTTATGCTTCTGCAAGCTTGGACTTAAAAATCGGTGGATTCCAGGTAGTTTGTTGTTCTTTTGATTAGCCCTCTCACTATGTTCAAACTCCAGAATCCATCTCACTTTGACAGAACCTGATCCTATGAATAGCAAGGAACTCCTACATGTAAATATTTTGTCTTATTCTCCTTCTCTGTCACAGTTAGGTTCACTGAATAATGTTTGATGAGAAACATCTGTCTTGCCACATGGGCCTCACTGGAGGTAACAATCTGACCCTTGTGCAGCAGACCTTAGACTACATTATATCCCCGAATAGGAGCCGGCCAACTGCATGCTCGTAGGGATGAGGACAAATATTTGGCACATCATGAAAAGCCTCTCTCTTGAGGTTCGCCAGGTACCTACACTGTGTAGTTTTAAGTGCCTGGTGAAAACATTTCTTTTCACCTAGGCTGTTGCTGTTTCAGGGTGCTGACCTGTTAGGGAGGAGGTTATACTTTTAATTATATTTTACTATTCATTGTAAGTTTTAATCTCATTGTAACCCACTCTGAGACCACTTGGTGAAGGACAGGATATAAATTTTCTAAGTAATAATGATAATGATATTATTATTGTTGTTGTTTTAGCTGTCTCACACTACATTATTCATGCACATTCTCATATCCAATATACAATTTCTTTAATTACTGTCCTATCTACCACACTTGAAATTAAGGCTCAATCCAGTTAGGACCTAAAATCTGGAATTAACCCAGCAATAAATTGGGATTGCCATACATACCCATGGCAATCCAACATAGCCCTAGGACATAGGGCTGAAATCCCAGAGTATCGCTATTCTGAGAAAAAGAACACCCAACGCAGGTTCCTGGAATAGTGATTGTTCACCTTGTCTGGACGTACTTCTGGGATCCTTCTTGGTGAAAACTCTGACCTCACACGTGCAGGGACAAAACCGGGCTGAAAATGTCTACTGCGCAAGCATGGGGCCCATGTTTGCACATTTCTGGGTATTTTATGCCATCAGAATACCCAGAAGTACCCACTGCCCCATTGTGGCAGCAAACACCAGACAAAGGCCACATCCCCATGCATATTTGGTATGGTACCAAATGTGGGATTGGCACGGGGCATCCCCATGCGATTTGGATTTGGTCCACGGAAAGTGGACCAAATCTCCCCAAACCGTGCCAGACCAGGACCAAATTTCGCACCCGAAAAAACAAGTCTCGGCATGGTTTGGGGTCCCAGCACGCATTGGTTAGTGAGCCAAGACAGCGCATGGGGACGATCGCAGGCTATCCAGGGTGGAGATTGGTGCTCGTGTCATTAGGAGGTGGGGTGTGCTTGCCAGTCCTGCCCTGTGCATTGGAGATCACAGCCACTATTTTAAAATCCCGATCGCCAAGGAAGGCAGGATAATGGCTTAATTTTTGTTCCAATTCCAAAAATTTTCAACCCCCGTTTCCCGATCACCAAGGTGATCATGAAATAAAGGCTTGATTTTCTCCCTTTTAAACTTGGCTGGCATTCTTGTGGTTCCCGGTGGAACAGAGGTGTGTAAAACTGCTCAAGCCCCTAACTGCCACTAAACCTCATGCCGGCTTTTGGTCTTTTAAAATTATTTATAAATGTATTATTATGAAGTAAGCTTTATTTTAACTTTTTTCCCGTGCCTCCCAGCCCAGTCCTGGCTTTCACTGCTGCTAAGGTGGGGGGGGATGTGGCGCAGGGGTCGGCTGACGTCAATCCGGCTTCCAATGAAGAGGGGGCAGAGAGGAGGGGGCACTGCTCCCTCATGCCAGGGTTTGGCACAGTTTGCATGGGGACGCCTCCATCCGCACCCAACCTGCACCTAGCCTGCGTTGCCGGGAATGGCATGGGGACAGGAGACGTTTTCGCACGGGGGTGTTTGGAACGCGCGGGAGACAGCTGCGGACACGGCATCCGCATTGCCCGAGCGGGGCTTGCGCTCCGACGTGTCCGCAGCTGTCTTTCTCGCGTTCGAAATGTAGAGCACTTTGAAGTGCTCTACATGCGTTCGAACGCGGACGAGCCGCCCGCAGGCGTTCGGGAGGAGAAGCATTCGCGCCTGCTTCTGTCTCCCGAACAGCTGCGGGCCCGCCTCCCCCGCCGGCGCGGCTTCGACAATCAGCTGTTTGACAATCAGCTGATTGCCGATCTGCCTCCGCGGCTGTCTCCGCGCCCCTGGCCGGCCTTTGCCGGCTAAGACAGCTCCCGGCGCTTTGAGCATTCGCACACAGACGCGCCGGAACGCGTTCCGGCGCGCCTGTGTGTGAACGGTGAAAGCGCCCGGAGCTGTCTTAAGCTTCCCGCCTGAACGCGTTCCGTTTGGAACGCGTTGCAGTGCGGAAAAGCCTAGGCTGAGAGCAATCTCGGACCCGCTCCTGGTCCCATGCATTTTGATCCCGCTCCAAATGGCTTGCATGGGGATGTGGCCAAAGGTAAGAGCCTGGGCTGGACCCATGATCTCACCCTGCTGTCTGGAAGGGACAGCGAGAGGTAATTTTCCTCTCATTTTTAATTCATGTAAAAAAAGTCCCAGTCAGGTTGTAAGTTTACAGAACAGCATAGAAATCTAAGTAATATCATGTCACATCTTTAAAATGGTTTTTGGTGGTTAACTGATAAAGGTTTTGGTTTGATCGTTTGTTGATTGTATAACAAAATATTTGTAATAAAAATATGCTATAGAAAACCATAACACAGGTCTGTAGACTGCAAAATGTAATCATAAAATAAAGATAGCAAACACAAAATCTATAAATGTGCATCAAGTGGATAGGAACCGAAAAAGTGGTATATTATAGAATGATACAGCTGGAAGGGATCTCCAAACCCAACTACTGTACGAGTTAGAAAAAAGCTTTAGAAATAACTGGAGAAGAAAGAGCACTTCTGCAGAAGTGAGACTAAAAAAGTTCCTCCTGTTCATTTAGAGCAGCAAAATTTTAGAACATAAGCTTTTACATATGCAAAACCTCTCCTCTGCCCCTTAGAAAAAACTGAAGCCTGCCATATCACCAGCCTGGATTGACACTTTTGTAAAGCAACCCTAAAGGTACACAGCTGTCTGTGGGGTGACTGAAATATTTTCAGGATTGCATACTCACAGCAATTTATCGACAAGGTACCAGATCTTAACATTATGTAAGTACTTCCCTCTGGTGGAACACCCAGTATAGCATTCTTAAAACCAAGCAGGATATAATCGTTTCTCTTGCTTAATGTTGGTGTAGTAGCTTGTTTCAGATTTAGTATTTATTGGACTTTTTTAAAAAAAAAACCTTATTATTCAAAATTTCTGTTTCTTTTTGCATGTAGTTGTAGCAATACTATATTCTGTACCACAGAATATGAAGCATATGAATATATGCAGGAACAGCTGGAAGTTTTTTCCCTTTGTTTTCAAGGAAAAAGTTCCAATAAATCCTACAAAAATGAAAAATCAGATTTTAAGATTCCTTCCCTTGAAAACAGGGAAAACAACCACTCTGATGCTTTAAATCTATAAATTGGCTGCTTCCGGCTTTTCAAAGGTAGAAATGAAATTCAGTATCTAAATGTGCAATAGCAGAGGCATGACAGAGTAGTTAGATTGCTTCAGAAAAAGAGCTGGCTTTTCTACTCCACTTTTCTTACTCATTGAAGGGGACTCAAAGTGGCTGACAAAGCATTCTATTCTTCTCCCCACAACAGAACACCATGTGAGGTAGGTGGGGTTGTGAGAGTTCAGGAGAGAGCTGTGACTTGCCCAGCTGGCTTTGTGGGGGACAGCAGAATCAAACCTGGCATTCCCAGATAAGAATCCAGCTCCCTAACCACTAGATTTAACTGGCTAGTATTAGTCCTAAACTTGCAGGTTCTGGGATTGCTACTAGGCTGGTAAACCTGGCACAAAAATTATTTTACCTCTGTGCAATATCTATGAGCTACTTTTAAAAAGAACCAAAACATTTATCAAAACTTGACCCTGTACAATCCTAGAGAGAAACTCCCATCATGGGCTATGGCAAGAAATTAAAAAGTATTGTCAACGCACAATCACACACACTAGACTTCAGGCTGAGAAGCACAGTTTATTATATACAAAAAAAATGGGAAGATGATATGTCTTAAAAGACTTCAATATATGTTCTGCACCCTCCAATAAATAGAAACTAGGAAGTTTAACAATGGGTGTTTTTCCACTGTCACTATAAGTACCCATTAATGGGTACGTAATGGCATTTTTGTACCCATTAATGGGTACTTAATGGATACTTCTAATGACAGTGGAAAAACACCCTAGGAAAAAGCCTCATCAAGTGCTTTACACTATATTTTGTAGTGTCTATCAAAGTAAAAAAAATATGAATATAGTTACCCACAGGCATGATATTACCTTAATGTGGTGCTGATTATTTCAACAGATTTGGTGTCAACTTTTGCCCTTAATTTAAAACAATTTAACTTAGTCAATTGTACTTCGCCCAATCTCGTCACCTACTAGTCACAATCTTCTACACGGAAATGAAGACAGGTAGTGGCTTAAATTAATTGCATGTTTCTGTCAGTGATATGAGGGAAAAACACCTCTGAAGGAATGGCAAATAGGTAAAGATGCCCTCAGATCAAGCATACCTGTTAGGACTAGATAAGCACATCCATATTAATTTGATAGAAATGCTAGGATTCCAACCAATGGTCCTTGGCTTTCTAGGCTGTGGCTGAGCTATTACCAAAACCATAAGCAATTACAAGGAAGGAAGGAAGTACTACACATAGCTAAAAGTATTGTTATTCAGCCAATCATCATGAAGCAAGTCAGAAGGTGAGAGGAAAGAGGGGAAAGGAATGGGGGGTGGGCGGAGGTTGGAAGCAAGCTGGCTTATTCTGTTAATTTGTTGACAGTGCTTCTGAGCACAGCTAAGGAAAAGGGCAAATCCTCACAGAGATGCCATATTGGAGCTACGTGTGGTTATTGTCCTTGTCCCTGGCTTCTTTGTAAAAAAGTTTCTGAGGATAGCTGCTGAACCTTAATTCCTATAATATCCAATCTTCTGCAATTTTTGTTAAGGTTGATGGGAGTTATTTTCCATGCTTGTATCATAGTGCCTATTGTTTCCAGGTGAAATTGGAACAATTCTGGTTTTTTTTTCCACTTGATCCTACTGTCCAACCATATTAGGAAGCTTTCCTAACCCCTACAAATGTGAACCAAACAAGCTCCACACACGTTTTTATATACTTAAGCCGGAACAAAAGCCAAGCAAGCAAAGCTCCTACTGCAACTTATCATTGGTATTCTGGTACAGGGCAGGCAGCTCTCTACCAGAATAAGCAACCCATCCAAGCTTTTGGTCAAGAACAAGGCTATCTGCATTGGCACAACCCATTCTGTGCCAGCTGTGAAAGCTTGTACCACCTTCAGAGCAAGCATGAGGAAAGGGGGCTCTGAATACATTGAATTCAGAGCTCCAGGGTAGGGAGGCATTATGGAAGTGCAACGTATTGTGCAGTGAAATTGGTCCCCCATAGGCTACTGGACAACACTCTAATGCATTTGTAGACACTGAAAGAAATCTACTGGTAGACCGGACCAAGAAGCCACTGTGGGCATCTTAGCCTACTCTGCACTCCATTCTCTGCAGATGGAGCACAATAGAAGGGATCAAGGCCTCCCTTAAACTGCACTGGCATGCTGAAGGGATGCCCACAGATGCCTTCTTATTCTGTACTACTGGCAAGTGCGGAAAGGGCCTCAATCCAAACCAATAAATCCTCACTTTGAAATCTTGTCAAGGTGGATAGCAGGAGAATATGAGAAAAGAAAGACTTTGGTACATTTTGAATCACACCCCCTAGTGAGTGGAGAGAGAACTGCAACATTCATATCCAGTTTGTAAGCTCTCCAAAGGCTTCCTGCCGGCCACTGTGAAAAAAGGATGGTAGATTAGATGAGCCAGTAGGCCCTGCAAGTTGGACAACAGTCAGTCTTTGATAAGAAAAGAACATTTGGCAATTAGCAGGACTTGATGGGCATGGCCAACAGGACAGCTCCTTATCCATATGTAACCCAAATGAGTAAAGCATTCAAAATCGTGACTGACTCTGTGCTTGATGGAACCACCAGAAACATGCAAGGACTAGGAAGGCTAGGTTTCAAAACCAGCTTAGCCCTGAAGCTCAACTGTCGCTGGACCAGCCTCTACCTCACAGATTAACAAAGCCTGTGGGAGTCTCTGGGGGAAGGTGAAATCTAAAAACACCCAAGTAGCATCCCCGCATTAACTACAAAAGAGGAAGTATTAAGTTCAGAGGAAAAGACACTGAGCAGAACTTTACTAGTTATTTTTCCTCTCCTTAGGCCCCAGAAACACCGGTCCCTTCAATGAGTTGCTTCTGGAAACTAAGTTTTATTTTCTATTAGCCTAATGTCCAGGTCAAAAGTGTCTTGAGTAACAGATTCCCTTGGAAGAGAGAAAAAAGCAAGGCTTGGGTGTACTCAGAACTTCTTGCTGTTAGGATTCTTGTTGCTAAATAAGCTGACTTTGTTGGCAGAAGATGATTCATGTTTCATTTTGTCCATTATGGTTTTCTTAATGGCAGCTGGGGAGACTTTTTCCTGGTCAGCCAAGGTCTGCAATTCCCTGTTGGAGACAGAAATTTTGTGAGTAGTTCCAAGGCCACAGGCTCAGGGGCCATGGCTCCCAGATTGAAGCACATGTATACCTTGTCCTGATGCATGATGCCTCCACCGCATTAATCAGTAGTGAACGGAAACCACCACTCTCCAGAAAGTGCAGGGCATAAATGGTAGCGCCCCCTGGGGAGCAAACATTGTCCTTCAGTTGTCCAGGATGCTGCTCCGATTCCAGCAACATCTTGGCAGCTCCCTGCAACAATGGAAAGAAAGAAAAGCTCATCAGTAGGGATGTGCCAAACTGGTTCTAAACAAACTGGTTTGTATCACCCCAATGAGTTAGCTAGCTTGTTGTATTTGTTCTGAACCAAAGAGGAGGGGATAGGCTGAAGGAGAAAATTTTGACTTTATGTAAGCAAGCATTTTAGGAGCCTTGTGTTTTTTTACCGTGCCTCTGGATTTTTTTTAGAGGAAGGAAAAGCTGCTGCTTTGAGTTGTTAGAACATATTTTCCTATTAGAATGTGTGAACAGAGGGGTATGGAAACCTTTATTTGATTTTTGATTTTTATTTGATTTACATAGATGTATTCTGTATCAGAAGAAGCCATAAAATTCTTCTAGATTGAATGTAAATCTTGAAAACAACTGGCGAACTCCTAGTCAAACATTATTTTCTTTTAAAGACAGTAACCATAAACATAAACTTACAAATATGTATAGATTAATATAATGTACATACAACCTTAGTTTGAATTGCTGAGTTTTCAGTTTTGAGAATTTAAATATTTAATGTTATTGGTTATATATTTTTGTAAATGAAAATAATTGATACATATGTTGCTTGATTAAATAAAATATCCAACAAAAAAAAAATGTGTGAACAGACAGGGCTTTTCTAAGTCATCACATTAGGAAAGAGTGTCCCATCCCCAAATGCGCCAAAAAGCATTTTGCCGCCAACATTCACTTCCACATCAGGCAACCCCTCCCACGGCAACAAGTACTACCCACTAATTAGCCACTGGTTCTTTCAGAGGGGAACCCACCACCGTTTTGCTTGTGTCTCCTAGTTCAATTCTGCACTCCTACACAAAGTCAGCTAAATGGCCTTAAGCTAGTGACAGCTCTCTGAGCTTAACAGCTCCACCTACCTCAGAGGGTGTCTGTTGTGCAGAGAAGAACAGAGGGTTTGTCAGTGCTTTGAATCCCCTTGAAAGGTGAGAAAAGTGGGGTATATATATAAAAAAACTCTTCTTCTTGTAGAAATGTGTCACAAGATGGTAACACTCTTCCAACAAGTGGCAGGAGGCTGCTCAGCAAGACACAGGTTGAGCATCACCTGCTTGAATATTTTGTCCTCAAGGATGTTCCCACCTGGTGGAACTCCACCTATTTCTCTAGTGCAATATGGTTCTCAACCTGGGGGTCGGGACCCCTTTGGGGGTCGAACTATCCTTTCAGAGGGGTCACGACGAGTCTCCCACCTCCCTTCCCTCCCACCTCCCAGTTGCTCCACCCCCGTGGTTGGGGGTCTCCACAACATGAGGAACTCCATTAAGGGGTCACGGCATTAGGAAGGTTGAGAACCACTGCTCTAGTGTATGCAGGAATAGGAATATGCCTTGCATATCATCTCAGTGAGGTACTGCTTGGAAGAGTGCAGCCTGACTCCTTGGGAGTGGATTGTCTTTTTTAAAAAAATCTTTTTATTAGTTTATTACAATTGCTTTAAACCCCCTACCCCCCGGGTAATACATAATGGGAGTATTACATTTGGAGTTAAACAACATTCCGACTATCCGACTGAAGGAAATAGTAGAACAGTTGTTAACATGTGCTCAAATAGTCCTAGTGAGTGGATGGAAGGACAGAACAAAATGGTCTATTAATAAATGGTATAATTATATAATTAATGTGATAGCAGTAGAAATATCGAATAGTCGTATAAATAATATAAGTAATTTGGATAGGGTTAGAATATGTAAACAAAAATGGATGATAGTTAAAATATATTTAGATAATATGCTTAGGAGTGAAAGTGAGAAAATGAAGCTACGTTTAATTTTCTCAATGTAGTATTATGAATTGTGTAGCCTTTCCAATGTATTGTATAAAAAATTTGGAATATTATATGGGAGTGGATTGTCGTCTTCAAAGTTGCCAAAACTCTCTTTTCAACACTTTGTTGAGCAAGCTGAGTGCCTCAACAGCTTTGCTGAGCAAGATATTGCCTGGCACGGTTGTCCTGGACAGCTGCCTGAGCAGGTTCAAATCTTCTCCGGGATAGAGTTGCAAGAAACTGGTTTGACCTTTATGAGTAAGTACTAAGCATCTTTGGGTCAGCATCTGTGACACAAGGGACAAGGAGGCAGCTATCAATTCTTATCAGTTGTCTCAGTGGAGAGATAACTAGAATGAGAAGACCTGTGCCTTGCGCTTCCTGTCATGTTCCCACAGCAGCATCCAGAGTGAGAGAGTGTTCTCTACAACAGGCAACATCTTGACTTGTTATCACTCATCCTTTGAATGCAACACTGGTGCAGCAACAAACTAGGGTGAAGGCTGAAAGCATGTTATGTATGGGTGCAGATAAAGTTTGTTTCCAGTTTTAACAGCGGGTTGGTCCTTTTCTGCTTCAACTTAAAATGTGGTTGCTCTCCTGTTTTTTAAATAATTATTCTGAAATCAACCTCCAATGCTCCATTAGGGAAAGGGGAAACTTCCAAAAAAACATTCTAGAAAATCAGATGAGGAATCAAATCCCTCAGAATTTAGCACAGTTCTTTCTGTCAACCCCAACTGCCATCTGTCAATTTTGTGGTTTCTAGCTCAAGTCAGCAGTACATTGATCCTGGTATGAGGGCAAGGGTTATTAAAAATAAAATTTGAGTTGAGTCCCCAACTTGACAGGCTCCTTGCTCTGGAAGAAATACCTATGTTAAGTGCCACGAAGTTTGGTTGCTTGCCTTATTTTTCAGATTTTTTTCTGGAAATCTCTAGAGAGCTACCTTAAAACAAAGAGAGAGTTTCAGAATAACTCCAAAAAAATTAGATGAGGGACTAAATCTCTTGAAATATAAAAGATAGTTGGGAGGAATCATAGGGAGGGAGAACTCAAACTGAGTTTCCACATTCCTATTAGAGGACCTCCCAAACAAAATATGAAAACAGCAATCTACCCTTGCAAAAAAATAAGAAAAGAAAACCCTAGCAAAACTGATTTGTGCACATCCCTGATCATGAGAAATAGCAGCTTGTTGTGTGCACGTTTAACTGGTTTATGCTCCCTATACCTTAAACTTCTTATCAGCCTTTCTTTCGAACCACATGAGGAGATTTCTAAGTTCCTGGCTGCGTCCAAACTTCTTGATACTGTGCATCAGAACGCACAGCCGTCACACATGACAGCCGATACTTCACAATGGCATTGCTTTATAGCGACGCTACTGTGAATTTACTTAATGCTGATATAGCAGCACTTGCTAGGCAGCATTAAGTAAATCTGAAGCTTCCAGCCAGTCCAGCCAAGATGGTGAGAAGAGCCAATGAGAGCTGAGACTACAGCTCAGCTCCCATTGGCTGCCCCATCCCACGATGCGTACCTCACCCCATGTGACTATGCACACCTCACCCCTGTGACTGCATGTGCCACATGGAAATCTCACAGTTCCCCGAGCAGGAAGCTACAAGGGGCTGCTCAGTCTGGACGCCAAACCGCCGCTTCGCAGCAGGTAAGCTGCAGTTTTTTTAATAATGAGGATTTAATCCACTAATCTGGAAGGGGCCCTTGTTTTCAACAAAACAAGGAAGGAGATGCCAAGGTTGTCAATAGAACGCCAAAGCACAAAAGTGAGCTCTGCTCCAGCATAAGTTTCAAAGCGCTACAGAAAAACAAACTGAAAAAATTAATGCATAAAACTAAATGCCTGTGGTGCAAGACAAAAAATGAAATTATTGTATAGCTAAGATTTTTTGCAACATAATCTTTGGAATCTGTGCAGATGGTTTGATATTATGTTCCAAAGAGTTTGGGGATTCATAACAGTACAGAAAAATACAGATGTGTAAAACACAATTTCAAAACACTGTTGTGCCTCTGTGGGGTATTGGAAGCTGCTAGGTGGAACACCTAGTAAATTCTTCTAGGAGCTAGATGAGGCCCTTAGCTGAGCTCACTTGCACGTGCTTTGAGCCTTCTGGCTTTTCTTGGAGCATGGGCGAACAGGGCAAAGTGCTTTATTTACATATTTATTTACCATTAATATAGGCTTTAGAGGACAGACAAGGGGCCAGGAAAGCCCAACAGATCCCAAAACACTTTGCCACACCTCCAGGCTCTGAGAATGTGAGCAGGGGAAATTCAGGAGCACATGAAGGGTGGGTTGTTGTTAGGTTGTTTGATTTTACAACATTTTGCACAGCCTAGAAAAAGGGGACGTAAAAAGGTCTTATGAGATTTTCCTCCTGAAACTTTGTACCTTTGATATTACTTGAACAAACAAGAACCATGCTTGGTTCATAGATGTAGCAATACCAGCAGATGGCAGGATTGAAGAAGAACTGAAAAAAAGTGGGGTGGAACAGGACTTGCAAAGTGAAACCAGAAAACACTGGAGGGGTAAAATAGGGCTTTGGCAGCAAATACTATTCCTACAAAAAAAAAAAAATCTTTAAATAATGCCTATCAGTTACAGAAAGTAATTACACTGCAAATATCTTATATTTTAAGACTATACTTTTATGGTTTCTAGAACCTTGGACAGAACCCTAATCTGCAGAGGAAAATCCGGACACTAAATTTGTTTTAAAAGCATGTATTTTAATTACTAATACTAATATCCCTAGAGTGTGTTAGTGAGCCATATAAAGTTTAAGGGAATAAAAGCTGCTGCTGGAGTTGCCTGGAGCAGGATAGGCAGACTAATGATTTTATCCAGTAGGGTGCCGTTGTAAGGATTAAAATGTTCAGAACTGGCTTTGTTACAAATTTATAAATCCCAAAAACGACAGGGACCCAAGAGATATATGTTAGATCAATTAATTATAGCAACACTATCCTCTATAGCTGCCTCTTGGAAAATGATTAATAAATGTAACACTGAGTTATGGCACTTCTATATAACAGACAAGTTCAAATTTGATGTGATAAGACAGAGATGAAATAAAATTTTGGGCTATAATGTAAGAGTTCCAGTGGAAGGAAAATGGGGAGATCTTTACAAGTATATTGCCCGACCGGAGATTATCAGTAATTTGAAAGAAACGATTAATACGTTTCTCAGAAGTCTGAATTAGACCAATTTATAGATGATTTGTGTATGGGGGAGGGTGG
>MTQE01002208.1:36235940-36247121 GCA_014337955.1 Aspidoscelis marmoratus
GGGGGAGGGTGGGTTAATATTCATGTTTGTAAGTTGGTTTGTAAGATTATATGTGTTGGAAAAGAATAAGTAAACTATAACCTTGTAAGAAATAGGGCAGGAGACTAACATACATAAAAATAAGATAAACATTTCAGACAATCTTTCCAACTATTAACAAGTGGAACAGGTTTGTCTTGAAAGAGGAGTTAACAAGAAAGGTCACTGACCAGCAAAGCCTGAGCTCCAAGCCGGACAGCTAGTCTGCGAGGAAGGCCCATCTTTACCCCTCCATCTGCCAGGGCATCCAGGGCTGTAAATGCCTAGAAGAATCACAGAAAGTCAATCTGATGCCTCCACGCAGTCGTATGGGCATCTCATAGGCTGCATTGGATATTCACCACAGAACACTGTGGTTGTGAAAGCAACCTCACATTAACAGACTCCATACGAGTTGGCAGACTATGGCTGAGTTCAGACAGAAAAAAGGAGCACTATAGAGAGATTTTCTGTATTTCCTTTTCTTGTGTAAGTCATCACAGACTCTGCCTTGGAAGAAACGAGACAAAGTATTCAATGGTGAAGACATGTACAAGAAGCTGTCTGCAGGAAGTAATGTGGCCAGCATTCCACTGCTTTAGACCACAACAAGTGGTATGGAGCCCCTGATGATAGATCACTGATCACTTCTTGTTTTGGGGGCCAATCAGCCGTCCTCTTCAACCTAATGAGACACTTAGTAAAATGTTCTCTCCCTTCTGCCAAAAAAGATGGTATATGGTACTGCAAGGAAAAGAAGTCTTATCTTCAGGAACTAGCTGTGCATATATATCATCCCACCCAAATCTAAGGACATACAGCTGTATCTGAAAGACTGTTACCATTAAAATCTTGATTGAAACAACCAAATATTATCGTAGTACCTGCCTACTACTACCTCTAGCAGTTGAGGGGGGGAGTGTGGAGGGCATTCTTGAATGTAGCCCCAGATTATAGAATCATCTCCCTTTTAAAGTGTATCAGACATGCTCGCCACTTGCAACGGGTGAAGATGCATCTCTTCATTCTGCCCTTTGGCAGAGGGAACAACATCCCCTCCCTATGCAGAACCTGTTGCTGTTTTTGTCTGTTTTTTATCATTATTTTATTGTGACCTGCCCTGAAACCTGTTAAATGACAGTTGTTTCTTAAAAATGAAACCCGTCAATTACCCCAGAAATCAACAGCACTGATGACCGTTTAGAAATTAAACATGCCACCCAAAACTACTGCCTGGAAAATACAGCATTTAAAACATCTCCCGGGCTTAATTAGTTAATTTTGCTGCATTTAAAATACTACTTACATAAGCAGGTCCGCTGCCGCTGAGCCCAGTGACAGCATCTATCAAGTCTTCTTCCACCTCAGTGCAGAAACCTACACCTGCCATTAGCTGTTCCAGCAATTTCCCATCTTCCACCTCAGCATGGGTCCCAGTTGCATAGACAGTTGCCCCTTCCCGTACAATCACTGGTGTGTTGGTCATGCACCTGATCACTTTTGGGGTGGGGCAGAAGGCGGAAAGTTTCTTGAGATACAGAGGAGACGCAGAACAGGAGAAAGCAATTAGAATATTTTGCATACACTTTGCACCTACACTGAGGCATCTTGAAGGAGAATGAAGGAAATAATCTAGCTTTATTTTCCTAGAGTTCCACACCACCAAGGAATTCTTAGGCACACTTGTTACATACACAACCTCTGGGTCTTTCTACATTGGGCCTTATTTTAGATTATATTCCAGAATAGAGACCGGCCATCCACATACTAGTTCAGGTTCCCTCTGGAGCCCACTACAGCCTGCATTAGGGGGCTTACCAGGTCTGCACAAGTATGTGGGCAGCAGGTCCCTATTCTGGGACATAGACCAGAACGAAGTCTAGTGCAGAAAGGGCCTCTGTTAGATTTCAAAGCAAAACTTTAGATCTAGGCAGGGGAAGCTAAAATTCTTAAATTTTAAAATTCTAAAATTCCACATGTGCTGTTGTATTCTGACAGACACCATATTGTCCAAATCACATTTATTTTGAACTGAAATGTTACCACCCAGACCAGAATAATGTGTGAGAAGCTAGTTGCCACAAAACTGGCAAGAAACAGATCCCCTTGGCTTTAAATCTGAAGTTGCATGTGTCTTCTAGATTTGATAATGGATTTGCAGATGATAGCAACATGTAATATTTCCATAGGACATCCCTGCCTACCTTCAATACAATACTTTGCATGAAATTCTCCCTCACACAACAAGTTTTGAGTCACAGAAGATGACGTATTTATCAGTTAATTTATCAGGAACTAATTCTTGGAATGTTAGAATTGCAGCAAGCTTCTCATTCATGTTCCTTATTCCTCCCATTGGATTTTTACCCTAGCACAATGTTAATACTTTAAAATACTTTACCTGCACCACATAAATCCTTGCTTTTGTCTATCCACCCCTTGGTACTGTCAAAAGCAAGTTGCATCATTCTGTTGTGGTAGATCTGTCCCTGTTTAAATTTATGGAACTAGTGCTAGAAGGCTTGGTTTACCAAACGTCCAGAGGACCTTCATTTTGAGGCAGTAGAATGCGGCCCTCATGGTCTCCTCCCATCTCTAATCCATCTTTTCTAGCCAACAGTGTTTATGGGTGAGGGGCAAACTGGCATGTAAACAGTCCCAACTATCAACCATCTCTAAGCTGCTGAGCCACAGGGTTTTTTTTTACTCCATGCGAAAGCAGCTAATGTGAATATTTAAGCTCTAACTAATGGTCTCTGAACAATGGTGATCAGATCAGTGACATAACAAATACCAGATAATTTTTATTTCTTTTTAAAAAGCTTTCATAGTGGTGTACAAAAATCATGGGGGGGGGGGCTTGTCTACTAATTCACCACATAATGCAATACTTTAAAAAAAAATAGAACACTCAAGAGACAAAGGTAAGAAACATCCTAAAACACTGACTAATAATATATCCTAACTTATCCTTATCCAGACATATGTAACATAAGGATTGAAAAGTGTAATTTGATTACTTTGAAACTTGAGGTAAATGGTGCTTGACCACTTGACTAGAACCAAAAGCATCATTCAGGAATCAACATCCCATTTCTTGAGAACATTGTAGAAAAGGTGGTGATTATTCAACTTAAGAAGGCTTAGAAATCAGGCGATATTTAAAGCCACCTTCAGGACTGATTCTGGCATCAAAACTACCATAGCTGTCCTTGTTTGATGAACAGTATCTAGAAAAAGATGAGGAAGATTGGCTATGCTAAGTACCTCCACCAGGCAAGAGCTTGAGATATGATGAAATGATAGGTACGCTGACTTATATTGTCTCCACCAACTTGGCCGAAACAACTGGCAGAGAACCCTAGAGCTCCACAGTGTAGAATTTATGGGACATCTGTTTAGACCTGTAGCCATAATATGAATGTACAAGATTTCATTTTATTCCCACACAATGGTGTCAATGTGACACTGTTGAGAGGGGTCATTCAGGGATCTAGGATAAGGTGTTTCCAATATTATAATTACATCCAACTCTGTCTCTTCAAAGCACCTGAACCAAATCAAGCTGCTAGATCAGTATTTCAAAGGGAAAATGGACTGGATGAAAGCCAATAAATAATGCAAATAAATAATAAATTGGATGCCAACAAGACAGCTGTGCTGAGGCTGGGTTGTCCCTGTACCAAAGAAATTAACAGACTTCCTAACCTAAGGGAACCTGGCAGAAAACACAGTTTGTTGAGATGCTCACCTTTTCAATAGAGTTAATAGTGACTCCTGCAGCACATGAGACAACAATGTGCCGATCCTCTATGTCTGAACCAATCTCATCCAAGATGAATGGAATTATGGGAGGTTTCACTGCCAGAAACAGGACATCACTGTTTTTAACAGTCTCTTTGTTGCTCATGGTGAAATTCACACCCATTTTCTGGAATTAAGACAATAAAGCTAGTGAATTGTTATTGTTTTTTACTGGATTACAATAAGAACAGAAGTCAGATATATGAGGCCAACCTAGAGTAAAAAGAAACACTGTTTATGTGAGACTGCAGATTGTGTATTCAGTGTGAACTGAACACACAATATGTCAATGGCTTTCGAGGTCACAGGACTTTGCCCACTACATATTAAACAAAGACAGAATGCAGTAGGTAGAGATCAAGATTAAACCAGTTTGGGCTTCTATCATTTTTCACCAAGGGGGTAATCAGTCAATGGAATTTACTACCTAGGTTGGAGAAACAAGCAAGATGCTTCCACAGGCCATTTGCAGGGAGTCAAAAGCAGGTGTTTTTATCTTTGTCTTCTGCTTGAGAAGTCCAGAAGCAATTGGTGGGCCACTGTATGAGACAAGATGCTGGACTAGATGGGGTTTGGCCTGATCCAGCAGGGCTCCTCTTATTTTATTCTAGCTTGGAATTGTATTAGACAGGATCTCCTAGAAGAAGTTGCACTTGGAATAAAGAAGTCTGAAGATACTTCTTTCTCTGTTACTCCTAATCATCCAGATAATACTGATTCACTAAATATGTTTGCTTCACTAAATATACTTTTAGCACATGCATGACAAAATCACACACATGCACAAGGATTAAAATGCATACTTTTGCAAACAAGCAAGGGTTTGATACTTACCCTCAATCCTGCTACAGTTGGAAGATCTGTGTCTGGAGAACTTGCTGTTATCTTGTGAGCAGCCAAAATCCCTGTAAAGAGTGGAAGGAAAATCCAGTTTTAGTTTTGTCAGCATTCTGCCAATTATGCAGCCGTAACAGTCTGTAGTTATACGACTCACCCTGGGACCTTCAAGTAAAAGGTGGGATACAAATTCTTAAATATATAAAAATAAATGTTGTACATCACTCTACCTCTCCAGCACACCCCTTCTTTCTATTTTAACAGTCGCTGTGATACTTGGAAACCCAGGTAATTCTAAGTTGCCATATTTCTATCTGTCAAGAGTAAATATACTGTACAGTACTAATATAATGGGTGAGAATCAAGCCTATAAATGCCTGGAAAATTTGTATCTAACCGTCTACAAGATACTTTTTTGATGTGTGGGAAAGAGCAATCTTCCTTTTACAAATTGTGCAAAGTTTTAAGTGCTTTCCTGCCGTCTGCTCTTATTATTTCATTCGAAACCATATAAGGGATGAAATGGATTGTCTTTTTCTTCAGTTTCAATCATCTATGAAAATTTCTATTACTTTCAACCAAGATATAAGACTGACAGCTTCAAGAACTCCCACGGATTCACACGGGAAAGAGAAATCCCACTTTTTCTTTTCAACAGTTTGCAATCTTTTCAACAACACGTACACTTTACTCAAGAACAAGTTATACTAGAGAGGGTGGTGATTTCTCAGGGACACCATTATAAGTGGAATTTCATCAGGGTTTCATATGATTAAATTTCAGACCTGCCTTCTAACCATTAAAGTGATATCATAACCAGTACCAAGTCAGACATTGATATTAAACATAACATACGCAACATCTCAGGGACAAGAGATCTGAAAGATAAAATGATACACAAGGTGTGTACTAGGGTTGGAATTTAATATATTTTCTTCCTCTCTTTTCAGACCTATATGGCCTTTCAATAGCAATATAAACTACATTGTCATGAATCCTGCAAAACCATGTTTTCTTGCAATTCACATCATATTAAATGTTATTTCTACGTGCCTGGCACAAGCTTACCTGCTGCCGTGAAACCCCTCGCAAGGGAGAAGGCAAGCTGCCCAGCCCCAATGAACCCCACACTCATGGTATTAACGGGTTGCTAAGATGTGACTTTAAGGTTTCCTAGAAGCGAACATGAGGAGGAAACAAATCAGAAGTTCACTTGTTATAGAAACAACGAAAATCATGCTAAGATTTATGAATATAAACTTGGCTTTTGCAAACCGGCCTGGGCTCAGCAAGCATGTCAAGTATGCACTTTAACCTTGAGTGCATAAGAAATCTCTTATTGTTGCACTGGATCAGATCTGGTCCAGTGACCTGTTCTCACAACGGTCGAAGACATCGGTCACCCAATAGCTGTCCCGCCATTCATCCTTTTGTATTTCCAATGCTTCCTTTCTCCCCCTACCCGCCTGCCCACGCACCCCCGTGTCCTGCCTACATGTCCGCCCCTTCTCCCTCCGTGCTATCTACGCTGCTCCTCCTCGCCTGCAGGCATCGCCCTGGGACCGGCCGACCAACCTCTGCCGCGGAGCGCACACCCGGAGTCGGTCGCCCACGTGGCTCGCCTCCGGAGGAAACAAACCGGGGAGGGGGCTTGGCGCGTGGGAAAGGGACCAAGCCGGAGCCGCTCGGCCAATCCGAGTGAAGGGGGGCGTGGCCTCGCCAAAGCGTCGCTCAATCAGGTACGAAAGGGGCGGGGAGACAGCTGTCGATGGGAGCAACTCCTGTAATTCCAGTCACGGTTGCATCAGGCGAGGCGGTAACGGAAGCCGCGAGGGACGTGCTGGGGAGGCTTTCTCAGCGAGTGACAGCTGCGCTGCAACGGCTTGCTCGGGGAGGGGATGTATGGGCGAGTGACGACCGCGCTGCTTCATGGGAACTGTAGGCATGGCGGATGTCTCCTATGACAGATCACTATGGCTGTGAAGCGCCTAGTGAAAGGGAAAGGACCGTCTGCCAAATGTTGGGCGTGTGGTTTCTGAAAATGGAAGTGGCTGAAGTCAAAGCTTGCCCAGATATCACAAATTATTTAATCTAAATAAATAAATAAATCTATTTTCGAAGTGTGCACGTGTGTATAACTAATTTTATAGTGTTTTTTTTGCAATTTTTTTAATTTCACAAAGCATTTTACACACATATCAGTATAAATATTCGCCACATCCCATTGTTACAATGCTTTAGTATTACCCGTGTGACTTCCTCCGTTCTTCAGACTCTCCTACTTATAGTCTTTTTAACACTTTGCTCCCCTTGTATGCCTTTTATTCTTTTCCATGGAAAGTCAGCTGAAACCTTCCATCGTCACCTCCAACTCCTGAAGATATTCGATAAAAGGACCCCAATCTTCCAAAAACTTGTTCACTGTTTTGTCTTTTAATAACTTTGTCAGTTTGTCCATTTCAGCCATTTCCATCAATTTAATTATCCATTCCTCCTCCGTGGGTAACTCTTCTTCCTTCCATTTCTGTGCATATAACAATCTGGCTGCTGTCACCATATATAATATCAAAGTCTTTATGCCATTCAAACTATCATCAACAATTCACAACAAAAACATTTCTGGTTTAAACTCGAAATTACTCTTCAGAATAATTAATTTTATAGTTGTTCATGGAGTTCAGCCAGTTTGAGCAGCACTTGATATGTTCAGGTATCTATTTGTAGCTCTATCTAGAAGAATTATCTTGCCTTCCCTATGTTTGTTTATTCATTTCTTTAAAACATTTATGCCTTTCGTAATCAGTATATAAGCATTTTTTCTTGTTAGCATGTTTCTCTCCTTTCTTGTGTCTACAGTGACCACCTTGCTGCCTATCAGCATGTCTACTTGAGGGGAAAGGGTGGGCTCTGATTTCGTTTTGGAAGCCCCATATACGTACTGTAGTGTTGGAGGACTTCAGCTTCAACGACGAGGATACCACACAAATGGTCTGTCTCAGTCCATCATGGTCTCTGTGACAACCATAAGACTGTCTTGATATATCAGAAACCCAACACATGGGGCAGGATGTATCCTTGATCTGGACTTTGCTACAGATGAGAAAGGTCAGAACCCATTAGCAAGTGGACTTACTATTAGACCATTGTAATGGACAGACAGCTTTGAACTTAATGGTCACAGTACCTCATTGCATGGGTGAAGGACCTGTTCAAATAATTTGCCACTGGAGACTTATAAAAATTAAAAGGTTACTCAGTTCTCTGGGAGAGTTTCTGGTTAATGCAAGTCCTGCTGAGGCTCTGGTCTCACTCTGGAATCATATGAGAACCAGAGTTCAGAATACTGTCACTCCAAAGTGCCCTTGGCTATCTTGTAGAGTTCACAAGATGCTCTGGAATTCTAGGTACCTACCTGCATGCAATAAGGCAGGAAGACTGAAGGCTAGAGCACTAGTGGTGCCAATCCTACTGACAATCTGATCTCTCCCCGGTGAAAGTCCATTATTATGCCAACCACATAGTAGTAGTGGCAGCAAAGTAATAGTGGCAGCAAAGATATTCATCCAACTTTCTTGTTGGTAAGGGAGTTAGCATAATCTGGGCCCTTTCTGCATGAAGGTGTTGATCAAGATCAGCAGGCCTCTGCATCCACACACTGATCTGGATTTCAGTGTCCCTGTCCCACTTCCCATAGGCTGGATCCATCTGTACTTGCCAGAGCTAGATCCAAAAATCACTTTTGAGAGAATTCTGGATTATGGAAATCTCGATCTATGGATCTGGATCTACTGTGCCACAGTACAGAAAGGGTTCTGAACAGAAGGGAAAGCTCTTGCCGTCATCAGTAGCAGTAACCTGCTGCAATAGGCTTGCAAGACTCTTTAGGGACAAGATTCACATGGAATTAGATACCACAATTCAAGGTAGTCCAGTGCAGGTGTTCAGAACATCGTCTCATCCTATTTTGTTGGATGAGTTGGTGGATAAGTTGCTGATTGAAGTTCAGCCAGCCAGCTGTTTACTCAATCCCTGCCCATCATGCCTAACAAAATCTAGAGGTGGAATGGCTGGGTGGATTCAGGGAGCAATAATGCCTCACTGAGAGAGGGAGATGTGCCAGCTGCCCTTAAGGAAGCAATGGTGCACCCACTCCTCAAAGGGTTCTCTCTGGACAAGTTGTTTGAAAGGGTGATAGTGATCCAAGTCAACTGCAAACATCCTTAGATGAAGCATATTATGTAGATACATTTCAATATGGCTTTTGGCCTGGCCACAGCACTGAATCTACCTTGATCTCCCTGAGGGTTGACTTCTGTCAGGAGAGGGGCAGGTTCTACTTGACTTGTTGGGTCTACTTTACCTTTCATAGACTTTTAATACGATTGATCATGATACCTTACTGGATCAATTTCAGGACCTAAGAGTTGGAGAAACTATATCATAGAGCTTCTACTCCTACCTGTGGTGTAAATTCCAAGTGTAGGTTTGGGAGTCTTTTGCTTGACACCTTGGGTGCTCGTGCATGGGATTTCACAGGGTTGTTTTGTTTTCCACTATTTTTAATATCTATAGGAATCTGTTGGAAGTAGTCAACAGGAGATTTGGTGTAACATGTCAAATTCTCTATTTACCAGAATTTGTCAATCTGTTGTCTTGATGGACCTTATTTGGTATCATATTAAAATAGTAATTAAGGGACAGATGCTATATGCTGGAAATGTGTAAACAAACTAGAACATCCACAGAAACTGGATAGTTAATTTTTAGGGTTAGGGTTAAGCTGAGACTGAAGATAAATCCCACTTCAGTTCTTGAAGATTTTCAGAGCCGAGAGGGTGACAGTTGTGAAGATTTTTAAGTTATGCAGTGAATGCAACGTATCTTCCAGAGAATTCCTCTCTACCTTTTGTTCCCTTTGCCAGCTGAGCAGAGGTAATTTAGAACTTGGCTTTGCATTCATTCATGCCTTACATTCCATCAATGCTTTTCTTCTTTTAATCCACCAGGGTCTTCTGAGTGTGAGACTCTTCTAATGTGGTCTTAGATAGTTAATGAGATTTTTAAAGGGTCAGTTTTGAACTAGTAAGTGATATGTACACATTTCTCACTTGTTACAGTTCTGGGGTTGTTATGCCATGTTCCATAGTACTTCTGTGAACCTCAACTTTCAGATATTGCTATGATATTCATTTTCACAGGATCTGACTTCTGGTCAAAATGCTTTTTTATTCTCCTTATCTTGTTTCTCATTCCTATATAGGGCATTTCTTCCCAAAGCAGATAAGTTATGTGGCTGCTCATTTATGGTTGAGATGGAAAGAACATGTTCATATGTCAATCTAGAATGTTATGTTGTACACAATACCGAAACAGAAAAATTTAAGACCACACTAGACTCCTCCTATTGCATGTGGTGATAAATTTCAAGGACTGGAGTACACATTTAGTTTCCTTTGGCTGAAATAATAACAGAGATAGACATGTTGTTTTACAATTATTTTATTTCATTAATAGATGTATAAGCAGAACATGGTAGAAAGAAACATCTCCTTTTGAAATTGCAGAAGCCTTTTTCTCCCAGGAAGTGACAGGAATTCACAATTTTCAGATTAAACAGCTTGGCTGGAAGAGCAGAGGGACTTCATCTACTGCACATAGTTTTTCTGCAACTTCCTGGACCCAGTAGGTTCTATAGAAGAGTGGCTGTAGTTCAGTGGTAGAACAAACCACCTGGAAAGCAGAGGGATGCCGTGTCGATCCCCAGCCTCTTCCCAGAAGCAGGTAATGGGAAACCACTTCTACATCTATGCCAAGAGTTACCCAACCTATGCAGTCAGTCATGATTCAACAACAACAACAACAACACAGGTTCTTGTGCAACTCCTGGAACCACTGGGACTTATAAAAAGATATATTCATTGGCTCCTGTTTTCCTAGTCTCCAGCCCAGCTTTCTTACTCTTCCAGAATTATTAAACCATTCTCTGGTGCTGCTCTGTCAGGACTAAAGATTTTCAAAGTTTTAAAAGCAGCAGCTGTCAAAAGCTTCTCTTTCTCCACCCTAAGCAAACCTGCTTATGAATTTGTACAGAAGAGTAACATGATGACAGAGCAAGTCTTGAGTTTCTTAGGCATCATCCATTTTGGGCTGGTGTTCCCTGTGCGGTGTCAGTGGAGTACTCCCTTTTCAGCCTTATTTATTTTTATTTAAAATACTTATATACTATTTCCCATTAAAATATAATCTTGAAGCAGTTAAGAGCCGCATCCCCATTATAACCTTAATCCAGTTTCCCTAAACCGAAATAATAGAACTGGATGCAAACGTGAATTTGCCTGATCCCATTACTTTCAACTCAATCGCGTTCAATCCGGATTCTGAGGATCGTACGTGGCGTATGTGACTCAAGGGGGGACTCAAGTGGCTACTTTCTAAAAGCTGTTCAGGGATGCCCTGCCCTCTTCCTCCTGGTGTGAACACGCCACCCGTAAGGGACCCCTTCACAGAGCCTAGCTGGGTGGC
>MTQE01002208.1:36253156-36274496 GCA_014337955.1 Aspidoscelis marmoratus
TGCAACTTCTGAACCATCTTCAAGGGCAGCTCCATGTAGAGTGCATTACAGTAGCTAATCTGGAAGTTACTAGAGTATGGATTACTGTGCCCAGACTCTCTCTGCCTAATATCAAGATTCAAAACCCAATGTTAAAATGTAATATGTTAATTTGTAAAAAGTGGCAGAACGACCTTCTCATACCATTCTCAACCCTCCTGGAGCTCCCTCAAATATTCTTACCTTCCATGGGACATTTTAAGAGCCGCTGGTTGTTTTTATCGTAAAGGAATTCCAAACAACAAAAAAATTAAAATCAATACCAGAAACTAAAACTCTCTTGCAATGTTCTAACCAAAAATCACTATGTATTAAAACAAGTGATGTTAGCTGCAGAAGCTGTAATAATTAACATATGAAGGCTCCAAAAGAAAGAACAATTCAAAATTGGTATACATATTTAGGACCACAATTATTGTTCAATTTCATTAGGGAATGTTGAATGAGCAGGTAAGCGAGTCTATAAATAGAAACCCAGCATTGCTATTTGATTTCCTATAATAGTATGGCGACACTTTGGTGTGTTGCAGTCACCTTTGCATTAGGAATGCCACAGCTACATCTAGCATGCACAATCCAAGGGTGAGAGGATCCCCAGGTTTATCTTGCATCCGAAACCAGCCTCTGTTACAAAGTGGAGGCAGAAAATTATTATGGATAATGGCATCCCTAGGTCCTTTTAATGTGTGGTACAGTTTGACTCATGGCATGGTATTCCATATTGTATTGCCTTGACTTCATCAGGAGAGGTTAAGTGCTAAGGAAGTAGAGGCAGGAAGAAGTGGAGTTTCACTTTTGTGAAGGAAATATTATGTTAGAACGTATGCCGCCTCCAGACAACTCTGAAAAACTGTTTTTTTTTAGCAATATCCTGGGAGTAAAGTTCTCCAAAATGATTGTTACTTGCCCAGGGAGCTGGGCTAAAATGTGGGGAAAGCATCTTCTTCCACACTGGCATTACATGCACATTTGATGATGTGAAATATTCAGAAGTGCACATGCACAATGGTAATTTTTACCTCAGGTTCGGCCATGTGCACACACAGGAGGCCATTTTATTCAGCAAAAAATCATACTGTCAAACTTCTAGGAAGGTAGGTTTTGTGTTATTCTGGCAACACCTGCATTGGGGTTTCCTGGGGAAAGCACCAATTTGCCCCTGTATCGCAGGGCAGTGTCAGGGTTGCCATAGATACTGTATTTTCTGGCGTATAAGACTACTTTTTAACCCAGGAAAATCTTCTCAAAAGTCAGGGGTCGTCTTATACGCCAGGTGTCATCTTCTTATATGGCGAGTATATCCCAAACTCTATATTATAACTGGAAAGTTGGGGGTCGTCTTATACGCCCAATCGTCTTATACGCCGGAAAATACGGTATGTGTTGCAATCCCAATGTAGCCATGCAGTAATCATGCTGTTTAACTCCTGTCTGGATGCAGTCATAATTATTGCTAGCCACCAATATTTAGGACTGTGTGTGTATCCTTGAGTACCAAAAAGACCAGCTGCTATGGAACAAGAATGGAGAGAATGTTTATGCAAAGATTTCCTCCTTGTGAAACCCTCCTCAAAACATCTGGTTGGCCTTGCATTAAGAAAAGACTACCAGACTAAATAGGTCTTTAGCATGATCCAGCAGGGCTCATTTTATAAGCTTGTTTCAAGCAACAGGTCATTCTGCCCCCATGGCTTGCCAGCCTGTTTTTGAATCCATGGACACCTTGCTGATCGCTTTTTTCCTCCAGCCAGTGGGTGGCAAAGACCCAAAGCTTTGTAATCACAATGGGAAGCCCCCAGAAACGCTTTCTTGCCCTTGTTCACCACACTGGTAACCCTTATTCCACTCTAATGGGTTCCACTTTCAATCAGCTACAGTTACAGACAATATTTGTCTTCTGCTGATTTACATGACAGAAGCAGAAAATAACAAGTTTTGATAGAGTCAGCATGAAGCGAGGAAGGGCCCCAGTGCTCAAAAACTTTAAACCCATTTTCATTTGCTTCCAGAAATCACAGATTGCTCCTTTAGAGAAATGCCTTTAAACTAACCTCCAGAAGTTTGCAAATTCAGTTCCAATTGTACTGCTGATGAGAACAATTTTCTATCAGATCAAAAGCTAGGACTGGATTTGCCCTTGTTTTTTTATTGCCAGGTTTTAAATTGTCCTTCTCTTTCTGCTGCTGACTCTGATCATTTTCCAGCACCCTCTTCTAGATGCTTGCAGTCCTTTTCATTGTTCGGGGGAGTGCCTCTGCAGCCCTTTTGATTTAATGTTGTTTTCCTAAGTGTGCAAAACCCTGAGGCAATGTGCAAAACTCAGCAAAAAGTCAAGCGGCATTGAGACACTACTCTGCCAGGAGTTATTTGCACGCATAGATACAACATCAACGGCCCCTCAAGCAATACGCAGTTCCCATTGCATCCTGTACATTTCTCACGGTAGGGTGTTTTTTCTGAACTTCAGACAATCTATATTCTATAATCCTTCAGATTCTTCAGTCAGAGCTGTCCTGAAAGTGGCATTGTTCTTTTCATATGCTAATTTTATTATTACATTTTAACCCTCATGATTATTTTGATAAAAAAAATGTCAGGCGACTTACAACTACACTATATAAACATATAAAACGCCAACGTAAAATGACCCATTTACTTGCCAAATCCTCAGAGCATTCAAGGAGTGTATTGTTGTGGATACGCAGATGCAGCCAAAACTATATCTTCTGTTTAAGAACATAAGAGGAGCCCTGCTGGATGAGGCAACAGCCCATCTAGTGGCCCACAAAGTGCTTCTGGGCATCTCGATTAGAAGGCAAAGGCAAAACCTTCACTTGCTCTTCAGTCCCTGCAAATGGCCTTTAGAGGCACCTGGACTGTCTTTCCAACCTGGCTGGAGGCAATACCCAATGGCTAATACCCATTGTCTTAGCCACAGATAGACCTGTCATCCATGGATTTGTTTGACCCTTTCTTAAAGCTATATAGCTGGTTTCTGTTACCACCTCTTTCTGTCAAAGGGGTGGATAAGGACAAATATTAAGTATCCTTTAGTGAGCATTGCATCCACCTGCTTTCCTGCAAAATCCATTATGGATCATGATTGAAGGTCTATCTGCAGCAGGCTAGAGGGCAAGCCCTGAACTGTAGAAGCAGGCCTACCTTCCGCCTACCCATGGCAACAGTCGCTGTATGTTTTTTTTCTCGTTTCGGTCTTATTTTCCACAAGACTAGGCTGGCTCATGATATTAGCAATTCCTACCTCTATATCTCGTGAGCTCCTTTGTGATTGTATCATCTGGGGCTGCTGGAAGTCAGCCAAATACCTGTCCACTTTCTTTGGTTGTTTTTGCTGGCTTCTAGTAGCCCCAAATGACATTATTACAGGAAACCCAGCCTCACTGCTGGAGATTATGTGTGGAGCAGGTAGAAAATGGAGGAAACTGAAAATCAGGCAGTCGTAAAGTTTTTGATTAAAAAACATTTACATCAGCCATATTCATGTGGATGTCAGCAGGACTTTTTTCATCAAATTCTTTATGACTGTCTAGCTTCATGTATCCATTTTCCACAGGTTTCTTCAGCTGCTCATACACAATCTCCTGTAAATAGAAAAATATTGGTTACAGAGACTTGAAACTTGGCAGTAATTCATTGAGATTCATAATCTACAGCAGAAAAGTATACTCTCATAAAGCAATAAAACTTCCCTGTTAGGATTAGAACTTAATGGTATGATATTACTCACAAATAACAAGGGAATATTGTATGCAAATACTGCCTTGCAGATAAGCAGAGCTGCCAAGTAATATATCATGCTCACAGATAGCAAGAGTTGACTGTGTTTTTTCTATGTAGTCATAATTAAAATTGAAATTGAGAAATTCAGATTGTGAGATCATGACTATATTAGCATATAGATGTTAGCAATGCCTTCGATCTCGCTGATACTGTACTTGACACTTTTTAACCAGTATATGAAAAGAAGCAGAAAACTGAAACAATTAAACACACAATTGGAAACTTGGTCACTTATGGCAGCAGAAACCTTTTGAAAGCATGCTATATTCCACTGGAACCAGACTGGTTCAGTTGTTTCTCTAAGCCAGAGCAATGTCCAGGCCCTTCTGGCAAAGGCAGGCTGAAGTTGCTATTTATAATTCATGAGAAAAGTATTGTTGTCCAGTAGATTTTGTTTCATATGCCACAGTGCTGGCCCTTTGTGTTGAATGTCATTAGTTCGATAGTAGCTTCATTAGTATTGCATTTTTATAGGTGCTTATGGGATTTTTAAAAAGTCAAGTGGGATCATGGCCTATATGATTTTTTAGGGCCTTACTGTGAATTCAAGATGGAATGGGAACACTAGCATCTGCACACTACCACCTTTAAGTTACATTTGAGCTGCTTTTTTAATACGTGTGGATACAGCCTACATATCTTGTCTGGACATTTCTAGATAAAGAAACTTTGTCCGTTTTCAGAAGAGACATGCATTATAGCTCCGTGAACACTTAGAGCAATTCCGCACTTGTATAGCAAGGAGGCCAACGAGCATACTAGGTAGGGGAACATCCCTTCTGGGTGGAGACTCCCTTAGACTGCACCAATGAAAGGAAATGTCCTAGTATACTTCCTCTGCCCTGGTACCACCCAGTGCAGGATCATCCTTACTGAGAAATGAGAACAAAGGCAAGTAAAGGTGTTGTCTAAGTATACAGGTATTACTTATTATGTGTGCATTATTTATATTTGTTAAATAAAATCATGGATTCTGTTGCTGTATAATAATTTTTATTATGTTTGGCGTAAAACCCTTCTCTCTAATTCGCATGCGTTTAGTACAGATCATATAAATAAACATCTTGCTCTGATTTAATTCACTTCAATGAAAAATGGTTTTGGATGGAAGACTGATGAAGAACCTGAGCTTTAGTTATACAAGGTTTTTTGTTTGTATTTTTGCAGTATGATGAGCTACACAAGACGCCCCTTTACTATGAGATAGGAAACAGAGCATTTTGGAGCCAAAACTTGACAAGAGGCACTTTGCTAAGATTTATGAAAATGTTACACTGTAAATGACCCTTAGGTTTGCAAAAAACACCCAAGAGATTCCAGGCCATGTTCCTGAATTGTTGACTAACTAGCAGTTTCCATTACATCTCAGCCGATGGACTTAACCATGTCCATTTCCTTGATTTTGAAACAGTAAACAGTTTGATTTGCCTAACACACTGGCTTAAAGGGTCACTTTGGCTGAAATACTTGGCTTTGGCTGCTTTATCAGAGAGGCATGTCCTGATGGTTCTTGAAGGAACACAGAGGAAAAGAATCTGGAAGCAATTATCTTGGAAGCTGTAGGAACCTTCCTTGTTCCCCATTGTCAACTGCAGACTTGATAGCATCCATTTGACTTCTTACATTTTGTCTTCCACGCGTGCCCATTTTACTTAACACCAAGAACATGCATAAGGAAATTATTATTCCCATAATACAAAGGAAGTCCTCACTTTTAAAATCTTCATTGAAGTTGTCATTGGTTCCCATTTCCTCACCCTTCTCAGATATTTCTGATAAATGTCCACTAGATTTCTAGATATGGGGACAATGGGCAGACCGGGATTTTAGGACACACACTTCTGAGACTGATTTTTTTAAAAATCTCCTGCACTTTGACAACACCACAAAAGATCTTGGAAAATGTTTAACAGTCTGAAACCCTTCTTTTTTCCATAGTACCAGGCCCAAGAAATCCCGTATGCCTGCATGACACCTGCAAGCTTGTTGGAATGAGGATGACAATATTGTCACTTCAATCTTTCTTTTAGGGGGCGGGTGCTTTTTGTCTGTGAGTCAGCTTTCCAGACAGTCCCCAACCTCGTTGTTCCTGGAATCCATGTTGCTTTTTTTTTTTTCAGCCTCAAGGCTGCCTATTAAGGATGTGTGACAAAGCGAATACGCTGCGAGTAAGCCAAATCTGCAATGTATAGCACTAGATTCACACACGTGAACACTGCAACGACCACCTGGCTATCCCAGGGACAGCTTCCTCTTGAGCACTGGTAAGGGCGACTCGGAGAGCCGTACTTACGGTCAAAACAGAAGACGGGCCAGACCACTGCTGCACTCACGTACATCAACACTGCTATAAATGTGTAAACCACCACAAAGCGCTCAAACGGGCACTTTAGCATTGCTGTCCTTCCGGTGACGCTGAGAGCCACTACCACCACAGTCACTATAAAGCAGAAGCTGTAGACAACTACGCACCACTGTGTGGCGATGTACTTACTGTACTGGCTCTCGTTCATCAGCGCACCAAAAATGATGCAGGCTACAAACGCCTGGACAATTTTGAGGAGGCCGGAAACTGTAGCCATGTAGCTTGTCACCTGGCCTGGCTTGGCCCTAGTAAGAAATACCTCGGCAGTATAGGCAAAAAACAGAAGGCCTGCAAACACGGTCGCAGCAATCCGGAAGTCTCTCACCTCGCATCCGCTGGAGGAGCAGCTGAACGGGACGTAAAGGGGGTAGATGACGGCCGCTGTGACAGACATGAGGGTGGCGAGCATGGCAAAAGCAGCCGTGAAATTCCCCCAGGAAATCTTCAGGCAGCTGTGGAGCTGGGTGAACTCACAGGTGATGATAAAGATGGTGACCGCAAAACACAAACACCAGACTGACATGCAGAAGGTGCCGTAGGCCGCGCCGAACCCCCCTCGGTGGGCCACAAGGCTGAAGGTGGTGCATCCAAAGGCCGCTTGCATCAGTCGGACGACTCCCACCCAGGAGGACACGGCGGCCATGTTTAGATACGCTCCTCTTGGGCTCTCCATTGTTTCAGGACTCCTTTTGGGGTGGACTGTGGAGCTGAGTGTCCTTCATCCACTGATGCTGGATGACTAAGCAAGAACTGCAGCAGAAAGAGACGCCATCTATCCCCCTGGCTTAGCTGCTATTTATGCCGCAGAGTGTGCTTTTCTGGCAGCTTTCTGACACAGCCTTGCCTCTGCAGTAAGAGTATTGACCTGTCCTTCTGATACACTGCAGTTATGATCCATCAACCCTGCCGTGCCAGGGTCTGTGCGCGGAGTACTTCTTACGCATTCCTATCACTGCTGTCTCTTCTCTCATTCCAGCTTGAGAGATCGCTTTCCTCCAAGGGACTAACAGGGCGCTTGCCTCTTCTCAGCAGTGCAGCTGGAGTGATCTGCAAAGGGCTGCAAGCGGCCAGCTTTATAAATAGGAAGCTGTATTAATAGACTTAGCCGGAATGGAATGGACTGTGTGGTCTGTGTAAAAAATGACGGGCACCCAGCACTTGGTTCACATGCTGCTACTCTATCTCTGTGTGGACGACTCGGTTAAAGTCACTGGGATTGTATAAGACTAGGTCCCCAGCCTGAAAGTGGGGGCAGTGGTGGGTGGTGGCCGTCTTCGAGGGTGATAGAGGAGAGGGGAAAGAGGTTAAGAGGAAGCGGTAACGGGGCAGAATAGACAGAGGTAACAGGAGTAAGAGGCCGGAAGGCTGCAAGTTTGTTCAAATGCGCGTGAACAGTGACCCCACTGAAACATATCAAATAGCTGAATATGATTGGGTTGGCAGACCAATAAACTAAATGTTGTAGATGATGCACACATTAGCCAACCCTGAACTGAAACGCACGAAAAGGTAAAAGGGAGTAGAGCCAAGCATTCAGCTACTCATAGGAAAGGGCATCGGCCATTTTAAGAGCCACCCTGGCCAGACAAGGACTGCCAAAGACGTCCAAAATGCAGTCCCAGAAACTACTGAAGTTGATAGTAGAACCGGGGGGGGGGGGGGGGGGGGGGCTTACTTTCAGATCTTAAGGCATGTGGAAATTGATACGGAGAAGGCATTTTGGACTGAATCATTTAGGACCTTATATGTTAACACCATGAATTCGGTTCAGTAGCAGATTGGCAGCCCTTTTAAGACCAGTGTGATGTGCATCTGACTAACCATTCCAGTCAGTAGTCTAGCCACTGCATTCTGCACCAACTGCAGCTACCAAACTGTCTTCAAGGATAGTCCCAAGTAGCCTTCATTAAAATAGCCCAATTTGGAAGTTATGAGAGCATTTATTGTGGCTAGATCACCTCTGTCCAGAAGGGGCCATAGCTGGCAAACCAGCCATAGCTGCAGGTAGGCACTGTTGACCACCTTGGCTTCAAGCACTAGCACAGAGTCTAGGAGCACCCCCAGATTTCACCCCTGTCTTTTCCAAGGGATTACAACTCCATCAAAAACAGGATGCCTCCCAACTTCATGGATCCAACTTCATGGATCTGAGTGGCCGGGGCACAGCCCCTGCCACTCAGGAGGAGCACAGGGCGCAGGTGCGCTGCATCCTGCGCGCCTGCTTTCAGTTTTGGGGCGACGCTGACGAGGTAAGGAAGGCAACTGCTGTGCTCCCCCCAGGGTGGGCAAGGGCGAGCCGTGGCAGCGAGGTCCCCCAGCTCGCCAGGCTTGGCTCTGGCAAGCCAATTGTGGCGGGCCGGGGGAAGGCCCTCTGTCCCGGATCGGAGATTTGTGCCGTGAGTCCGCACAGCACCCGCCTCCAATCCAGATCTTCGCCGCATGTGCGGAGGCATGGGCACACTAAGAGATGCATCTAAGAGATGCGGATCTACCCTGTTAAACCGGATCTACCGGGCACCCGGAGCTATTAAAACCGGTTCCCCTGGGAGCCAGTTTTAATAAATCCGGGTGCCGGAGATCAGGTTTTATTTGCCCCTGTGTGGAAGCACCCTTAAGATCTGCTAGTGAACCACTCTTGGTTGTACCACCACCATCAGTAGTTAAAAAATGGGGACTTGGGACAGGCCCTTTTTGGTAGTTTACCCCCAGACTATGGAATAACCTTCTCTTTCAGATGTGCCGTGCACCTTCAGAAGATTGGTGAAGATATACCTATTCACCTTGGCCTTTGCTGAGGAACAACTTCCCCTTCCCTGTTTCTAATGAGTTTGTTTTAATTTTTTTTACTGTTTCTTGTTGTAAACCACCCTGAAGACATGGATGGATGGATGGATGGATGGATGGATGGATGGATGGATGGATGGATGGATGGATGGATGGATGGATGGATGGATGGATTTGATCAGAAGAGTAAGTGCAACAGATTATGTCCAGGAAGCTGCTTTATGCCTGGTCAGATTATTTATCAGTTTAAATGTCTAGTTGAGATTGTTTTAATATATTGGCCATTCTAGGAATCCATCTTATGAATTCCTTTCAGCAAAGCATTTGTTCTGAGCTTTGATTTTTTCAACCGATAAGTGTCTGTAGTCCCAATAGAAGCTCTTTTGTGCTACTAGCCTGTTATGCAAAGACCCCACAAATGGCATGGAAGAATCTCCAACCACTGGTGTTCCTAGTATAGTGGTGAAGCAGTTTTTACTGCTCCTTGGCTATCAAAGATAGGGATGGCTGCACACGCTGGGAGCTACTCTAGGACAGATGCAGTTCTGCAGTATGTGGATGGTTTATGATGGAGCAACCCCAGCTGCCTCCAAAGGCCAAGTGCGAAAAGGCCCTAAATACTGACAGTTGAGAAAATAAAGCAGAAACAAAACTGCAAAAAGAGTTTAAATGCAGAGTTCCTCTCCTCAACTCAGCAATAGGAGACCAGGTACAGCTACCAGCAAGGAAAATGATGTGGGAAGCATAATCTTAAGATGTTTTCTTCTTTGGTAAGTTGCAGTAATGAGGTGTGTGTTGGGGAAGAGACCTTCATACAGGATGGAAAGAAAACTTGAATTTTTACATTCTTTTTCCAAGAGGAAAATGGGGCAAAGCTATCATTGGAGAAATAATGGGCTGAAATCCTCACTTTTTTATTGGTCCATTTCAACCCAATGGTTTGAAGTGATTGGTTCTCTCTCTCCTCATAGAGAGATGAGGGACAAGCAATGACATGCTTGCATAAACCTTTTTCTAACTATAGTTTTTCCTTCTTCTTTGACCTTAAGTCTGCACTCCTAGAATGTTGTTGACAGGATTATGCCTGCAGGGACTGGTAGCACACAGGCATAATGGGTGTCATCCACTTTAGATAAAGCTAATCAATATTTTAATTTGAATTCCATTATTTCTACCTGGCATTCTTTAATAGGAATCTTCTCTGATATTTACTGAGTAATACAGGTTGATCTACATTGCCAGGGAACTATTGACATTATCATCCAGACTTGAAGAGATTCTCTCTGGAGTAAGTCCTACTCCTATGCAGATTTCCAAGACTCCTGCTTAGGAACTTAGCTTGCAGCCTCTTTCCTCTTTCCTTGTTTTTACTGGAATTGACATTTGTCTTATAAAATTGTTTCTTTAGATCTCCGATTCTGATCCAACACAGATATTTCAGGTGGGAATTTTGGGAAACACATAGCAATAGTACCTCTTTGGTACTTGAGCCAGTTTTGTCTAGTGGTTAAGGAGCTGGACTCTTATCTGGGAATACTGGGTTCGATTCCACCCACCTCCACAAAGCCAGCTGGGTGACCCTGGGCTAGTCACAGCTCTCTTCTGAGCTCTCACAGCCCCACCTACCTCACAGGGTGTTCTGTTGTGGGGAGAAGAATAGAAGCTTTGTCGGCCACTTTGAGCCTCCTTAAATGGGTGAGAAAAGCAGGGTAGAAAAGCCAACTCTTCTTCTTCTTCTTCTTCTTCTTCTTCTTCTTCTTCTTCTTCTTCTTCTCTTTACCCTGACATTAAGCTCAGAGAATAGCATGCCTCATGTAGACCCTGTTGTTTTATATTTCATTTATCTGTTTTTATAATGATTTTATTGTGACTAGACCTGAGACCATTGGACAGAGTAGGACGGAAGGACAGACAGACAGATAAGATCAGGAGGCAGTGTTGCACAGCAGTCTGGCAGGGTGATTTAGCTTTAATTTCATAATGCTGTCATGTATACTCAAACAAAGGTGCATGTGATAGAATGCAGAACGACCTGGCAAAGCCATAGATACGAGGAAGTAGTTCCTTTGTCTTCAGGTCCAATTTCCTGGTTATTGTTTAAGTCTTGGCCTCCTGCTATTTTAGTGGCAACAATGAAAGCGTCTTGTAGAAGGCAGAATAAAAGCCTAGAGCAGCATTATTTACTCATGCTATTTTTTTGTCCACCCATCCACCCAAAGCAGAGCAGAAACAGAAGCAGGAGCAAAGAAAGACTCAAGTCTGTGTTTTGTTAAACTTTAACGTTGTAGTGTGGGGACTGTTTTATTTGAGAGAGAGAAAATAAATTGGGAAAAAATATATACGGCCTTCAATGCTGAACCAAGACACTGCAAGGAATATTTGCCTCTTGTTGCAAATTCCATCTGTATCTTGCATAAGCAAACATTTAACTAAGGAAACACTTGCATCAGATTAGAACTCAGTGATTTTATCATATGAAAGAATTGGCCTTTTCACACCTTTATTAGGCGCAAAAGCCTGATAACTGATAAGCTACATCCTGCATCCCACATCTTGTGATGTCTGATGTATCCAAAACTTACCCAGTGCTTCCCCAAGCTCTGGGTAAGTGCATCACCTTGTTCCCCTTGCCACAACAACAGACATGTGTGGCATTTTTGCCATGGCAACCAGGCAATGCAGCGCACAATAGTGGTTATGGGTGTTTTTCCACTGTCACTAAAAGTACCCATTAAGTACCCATTAATGGGTACATAATGGTATTTTTGTACCCATTAATGGGTACTTAATGGGTACTTCTAGTGACAGTGGAAAAACACCCTATGTCACCCCACCACCTGCACACTTTGCCCAGAAGAAGTGTGAAGGGGTGCGTGCGGGAGCATACTAGTGGGGAATGGTTGGGGGTACGTGGAAACACTTCCAGAATGGAAGAGTCTCTGCACAGTGTGGATGCTTCATCTCAGAGCATCCACAGATTTCCACTGTTCACCAAGTATGGAGTGGGCCTTAGCAGTCATTGTGAGCAACAACCTCTCCTTTCAGGAATCTGTTAAACCATCTGTTTCTACTTGGAATGTGTTCCACGGATGGCTAAAGTATGTTATTGTAGGTGCTTCATGAATATTTATTTTAAGAAATATATATCCCGCCCTTCACCAAATGGTCCCAGGCCAGGTTACAATAAGAATAAAACATATCTTATATCAGGAGGAGGTGTTATAATTTGTGATACTCACAGGAGGCTCTCCCATGATAGTCTTAATCTTCACCCAGACAGCACTTAACTTAATTTGGAATAAAATGTGTCTGGATTTGCTTTACTCCAGATTGGCTTTCAAGGGTAGGATCCAAGGTGTTAGATGTCTTGTGTGGCTTGCCAACAGAGGCTAGTGTGATGGATCATCCCCAAAGGTTTATATGGAAATGCCAGTCCTGCCACTGCTCTGAAAAGAGCCAATGAATATCTGAGGCCCTGTCCCCATGCAGGCTGTTTGGTGCTGTTTGGGCACTGTTTGGGCTCGCATGGGCCAGGCGTGGGACCAAGAACAAATCTTGGGCATCCCCATGTCATTCCCGGCAATGCAAAGACAGGTACGAGTTGGGCGTGGATGGAAGCGTCCCCATGCAAACCGTGCTGAACCCTGGCATTAGCAGCACTGAAAGCCAGGACTGGGTTGGGAGGCATTGAAAAAAGTTAAAATAAAGCTTACTTCATAATAATAAATTTATTTTAAAAATTAAAGGACCGAAAGCCACTAAGAGGTTTAGTGGCAGTTAGGCGCTTGAGTAGTTTTGCGCACCTCTACTCCACCGGGAACCATGAGAACACCCGACAACTAAAAGGCATAAAATCAAGCCTTTATTTATGATCGCCTTATCCAGCCTGCCTTTGCGATCGGCATTTTAAAAAGTCAGCGGCTGTGATCTTCAATATGCAGGGCAGGGACAGCAAGCACACTCCACCTCCCAATGACGTAAGTGCCAATCTCATCCCCGTTAGCCCACGATTGTCCCCATGCGTGGTCCCGGCTCTCTAAGCAATATGTGCAGGTCCCCCAAACCGTGCTGAGACTGGGTTTTTCAGGTATCAAATTTGGCATCCTTCTGGCATGGTTTGGGGGATTTGGCATGCTTTTCGTGGGCCAAACCCAAAATGCATGGGGGCACCCCTTGCAAATCCCACGTTTGGAACTGTACCAAACTTGGATGGGGACGCACCCTGACTGTGACTCAGCTGCTGTCTCAGGTTTTGGATTGGCATAAGCACAGTCACCTATGGACAACTACCCCAAAGCCTGCAGGAACAGGGGTGAACAGTCACCCTAAAACACTGGTGACGTTCCTGGGAAAGTGCCCCAGAGCAGGGAACTTTCAGACAGTGGAACAACTTAGGATACAAGTACCTAAATGGCTACGGAAGCTGAAATGATTGGAGGAAACTGGAGTGAAATCCCATGTCTATACACCCTTCTGTTGAAGGGGTCCATGGTCAGATTTAAAACCTGAGTCTCTTGTTGAATTTCCAGCTGACTCAAACCAACAAAGTATGCCAAATTTTACTCCAAAGCTGGTTATCTGAGCTACCTTTAACAATCCTGAGACTTCAGAGACATCTGACAGTTGAGTAAAAACAGCAGCAGCCAAATACAGGTCTTCAGAAGCCACCCTTCCTCCATCTAACACTTAGCCTGCATTCCAACTGGCCATTTAAATCTGGCCTGAATTTGGCTCAAGCCCCCTGAATCCTTACACTTTTGAAAGGATTCCCCGTTTCTGCAGACTAAATGTCTGAAAATCTGGGGAATTCCTATTAGGATTATAACTGGACTCCCTGTGGAATACTGGAATAATCTGAATATTTATTAATGGGAATGCCACCACCATGCCGATCTCCTCCACCACCCGCCATTTGCCTTCCCCTGCCTTGTTCCTCCATTTTGTCATCTCCTACCATTTACCTTCCCTACCCTGCCCATTCCACCATCTGTCTTTGTCTCCTGCCCTTTGCCTCACCACCCCCCCCGTTCCTCCATCTGTTGGAGAATGGTGGGTAAGGCAAATGGCAGGATGACAACAAAATACACAGGAACGGGGTGGGGGTACGGCAAACGGCAGGAGAGATGACAACAGACGGAGGAATGGGGCAGGGAAGCCAAATGGCAGGTGGTGGTGACTGATATGTCTGTTGGTGTCTCCCACTGTGGAGAGTGCCACTGCCACTGCCACTGCTCCCCTACTGCCCCAATGCAGTCAGGATGGCTGGAAGGAGCCCTTGGTGCTGGTGAAAAAAAATCTGGGTTAAAACCTGGACTTTTTTGACCAATCAGAATGAGGCCTCAGGGCATTATTGCACTTTGTGAAAATGGGAAGTCTGGGTACACTCCCACGTGGAGCATGCACACGGTGTGGAGCTGCTTCCACCTCAGAAGTGGCTCCATGTACGCCGGGCTGTCCCATGGCCAGATAGCACTATAAAGTGCTCCACTGCTATACACACCTTTTCACACCTCTTCCAGTCGATGGCTGCATGGGGCAGGGCAAGGCAACTGCATTTGTGTGCTCTGTCACGCAGTTGCAATGGCAATGGCAATGGCCAGCATGCCTGGCCATTGCTGCAGTGAGACAATTGCCTCTAGTACGCAAGTGACCTCACTTACCCAGCGCTTAGTGAAGTGCCAGGTAGTTTGGAAGAGATGGGAGATTGCAAAGTGCAGACATCCAATCCATCCCCCACCTTCACTTTCCTGGGACTATTTCCCAGGGAAGTGAAGGTACAAATTTGCCCTTTGAATAAGGAAAGCCTTAGAATTTCTGCTTTCCATTCAGGAAGAAGTGAATGAGGTTCCTTCCTGTGTAGAAAACTCTTCAAAGATCACTGTACTGGTTGGCTCATAAGCACTACAAAGTTAAAGTAGCCTTTTTCCTTCCTTCCATTGTTTGATGCTACTCTCACTTGGTGGCATACAGGAACTGGAGTTCTGAATCACATCTTGAAGAAGCCCCCTTCCACACACAATCAGAAGGAAAATCTGTAACAATTTTACAGCAATATGTGGGCTTACTGGGCATCAGCCCTCATAAATGGTATCTGCGTATCAAAGAAGCTAGGGACGTGCACAAATATGAAATATATGGGAAAGTGATATTTTAAATAAATAAAATAAATGGTCAGTTTGGATTCATAATGAACCTGAGCTGGCCATAGGTTGAAATTGTTCAACCTAAAATAAGCTGGCCAGTTTGTGGAACAATTTGAGGGGGGGGGACCCATGCAAGCATGCCCTCCCCTTCCAAACATGTGTGGCTCCCCCCAGTTGTGCCCTGGTCTCCCCACATCATGTCTGCAGCTTTACACGGTTTGCATGTCTCATTTTCCAAGCGGGATACAGCAACTGACCTTGTGGCTTTTCACCAGCCAACTGCCACATTTCTGAGCCTTACTATCTTTTCTGAAAGTAGAGCACCATGGGTCTTCCTAGCAGACTATGCACCTTGCTGCTTGCTGGAAGACCTCAGACATGCCCACCGGGGGAGATACCATCATCTTCCACTTCTGGAAGGCATAGCAGGCCTTAGAAACATGCCAGATACCCAGTGAAAAGCCCTGCAGCTAGGGCTGCCTGTAAAGTAAGGTGTAATGGCTGAAGTAAGACCACAAATTTGACTGGCGGTTATGTCATTTGGTAGGTTGCATGCATGTGGGAATGGGGAGAAGATTAAACACATGCACCCCAGTTTAGTTGTATATCCTATCAAACTCCTTGAATTTGTGTGGGGTGGAGTTTGGAAACAAACATCTTATCACACACACACCTTCTCTTTTCACCTTCTTCTGCCCTTCACTCTACAAAAATGTTAAGTGACTAAGAATGCCCAAGCATATAATTTATTTGAATGGTGAAGTCTTCTTGCTATAGCTAGGGTGTGTAATCAGGAGAACCAGAACTTCTTAACTGAGAAGCGCGTCATTTCTTCTGAGCAAGGGACACAGGGAAAGCATCTAAAAAGATAGAATTAAAGCTCTTTACTGAGGCTGTGACTGGTATTGTTCCCATTTCACAAGCAACAAGAAACATACTGCCACAGAGTCATGGAGAATCTAAGAACGATAATAATAATAATAATAATAATGCCAATACTGACCCTGGCCCTTCCCCACACAAAAGATCAGAAGGAAAACCTTTCCAAAGGAGAAGTATTTACAACGTTACAACAATATGTGAGCATATCTTGGGTCAGCCCTTATAAATAGCATTTACATATTAAAATAAATATTTTCACATTGCCAAAATAGTACAAGGTGGTTTTTTTCTTCATTATTTAAAAAAATATGTTACAAACAATATCGTTAATTTTATATTTCTTGCTTATTTCTTTAAAAATTAATAAAAATCATTTTATAAAATAATACAAAAGTAAACCGAGTATAAGAAAAGTCCATTTCTAGACTGTGTGCTGGTTTGTATAGTAGTATGTTACATTATGAGATGCCTGTCTCCAGGAAGTGATGTCACTGTATCTTCATTCCTATTGGACAAATATGCCAGTGCTTCCTCCCCAAACCCTACACCATGTGATGACAGTCCATGGTGTGAAAGGTGCCTGAAAGTTATGAAGTCCTTTAAGCTCGGATGAAGGTTCTTGATGCTGACATTTCTATGCACTTCGTGCTTCCTGTAGACCGACTGCTTGTGAATGGCTGTGGACAGAAGTTCTGCTTGGCTGAAACTATTCCCTACGCAGAGACAATATTCCAGTCAAATGGTGTGAAGCAAGGTTCCTTTTTGTTTTATTCCTGACATTTTATCCTAACCATGCAAGACTGTGCAGGCATGACTTTCCCTGTGTGTTTTTATAGATGCTTATGTTACAAAAGTGAGCAAGGAGGGCAGAAAGTTTGAAACAGTGGAATTAAAAGGCTCCCTTGCCTTATGCAGTCATGGAACTCTCCTAGCTACCACTGCTTAGCATCCCTAGAAGTTTACTGGGCTCCAGACCCTGTTGCTGTGCCATCTTCTGCACATCAAAACCCATATGCATGAGAAACTGGATCACGTTCATCTCTTGTCCTGTGTATTGGTCCCGTATGGTAGGGCACGAAGGATTACAGTGTGGCCAGGGGCAGCTGTCAATCAGATAGATCGGGCAGCCTTTCAGTGGCACCTTCCCATTTTTGTTGCTTTCATGGAGACTGCGATCCCAGCAGTGCAGAGCACGGGGTAAGGAAGTCCCTTTCACTTGTATGTCCGTCCAATGACTGCAAAAACAAACACAAATTACATCAGTGTATGGGGCAATGCCACACTTTTCATGTTAAGCAGCACACACGCCCCAAAGAAGAAACCTTACAGAAAATAAACAAAGTATAATTGAGCCACACTATCTCTCAATACAAAACCATGACCGTGTCACGGTGAAGATGCCAAAGCAAAATCTACAGTCAGTGCTGCAATAGAACAATCAAGGCAGGACCAAAAAGAAAATAGAGGCAATACTGCGGGTTTCATTCATCCAGTGCCATGGATGTACGAAATGAAATGGGACTCAAAAAGAATATGAAGAAAATATCACATTGCTAACAACCAAACAAATTCTAAGTTCTGTGGTACACAGAGCCTCAAGAAAAACTAATAACAAGAGAAATTAGTAACAAGAAAGCTTTTCAGCCCACAGCTAAATTCCTAGCTTTGCAACTCGGTCACGTCTCAGCTCTTTGTTCCAGTCTTTTTATATCTCTATCCTGCCTAGCCATACAAATACCAGCTGAACTGTGTGGTGTTGTTGTTTGTAGTTTCTCAGTTCCCACAATTCTCTCTGTGCTTCTCCATTTTGGCTTCACAGCCCTGACAGAACCACAGGAAAGAATAGTCAAGAAATGGGCACGAAGGACCTGGGGAATTCATAACAGTGTTGCATCCTGAGCTTACTTCTTTCCAAAATCTACCAATAATGCAGAGAAGCTGGATTAAGTAGGCTGAAGGAAGGCCAAAGATTAGTGAGCAAGAACCTCTTGCAACATCCCTCATCAGAGCCTTCCTAGGTGGGTTGGTTGGGTGACTATCATCCCTTGGGTGCTTTTGATTACTCACTTCATTATGAGGGAAGAAAAGGCAAAACAAAAGTCAAGTCTATGTTTCCCCATTCCGGAAACTTACTTGCGCGTGATGATCTCATGAGAAAGACAAGCTGGAGCAAAGCTGGCCCTGAAGGGAAAAAAGCAAGACGAGAAAGAATAGGTGTGAAAAAAACAGCAGCCCGGTGTTTCACCATTCTTAAAATCATTGAAATAAAGCACGAGGGGCCATTTGGGTTGTTTAAGGGCCTTCCAGAAACTCCAAATGCCAGCACCTTGCCAGCCTCACAGCTGGATCACCAGCCAGCCCCTATGCTATGTGGAAGCTGTTGTGGTTGATCAGCCCCTTAAGTCATAAGAAGAGTGCTAGTAGATCCAGTGCTATTTGTACTCAACCACCATGTATTTGACTTATTGAGTACCTGGCAACAATGTTCAGCCTAACATTGAAACAACTTCTGGGAGGCGGGCAGGTGGCTAACTCCCAGAAGCATCTTCTGACACATTTATTTATTATTGTTCTATCTTCACCTATACCCAGAGCAGGTTACAATAAACATTATATCAGAGTATGGATCACAGGGGTCAGGCTATCTCTATCCAGAAAGGGCCATAGTCGGCAGATGAGCCTGGACACTCTAGGCTTCCACTGTCACCTGAGCTGCCAGTGACAGAAGCAGATCTAGGAGTCTCCCCAAACTACACATCTGTTTTTTCCCGGATAAAACTCCTCCTCAGAAATAGGATGGTTCTCCACTTCAAGAACTCAAGACAGGATCTTCATCCTGTCTAGATTCTACATTGCCTCTTTCACAGCCAGTGGAACAGCCCCTCCCACAATTAGGCATTAACTACTCCCCAACTACCTAAGCCCTTCCAGATGGCTCTATCAGTCATGATGAACAAGGATCCAGAGAGCATTTGGATGCTCAGACCCAGCAAGCAGCTTTTCTGCACCTGAAGACCTCCGTAACTGAAATTTATGTCCTCTTTGCTGTGCCACATTACAATACTGACTCACCATATATGCTTTTTGTTGTCTTAAAATTTCAAAATTCTTTATGGAAGGGCTTGCCAGTTTGATACTTGATAGGTACACATAACTAAGGTTGTGTTCCTATGCTGCCAAAAATCCCCTCAGCGGAAGCTTAGAAATGGCTGGCAGGTAGGATCGTTCCCATCTGCCCCTCCTCCATCTCAAGAACAGAAAAAGTAGATGAGTGATGTGATGAGGACACCTGGCTACAGGCTACCATCTCTTAAGTCTGCTGCTGTAAAAATCTTCGAACTTGTGTCTCAAGGGGTTCAAGTCTTATTTTTATTTACTTATGCCACAAAGGAATGGAGGGCAAAATGTGACAGAATTCCAGTTAGACACACTGTGGGTGTCAACGTTTCTGTTGGTTTAAGCAGGTCACATGAGGGCCGAATCAGAAAAATTCACCTCAAACAGTTTCTTCCATTTATTTTTTAATTGGTAACTATAAGGGTTACCAAATGGAAAAGACAACAGCACTCTAATAAATTTAAAAAGAGGAAATTTAAGCAGGCATTGCTTGTAACACAGTTGGTAATTTAGGCAATTCCAGTACTTGCAGAAGGGAGGAAACAAGAGACGGAGGGGACTCAGGCAGGCAATGGGCAAACCAAACAGCATCCATGGTGTTCAGCCCTTAGCCTGGCAGATGTTAATATGGGCAGCAGAATATTTGTCTAACCTTATGTTATATGGACAACGTAACAACTTCCAGAAGGGCTACTGTGCCTGTTAGCTCCCTGAGTCACTAGAAGCGTAATCTAATTCTTTCATGTGATTTCTGGCAAGATGGGACTGAAGAGCCCTAACAGAAGCAAAAGGGCTAAAAGGCAGGGCCATAAAGGCTGTGATCAGACACAGAAAAAGAAAGCAACTCTGAGGCAGCTTAGAGAGGTCTTGGAGGTAGGTTTGTTCACAAACCAGCCTGCCCCTCTCCTAAACAGTCCATGCTAAAAAAGGTGGGTTATAGAAGGCCTGGGGGTGCAAAGGTTGCGCACTGTCTCTCTAAGGCGCCTCTGAGGTGCACCTTTCGTTATGTCTGAACATAGCTTCAGTTCTGGGTCCTGGGCCATGTTCACACGTGACAAAAAAAGCAGCTCAAAAGTACCTCAGAGATAGTACTGTGTGGCCTTTGTGTCCTTTATCCAGGTTTGTAATGTGAATAAGACTTCTAACAGATCAATGCAGATTCAGCAATATTTCAAAAGGAACGCATTTCTTTAAAAAAAAGGTTAAGAGGCAAGACTAACGTCACATCCTTGAGTGTGTTTCTCAGTTCCCGTCCCAGATTCTGGATGTAAAGCCACTGTCCTTCCTGTACTGGCTGGCCAGTCAAGTGTACATTATCCACAGTAAGCTGGGCTTCATCAAAGAGCCACTGCACCACAAAAACAGGACCTACACAGAGAAGAATCAGGAAAAGATGTCATTGCTATTTGAACTGCAAGCCTTCCTTGGCTTAAAGCAGCAAATTAATCAACAAAAGCTTCAGTTTTCAATTATTACACAACAATTCCAGCAAAACGTTAAGAACATGATGGTTGTTTTTAGATACTGTGGTTGTGGTGTACAAGAGAATGGAAAATAAAACATTAAAGACTTTTTAAAAAGCCATTAATTGTCAGCCAGTTCTGCGTTCAATCAATACTTTAAAAAAGCTCGACAACATTTTAGAAATGTGCAAATATATTCAAATCCAGTAATATTCTGCCATTTGTACATCCAGTGCAATCGTAACCCACTGATCCAAAGGGATAAGGCTGACAGCTCATCTCCCATCTCCTCCCTTTGCATGGGATTTGATTTACTTATTTAAAATATTTCTCTACCACTTCCCATCTTAAGATCCTGGATCAATTTACAATATAAAACAAAACAAACAAAAATCCAGACCCAACCTTCCAAATTAATTAAAATGTATTAAATTAAATACAGTACAAACAGCTTAAAAGCCAATTAAAAACAGTTAAGTGGGAAGGAACCAATGACTTCACTAGGTACTTGAAATGTGCTGAATTACGAGTTGCACTTGACAAAATGCGGCCCTACCTATAGATACCGAGGATACTGAGATGGAGTGACTGTATTTCATAGAGATGTGAGTTCCATGCACCTTGGGCATGCGGCTCATCTACTCCTGAAAAGATTATATGGGTGCCATAGAATGCCTGAGGGTGTCAGGATTTTCTTTTTTTTAATTTCAACTTATATCATTACAATATTGAACTTTACCATTATT
>MTQE01002208.1:36280519-36296458 GCA_014337955.1 Aspidoscelis marmoratus
CTGATGGGTAGGAGGGTCAGATCCGAAAAGGGGAAGTATTTCTTCACCCAGAGGGTCAACTGTTTATTGAATTTGCTGCCGGAAGAGGTGATAACAGCTACCAGCCTAGATGGCTTTAAGGCAGGGTTAGACAAATTTATGCACAACAGATGTATCAGTCGCTACTAGAATGAATGCCTAGGTACATCTTTCAGGCTGGGGGTGGAGCAGGACGTTTCTAAGGCCATTTGCTGGGATTTGAGAGCAGGAAAAGGTTTGTCCTTGTCTCTGCTTGAGATGCCCATAAGCATTTGGTGGGCCACCGCATGAGACGGGATGCTGGACTAAATGGGCTGTGATCCAGCAGGGCTTCTCTTATGTTCACTTTAACTGGTCCTTTGTCTGCGGCACACGGTCATCAAAGAGGGAAACCTGGTGCCAGTCTTGTACTCATCTCATTACCATGTGACTTCGGCACAGAATACAAGTCCCCAAATCCTCAGCTATCCTTGTAGGATGTAGACAGACTACCATGCTGTTGCTTGTTAAATTGTTTTTCTCCTGTTCTCTTCACCCACAGGTTAACATAGGTGTGGCAGAGATGTTTTCTAACCAAGTTTATTACAGATAATATCTCGGATCTGCAGAGTTTGTGTTCATTAACAATTTTCCCCCTTCTGGAAGATAGCTACTGGAAGATAAAAACCATCCCCACTGTCTGGTGATCCACAGACGTATATAAATACATAGTTTTTAGACAGATCTCATATATGAATACCTGCTTCCTGCCAGCAGCAGCACTTTGGCACTTCCAAGTCCTTTCCCCACTAAGTCTTTCACAACCTCCTGTATGATGAGCGCACCCATGAAGACAAATTCATCTGAGAGAGGTCAACAAAAGGGAAACAATCAGCAAAATTGCCAGGCTGGACTTTGGCTAAAAATCTCTCTCTATTCTCTTTTTCTGAAGCGTGTTTGGGATCCTAGCAGCAGTCGTCTTGTATGGTATCCTCCATTAACTAATACTCTGGTTGATGTTGCGGTTTAAAGAGTGGATGTTCAACTATTAAGAAGAACCATATTCCACTTCTACAATACTGCCATCTTTTGGTGAAAGGAGGAACAACGTTTCAATAATATTCTCCAATGTGAGAACCTAGTGCCATTTATTGATATACCTGGCAACTGGATGCATCCAGATGGGATGAAAATAATGCCACTGGGGGTGGGTGGGAGGTGTCACCTCATGTATCTTAGGCAACTCTACCATAGCCCCACTTTTTCATCCCTAAAGGCTGCTTTTAACCGTTGCTGGAAACCCCAGCAGCGGTAATTGTTTTTTCAGCTTTAGCACTTCTTAGGGGGACCCAGGAGGTCCATCCAGGGTGCACCCACTGAGGCTGAAACAGCTGACCATCCATGTGTGGAGGTAATGCGTGTCCATCTGTACTTGTATGCAGATAATTACACTATATAGCAACCCTAATCGTGATTCTAGGGTTCCCATATATCATATAAAAAAAGACAGTCCTATTGCTTGTAATGCTAACAACGCCTGCTTAAATTTTCCCCTTCATACAGCTATTAAACGTATGGGAATCTTGCCCTGTTTTTCATAGAGTGACCTTGTGGCAATAGGCAGCTGCTATACTAACGTCTTGTCTTTGCAGCCAAACATTTAAGTACCCAAAAAAGAAAAAAAGAAAAAGGACCAATCATTGCACCATCCTAAATGAAAAAAAATGACAGCAGCTGTCAGCCCCTGCTTTTTCCATCCCTGTATCCAGCTGCATGAGACTCCTCTTAAGTCTTCCCAACTGGGAGTATGGGGACATGATCATCAATCAGCTGCTGACTGGGCTTGGGTGCTGCCTTTTGAAGGTGGTTTATGGGTCATTGGCTTAAAGCAGAGGTGTCAAACTCAATTTTGCCGAGGGCCAGATTAAAAAAAAACTGTCAGGGCCAGGGGGCGTGGCCAGGGGTGTGACCAGGACACAGAGGAGGGGCTGGGGTGTGGCCGGGGGTGTGGCCCGGGGCATGGCTAGGGTACAGAGGATGGGCTGGGGGCGTGGCCGGGGTGTGACTAGGGCACCGAGGCGGGTCTGGCTGTCCATGGCAGCGCCCGCGCACTCGGGAAGTGGAGGGTCCCGCCGCGCGCTCGCTCGCCCTCGCCTCGCCTCCTTCGCACCCAAGGAGGACAGCGGCGGCGGGCCGTATTCATACAGCCCGCGGGCCGCATCCGGCCTGCGGGCCGTATGTTTGACAACCCTGGCTTAAAGGATCAGTAAACCTAAGGGCAGGTGGCAATACAAAAGACTGCCAGCAGCTCCAGTGGCAATATCTAGGCCAGTAGATTGAACATTCAAGGAAAAAGAAACCAACTTCCAGATAAATTAATGACTTTGGTCCTTAACAGGACATAACAAAGGGGGCTATGGCACTTAAAGATTACCAAATTGGTCATGGACAAGACTCTACATTTTTAAGGTGCTATAAGCCCATCTGTTAAGTAGGTTTACCATGTGAAAAAGAGAACAGCAAATATTTCCTGCATGACAAGCTACACATGTTGAAATTCCCTCCTCTATGCAGCTATTAAAGGAGCAGGAACCACGTCCTGTTTTGCATATGGAAACCCTATTGTAAGACAAACAGGGAGACAGAAAAATTAGATCCAGCCTAAAACGGTGATGCCTCCTGGATTTCTTAAAACTGAAAATGCAATCCAGATGGCAGTACTTTAGAAACTGCTTAGCTATTTAGCCACCTGTGTGCTCACCAGAGGGCAAACTGTGGCTAGGGTGAGAAAATCAAGCTGCGCAGTGACCAATATTCTTTATTTCTGATGCATTTAGAGATAAACTCTTCACAAGGAAATACAGTAGAATCCTGCAACAGCGGTACTCAAACCCCTGATGTCAAAATAGAAGATCTGCTCTACCCATGTTGAATGACTTAAAGTGTCTGTCTGCCATATATATCTTTTAAAATGTTAGAAATTTTTAAGTGAACCAGATGTCAATATTCTAAGAGATAGGATTGTAAAAATAATTATCTGCATGCAGCACCATTACAACTGCATTATTAGTAGGGGAGCTGGACATAAAAAGGACAGTATTCTGCCCCATGGGCAGCTGTGTAAAAGAGGGAATTTCAAGAAGTGTAGCTTGTGTTTTGGCTTCTCATTAGCAGTGTCAAGCAATCCAAAGTGCCATGGCTACCTTCAAGGAGAAAACAGATGCCCTAAAGAGGCGGAGGGAGTTGCTGTAGATCAGTGGTAGAGCAAACTGCTTAGAAAGCAGAAGGTTGCTGATTCTATCTTCAGCCTCTCTCCAGAAGCAGGCAATGGCAAACCACTTCTGCATTTCTGCCAAGAAAACTGCACAGTGGTGCCCACGGGCTCACCCATGCAATCAATCAGGAGTTCACCAACCTCAGTGGAACCCAACAACAATGAGGCTGATTGTAAACGTGAAAAGAACTACCAGTCCTGGTATGTTACTTGCTGATTCCAAAATGCTGGTAGTCCCAAACCATTGGAGGAAGCTTTTTAAACAGAGGACAGACAAAATATTTCCTTATAGCTTAGATAATTTTAAAAGGTACTTTCTTCTGAATCATAGCAGGTTCCCCCTTTTGCCCCAGGCTCCCTTTATCCTTCCTTACCCAAGGGCAACATTCAAACTCTCCTCCTGGTAGCAACTGCCCACAGAAGAGACTTTCAGCCAAACGGAATGTCCTCCCTCAGACACTCAGGAAAGATGACGCTCTTTTCCTCCAGCTACTGCTGTGACCCTAACCTCCCTGCTGCGTCAGGTTCTGGACCATGACAAAGCAGGGTTTGCAATTATCTAGAGGACATTTACTATTCCTCCTGCCCCAGTGGCAAGAGCCACTTCCTTCATTTGCATGACTGTGGAGAAGATGGGACAGATCCCCTTAATTCGTAATGTCTGTCTGGCAGAAAGAGCCTGCCAGGAGCACTCACTTTTCTCTGTCCTGGCGGAGGCTCCGCTCCAGACGTCGCTTGAGCAATATGGGATGAAACTGCAAAAGACATGAAGTATGTGAGTACTAATATTCCTTTGACACGCAGAAAGGGGTGAGACAGGGGTCAAGCACATTAAACCCTGTGGGAGATAGAAAAGAGGCCATTTTCATGATGGCTTGACAGCACTCAGGGTACCAGCTGGATGCTCCCAGAAACTACTCCCTCGGGTCACCCTCAACTTGCTTTACTGCTCTGTATTGGTTACACTAAGTGTATTATCAAGTCACTTCCCCTCTGTTAAGGGACGCAACTTCACATTTTGCACCACCACCAGACATTGTAGTCTACCAACGTCAAGATAAATGCACGGAGTCTAAAGGGAAGATGAGCATTTTCCAAATAAAACATGCGGGAGACGTGGTGTTAGCCACAGACTAGTGAATATTGATGGCATTCTTAAGAGGCACACATCAGCACTTCAATTCTACCAGTCTGCACTATGGCAGCAATACGAAAATTTAGATGGTATCTTGCTGCCTAAACAATTGCTGGATTTTATGCAAAATACAGCAGCTATCCACATCCATTTATTTTCCCACTCCCATTTTGTCCCTGTAAATAAAACAATCAATCCTACCCATATTTACATTTGATTAATGGTGGTATTTTGTTTCCCTCCCAGGAGAATTTCTCTTCTACCAAATTAAACCCCTGGTCATCTAAATCAGTGTTGTCTCTTCTGACTGGCTGTTTATTTCCCTAAGATTTCTGGTAGGGCACAGGCTCCCCTTCTACGCTTGGAGAGGCCGCAGATCGAGCCTCTGGCCTCAGAAACACAGAGCCAATGTTCTGTCCCTATGGCCTTCTCTTTTTGTTGTGAACAGTCCCTTGAGCATAAAGAACGCTGCCATGCATGTATGAATGCTAATCTGTTCTGCCCCAAGGTGTGAGGAATAACAGCTATTGTACCTGAAGTGCAATTCACTTACAGACAAAAGTCAAACCACTGGGAAAGACCGCTGGGCTATCTTAAGCCCAAAATCAGTGCTGATGAACAACAGAAGAATGCTGTGGTAGAAGTATACTGCTATAGTGCTGGCCGGTAGAAGACTCTGAATCATACGCTAAGAGTACTGCCTCCACATGCGCTGCCAATGGGATGGCTGGTGACTAAGCAATTCACTGCCCCTGGTTGAACATAAGATGCAGTATTTTGCATCTGCCAGAACCAAAGTGCAAGTGCAAGGCTGCCCACAGGAGCTAAAAAAAATAGTTAGAACTATGCCTGTGGACAGGAAGTATGGCTGGAACTCGGGCAGGCACACACACTGAATGCCAGACCACAGCTAACTCATCCAAAAGCGACTATGAAGAATAGGATTGCCTGCCTGATGAGGCTTAAGGAATGAAAGGGCCACCCTGGAAGTTAAAGTGGGAATTTCAAGCCAAGCTTGGCCTCCTCCAGCATTCTATCTTCCAAAGGACCCTGAGAGATACTTCATGGACCCTCCTCAGTTGCTTCTTCTTCACAACATCTGGCAAATACATTGTTTATAAAATTATGGAACAAAGAAGACTGTCTTATACTGAATCAAACCACTGGGCATCTAGGTCAGTATTGTCTTCAGTGCTGGTGAAGGTTTACAGGATTTCAGAGAAAAGTATCTCCTACACCTTACTTAAGATGTTAGGTAACTAAAACTGACATTGCCTCTTTTACACAACAATAAAGAGCCTGCCCTCTTATACAGACCATCCTAATTTCAATTACTTGCTCCAATGTAGAAGTCCTACTCCTAATCACTCATTTGTTTTCTTGTTCCGGCCTTCAAATCTTTACTTTCCACGGCTGTTATGTTTCTCTCAAGCTTCCACAATAACTTGGCCTACTTACACCATGTTTGCATTCCACCAGTGAGGGTTTTCCTCTGGTTGTGACGACAATATGCCAGTTCCTGTGGACAGAGAATAAACACTGTTTAGACACACGTCCCTCATTACTCTATTACTTTCATTCGGACCCATGTTTTGTGTACCAGCCTTTCAGCTTTTGGAAATTGTTTCCTATTTTTTTTTTTATGACAGGAGTATTAAAAGGGGTGGGTTTTTTTCCAAGTAAGAGAGAGATACGTTGGAGTTCCATTTTGTAACTCAGGAGGACACATCTGGATGATGTCAGATTTCAGTTACCAACACAGGCAATGTCAAGGATTATAGGACTTGTAATCCAACAGCTTTAGAAAAACCACCGTTTTGCCATTCTTGTTGCACACTGCTACTATATACATTCTCTAAACAGACTGGAAATTGAACTGCTAATAATGGTATTCCACACAGTAATCTCCAAATTACAGGCCAAATCTTATTCTAGTTGCATAAGCAGATCCACACAAATCCTCCACTAGAGTTTGAAATACAATTTTCACTAGTCTAGGATGGGCAATAGAAGGAAAGGTGTAGGTATTCTGCCACTTTAATCAGTACACCCTCCCCCCCAACATGTGAGGCCGATAAATCTTTAAGAATTTATAGCTGACCCTTCACCAAGAGGTCCCAGGGTAGGTCGTAACAACAACAAACATAAAAATGTTCTTAAATCATCTTTAAACTATAACCCTCTCTGCCTCTTTCCTACCCTCAGCAGAACTACACCCAAAGGAAGCTAAACATTCAAGGTCTGGGCAAGCAGGTATGTTTTAACCAAGTGCTGAAAACCATACAATACAGGCATCTGGCAAACCTCCACAAGGAGGCTATTCTAGAGTTTGGGAGCCACCACAGAAAAGGCCCTCTTGTATGTCCCTCCTCCTTACACCACTGAGAGAGGAGGAACTACAAGAAGGCTGTCTCCTTGAGGTCTGTATGGGAGAAAATGCTCCTTTAGATAACTGATGTCTTTAAGGCTAGCAGCTTTTTCCTAGAGTAAACAGGTACAGCTGGGTTCTAACCCATAGAGAGAGAGAGAGCAGAAGGCACAATCAGCTGTGAGCACATTTTGGTGCATGGAACTAAGTGTCAAACCAAAAAAGCTTCCTGGTTCACTGCAGGAAAAGGCATTCTCTTCTGACTTTTCTTCATTTTTTGTCCCCAATGATTCTCTAGTGTACCTGCCTATACTAGAAGAACTGGGAAGTCTTTGAAACGATTTCTGCCTAGAAACTCAGGTGGAATTAATCTGTATGTCAGCAGCAGTTAATGGGTAACAGACAGCCAACGGGTGCAGCCTTTTATTTATTTATTTATTTATTTATTTCCATTCTTCTGAATCTGTCAAGTAATCTGCAGTCATAGAGATAACATATACAGTACACACCAGTTGCCTGAATGTCATTGTCACCATGCAGGCATGTAGCCTACACGCAGAAGATACAGCAGCTGCATCTGGCCAAGTGTGTGAAATGTTAGAAGGAACAGGTTAAGGGAAATCAAGAAAACCTAAAACCACTCACTAAATTCTTAAGTCAGGCAATAAGATCTTGACTGGTACAGAATAACGTGTCCTGGATTGCTTCCAGAACTGAGTACAACCCACGCCTCCATACATCTATTGGTTTCTTTATACTTATTCTTGCAATCGTATAAAAATGCTAAGCAAGAGCTCTCAGGACCCCTTCAATCAAACATGGGTCTGCCCACAATGTGATGTCTCCTCGAGAATCTGTAAGTTCTAAAGACCTTCTGTGCATTCTATAGCCAAAGGCCCTTTCTGCACTGAGTCTTATTCTGGATTATATCCTGGAATAGGGATGTGTTATTCACATGCTAGTACAGACTATGGTAGGCCCCACCCAAAGCCTGCCATGATCTGACTTAGCATGCAGATAGCAGGTTCCCCATTCCAGGATATAATATGGAATAAGGCCCAATGTAGAAAGGCCCAAGGATATTGCTGAAATTCCAGAAAAGCTTCCCTTATCGTCTCCTCCTTTACATGCTATTGGAATCTCCAAAGTGGGGCAGCCATCAACCACATTTTACTAGAAGTACAAAAAGCTTTGCTGGTGTTAAGACTGCCTCTTCCATCCAGCTAAATTAAAGCAACTGCCTAAACAAAGGGGGGGGGCTAATTTATACTCCCTCCTTAAGTCCACACGTTTGCCTCGTCCAGCCAAATGACGATACTACTGTACAATCCGCAATAAGGAGTAGATGTTCACTACTGTGACAATTTTCCTGCATTAAAATGATCTCTACTGCTTTATAGGCAGGAAAAGGTGTCAGCAAGTGAGTGAATGCTGCAAAAAAATTTCTTAAAAGATCCAAAATAGGCACAATGTGAGGCCTTCAGTCCCCTTTGAAAGGGTGACTCAGCATGCCTGGACACTGGAAGAGGGGTGTTGTATCCTTTTAAGTTGTTCTTTGCTCTTTCTATCCCCAAGTCTGGGGGCATCCATCTAAGTTTTTCAGTTAGCTCCTCCTCTCTCTTGAGTCAGAATTAGCTTTCCCCCCCCCAAAAAAAAGCATGCACGTGATGGTGCAACAAGTGCCCACTTGTATAGGGAAGTTTATCTTTAGAGCAGATATGTGTTTTGCCTGTCTTTCAACTGGAACAAAGGAATATAAAATTGAGTCTGCATGAATAGAAATGTAAGCTTTGCTTCACTAATTGAAAAGACCATTTTGTGTGTCTTAATAGAGCAGCCTGAGCTGATCCAATAACCCTATTTTCCAGGACATTTTTTTAAACTATCTCCCAGCAAATACAGATGTTTGAATACTAACATTGCTGGGAATGCTCCAAAATGTCACCCGGTATAGGATACTACTGCTGTTGCAGTTTGTTTCCATGTTTGCTATTTAGCACTTCATTTTGCACTTTCCAAAAGTTCAACCTCACTACTGTCTGTGTTCAACCTCACTACTGTCTCATTCTGGTGTTTTATTTTGCAAATAAAGGCAGTCATTCCCTCTCTACCCTGCTGCATGGCAGGATTTTTTTAAAAACTATGTGCAAACTCTGCACATCAGAATCAACAATAAGATGGAGCTGTTTTAAATTAGCTTGCCATTGAATAAATTTACTTAAAGAAAGCATGTACAAACTTAAAGTGCCAGAACCAGATAAATGTGGCAGGCATTTTATGCTGCAAAACCTAACATAAATTTGGCTATATGGCTTTGTGGATTTTGGAAGGAAGGAAGAAAGAAAGGATATTCCACTTACGTAGCATGGAAGAAATCTCATTGAATTGAGGAAAAGGGGAAAGCACCTTATGTGCTAAGCATGGCAACTGGCCAATCATATGGCCCAAGTGAACAGCTCCATCAGCCAATCATATAGCTCGAACCTGCTGCCCAGGAAACCCCAGTAGTGGAGTGAACATGACATTAAACACATTTAAGTTGGTTTTTCCATGGGAGACTAAGAAAAAGGAATGGGAAGGGCTCTCACTTTTGCAACAAAAACCAGATAAACATTCTTGGAAAATACTACCCAGTGATTCTTGCAGAGTTCTCCAAGGTGCAGGGCCCACCTCTGTACCTTGCTTCAAGAAATGAGACCTCTCCTCAGAGTTATGCAGTCTGGGCAAGCTGTTCTATGTGAATGCAGATACCACTATATTTTTCATTACAAGAAATAGTGTTAGGGTTTAAAATCAACACAACTTAAAAGCCACTTCCTCCTTTAGCAGGGATGCTCATCTACAACCCTGTAATGTTCCTGAACTTCAACACTCATCATTCCATGCTTGTCCCACTGTTGTTGTTTTTTACATTAGTGAGGATTACAAAACAAAAACAAACAAAAAAACCCAGGGTGGAGTTCTCTCAGTAGTGGCATTATGAAAATTCTAGTAAATTTTAAATTTTAACTAAAAATTATTTTATCTAGCTATTTGTTGCTACATTACTATTACAATGGGATAGTGTTCCACACATTTTACATCATACAATCACAGATGAAAAGTAGAAACCATACATTTTTTGAAAGAAAAATACAGCTGAAGAGAATAAAGAATTTACCAGTTCTGGTGGTAGGCCACTCTTTGGAGCTCATAAGCCGCCTCATTGTTTCATACCGAGTATTGCAGTTCTCTCTGTTGAAACAGTACCAGCCTCCTGATTCAGAAGAGACAAAAGCACCAGATATTTATATTGCCTGAAAGCAGGCAAACTTTAATTTGAGGATTACTTATTTTAATCCTTTTCCTCCAGAGACTGTTTAGTGCTAGAAGTTGATATAGGGTGTTTTTCCACTGTCGCTAAAAGTACCCATTAAGTACCCATTAATGGGTACGAAATGGCATTTTTGTACCCATTAATGGGTACTTAATGGGTATTTCTAGTGACAGTGGAAAAACACCCTATATCCCAGGACAGGGACCTGCCATTCATATATAGGGACCCGCTCTAGTCTACAGTAGCATGTGGATGGCAAATCCCTATTCTGGGATATAGGTCTTAGCTTGACACCAGAGGCAATACATAACACATTTCAGTCGTGATTATTTTTATAGCATTTCCAAACAACATATTCTACACTGAAACAACAGATTTATAACAACCACACAATGTGATTATAACCTTTCAGACTGCAACATCAAACACAAGAATGTATGTAAGCTTTTTGATGGAGCTCATATTAGCATTCCAAGCAGGCCTTCTCTGCTAGGTTAGGTTACATGTTTGTTTAGATTTGAGCTGAATAATCCCCAAACCCAAAATCTCTCAGAGAAAAATACATAGTTAAGAATACTTGAAAGTAATTATGAGAATAAAACAAATTTTAGCCATCGACTCATTATGGTCACTTTCAAAATAAATTGTTCTTAAGCACTCTAATTTGCAATACAGTTTCACTGAAGTCAATGGAACATTGCTGAAACAGATAGCAGAGGAATATAAGATCTCTTGTCAATTATGGTCACATCATGCTGGGCCTGAGAATGGAGAACAACATATATAAGGAGACCAAAATATTTGAACATCTACTTTAGGAGTGTACTGAAAATGCACTGCCAAGACTAACATTAAAATGCAAACCACAGCATGAAATGGATTGACTACCTAGTTGAGATTAAAGTTAGATGAGGACTTAGGATGCCAACAAATCTGCAGGTGGCAGGGCGTATGAAACACCAAAAGACGGGGAACGGATGGAGACGTTGGTTACAGAGAAAGCAGCCAGCAAATTCAAATACTTGCTACAGCCCTTTGAAAGAAGCAGCTGGGAAACTCTTCTGCCACCCTTACACTTTTTACAAAAAAAAAGGGCCTAAACTGATTGAACTTTGCTTAAATCAAATTAAATCAAAGAAAACTTAACTCACCTTCCAGGAATAGCAGCCACCTTCTACTGCCTTTCGATTCTTTGAGGTAGTAGCTAAAATGAAAACAAATACAAGGCAGTGTGAACTTAATTAGGGAGACCAGGCTCAGTCAACCACAAGTTCTTTGATACACCAACTCATTATAATATCAAGAGGGTTACATAAAATACTTGGTTAAAGAACAAGAGAAAGAAACAGGATGGCTGTCAGAAGAGCTCCAAACAGAGTCTGATCAAAGGGCCTTCTCAGGGACCCTGAGCCAGGCTGAACTGCCTTTCATCTTGCTCCAAAATAAATGCATTAAACAAATTCCTAGCATTCCTAAGCATTTCCAGGCAGGAAAGAGTTATTCCACCTGTTACTGGCTGTGTTCTTAGTAACAGCCACATGGTGGAAGCAAAGCTTGAACACTAGGAAGGACTGTTTCAGCACTTTTGAAGTATTAAGTATACTTACAGCCAGAACAGAGAGGGACCAGCAAATGGTATTAATAGTAAACAGTCTTGAGTGCTTTCTCAAACATCTCTTCTCAGAACAAAAAAGATTGGTGCATTAAAAAGAAGAGGAAGATGTTAGCCATGTTTATTCAGAACATACACAGACTGTGCAGACTTAGCTGTGAAACCCTCTCAGTTCTGACTCCAGGAGTAAGACCATGCTGGGAAAATTGTTGAACAAGAACTCTCAAAAATACACAATCACCTTCTTTTAAAAACGAAAAAGCAAACGCAAAAAAAGGCAAACAGTTGTTTGATACAGTTCTGTACAGCTCCAAAGAACTAAAGTGGCCTGAGATGGGGATACCTAAGATATTCTGTAGAGGCTTAATATTTTTTAAGATAGCAGCACTATTTCTGTATATAAGGGATACCTATCAAAGTAAGTCTCTAAACAAATGGAGTGACCGTAATTAATATTTGTTGAGTTATAATGAAAGAGGACAGTGCTGCTATGCACTTCTGTGGGTTACCTACCCTGGGACAGATTATTTTTGCCCTTTTCTCTCTCTCCCATGTCATTTTCCTCTGCCCTTAGAGCAGTGGTTCTCAACCTGTGGGCCGGGACCCTTGGGGGTCAATCTACTCTTTCACAGGGGTAGTCTAAAGTAGCAATGAAAATAATTTTATGGTTGGGGGTCACCACAACATGAGGAACTGTATTAAAGGGTCACGGCATTAGGAAGGTTGAGAACCACTGGCTTAGAGAGTGTCTCTGGAGTTGCTCCATCCCCACGGATTACTTTGGTTTGTAACTGAAGAGAGGTGGGAAGGAAGATCTGATGGATGAAGGCACAGAGAGCCCCCCCCCTCCCCAAGGGATGTGGTGATGAGATGGATAAAGATAAATCGTAAAAGAGGGAAACTGAAAAAAAGATTAACCCTGCTTGCAAGTTCCTTCCAGGCACAGATCCAGGGTAGCTAAGATGAAACTGAGGTCAAGGGGCAGATCCAGGAAAGCCCAGGCCAGAACATGGAGTCAGGCATGCTGAGCCCAGTACTCACCCAGCGGGGCTCCCGTCGTTGCAGGTGACCGAAGCATTGAGCAGCATGTGGAGTCTCAGCTCCTGATGGAGATTCTGGGCTGAGCAAGGGTAGAGAGACTGCGCCAGGCTCTTGATCTGAGCCATAAAACTGTCCATGTTGCCCTCGACGGCGGTAAAGTCCAATGGGAAGCTCTCCACTGGCTGCCCGGCCGCTTCGCTCCGTTCTCGGGCAGCCGCCGCCGCCGCCGCCTGCTGCTGCTGCTGTTGCCCACGCCGCCTCCAACTCTTTCTGCCCTCCCCGCCGGGGCCCCAGTGGAGCAGCCCCAAGAGCAAAAGCATCTGCACGGTCCCTCTGCCCATCGCGACGCGGAGCCACCTGCTGGGAAGGAGGAGAAGGAGCCGGCGGTGAGCGGGAGGGAGCGCAGCCACCGGCCGGTCCGCCGCAAGACGGACGGACGGAGCGGATGGACGCGGGATGGATGGATGGATGGATGGACGGCTCGCTCGCCCGCCTCGTCCCGGGCTACTGCGGGAGGCACCACGCTCTGCCCCTGGCGGCGAGCGGCGCTCCGCGGACTCGAGGCTGGTGAGGGGCTCCGGCCTGCGCCTGCTGCGCCTCCGCGCCTCGACGAGGGTCTGTCAGCGCCGCCGGCCCCGCTCCAATGAGCGGCGAGCAAAGCGGCGGCAGCGGCAGCAACAGCAGCACCGCCTGGGCGTCGTCCGAGGGAGTCGGCGGCGGCGGCGGCGGCGGCGCTCGGTGCCCGCGCTGTCGGGGCTGTGCGGCGGAGCTCGAGGGCGCTCGGCTTTTCTTGGCGCACGGGCTCGCCGCCTCGTCCCAAACCACAAGCATGACAAGAGGGGCATGGAGTGCGCGGCGAGCCCGCCGGGGGCGCCGCCAGCCCCGGCGCCGCGTGGGGCAGCGGCAGCAGCAGCAGCCGGCCAGCCGCCGCCGCCCCCCCTGCTCCCCCCAACCACGCACGCGGAGGGGAAGAAGGGGAGAGGACGGGGAGGGGGGAGAGGTGGCCTTTACTTTCATTTCCAAGCGAGCCGGCAGACGTCGCTCTCCCGGCGGCCCTCTTTGATTCCCTCCTTCCCTCCCTCCCTCCACCACACTTCCCCTCCTGGCTGTCCCGTCCCGTCCCGTCTGAAGAGAGATGCCCAAGCGGTGTGAAAGCGCCTTCGCGACCTCCTGCCCAGAATCGATTCGCGCCCCCTGGCCAAAGGCGAGGAGCTTGGCCTGATGGAGGGGGGGGGAGGCCAACGCGGCGGCACTTTGAAGCCGCCTTCCTCCCCCCCCCTCCTCCCCGTCTATACAAGGCCCTGCATCACAGCTGGGCTGCGCGTGCCTGCAGGGGAGCAGACTTGCCTCCTCGGCGGCATCGACCCTCGGTCCCTTCTGCGCGGAACAGGAGCCCTCGAGGTGCGGGGCATTGCCGCCCAGGGGGGTCGGCGGGGGCTACAGACCGCCCCTTCTCCCGTGGATACCCCGCCCAACGGGCGCTAGGAAATCTCGCCCGGGGGGGGGGCTCTCCTCAGGGCCCGGTTTCATCATCATCGTCGTCGTCGGGGCTCACTGCGACCCCCTCAGCGACGCCCAGCAGACTTCTTTTCCTCAGGCCGCCTCAGCCACGTGCTGCGCCAAGCGGCTCTCACGTGCTTGTGTTTTCACCAGGGGAGGATGCGAGGGGCAGCGCGCGAGGAACTCCGCGTAACCTCAGAGCCCCTTTGCTGGAGGACGAGGGGGGGGGTGCCCTGAAGGGTGGCACATGTCCCCATTAGGGCAAGAACAATGGCCACCCCACCCTCATGTTCCTCACAGGGCAGCACAACCATCACCAGGCTGCAATAAGAAGGAGCCTGCGCTGCCCTCCTTTTGGAGGGTTTGGTACCTTTGGAATGAGTTAGAGGTGGAGGGCTACATTTTGTTCCTGTACACAAAAGGGAGTTCCCAGAATCAAGCACTGACAGTTCCAGGCTTGGGAAACACTTCTGGGGTGTTTTTCCACTGTCACTAAAAGTACCCATTAATGGGTACGAAATGGCATTTTTGTACCCATTAATGGGTACTTAATGGGTACTTCTAGTGACAGTGGAAAAACACCCCTGGAAGAAGAAGAAGAAGAGTTGGCTTTTCTACCCCGCTTTTCTCACCCATTTAAGGGGACTCAAAGTAGCTGACAAAGCTTCTATTTTTCACCCTACAACAGAACACCCTGGGAGGTGGGTGGGGCTGTGAGAGCTCAGAAAGAGGTGTGACTAGCCCAAGGTCACCCAGCTGGCTTCATGGAGGACTGTGGAATCAAACCCAGTATTCCCAGATAAGAGTCCGGCTCCCTAACCACTAGACCAAACTGAAGCCCTGGAGGGTTACTGCCTGTTTGTGTAGGCATCACAAAGAAGGCACTTGAAGGCTTCCTCTGGTGCTTGCAGAGACAGTTTGGTCTGGTGTTAAGGAGCCGGACTCTTATCTGGGAATACCGGGTTTGATTGTCTACTATATTCCCCCAACCTCTTAACTTTTCAGAACCTGTGTGAACCAGCAAGAGCGAGTGCATGGACGAGGCAAGGTGCTGGAGCAGGATATGGTTCAAAAATAGCATCATAGGACTCTCCAAGCTTGGATCACTTGAAAGTGGTTCACACGGTGTTCTGGGCTGGTAATCTGGAGCCTTGGCTTTTGTGCAGACAGTGAAAAAAGCCACTGGTCCAGTATACCACTGCAGAGAGGTAGGCACCTGGTCAAAGCAGTCCCAGCTGGCATTTATGAAGGCTGTACTTTGGTTGGGCTGGGCTGCCTGAAAAGCTGGGCTGCCTGGGTGCAATACCCTCAGCTCACACTGATCAACCACAACTCATAGACCATTATATGCACAATGTCTCCTGTGCACACAGGCCATTCCCTAGTAATGGGTGGAATTAGGATTCTGCTTTATGTGTAGGAAGTACCTCTGTGGGTTGGACCTGTGACCCACCTTTCCTCCTGAGTTGTGTCTTTTTAGACTTAAGCCTGAGGACATACCATATAAGCAGCTCTGACAGTCTTTTTAGCCTTAAGAGCAGCGTTTAAATAAACCAGAGAAATAAATCTGATCCAGCAGAACATGAGCACACAGCCTCCCAGCAGCTGGCCACGAGAAGCACGCTGCCTTCTTATGCCATGTTCAGACTAGGGCCGCATCCCCACGACGTCGTTATCTCGAATTCAAAACGTTTTG
>MTQE01002208.1:36298435-36321322 GCA_014337955.1 Aspidoscelis marmoratus
TTTCAAATTCTTTAAACTGAAATAACACATGCCATGAAGACGCGCCCTAGCTGTTGTCTTGTCCACCATTTTCTATTGCTGGCAATGGGTCCTTGAGGTTTGGGTCCACTGTTAATCAATGTGAGCCTGGTATCTCAGATAGCAGGTTTGGGCATGAAATGAAAGGGCATTAAATTATTAGTTATTAAATGTGTTGTTATTACCACTTGATCTTAGGCTGTGGTCACACTTAAAGTTTAATTCAGGTTCAGTCCACTTTCAGGGTGAGAGAATATATCAGCAAAATGCCCAGCTGTTTTCTTTCAGTGTTAAATAACTGAGAAAATTCACCTTTGGGATAGATAATATGGAAAGAAAATTAAGAAAATTACTGGCCACTTTACTGATGTGTTCTCTCACTCTGAAGTGGACTGAACCTGAATTAAACCTTGTTGCTACATTTTTCCTGCCAAAGATTGGAAGATTTCCTGCCTTAGGTGCCAAAATTGCTTAGCTGGCCTTGAATATTTATGCACCTTAACTTGGGAGATCTAGTGTCTTTGCAAAATGACTTTGGCCAACCCTGCAGGCAGAAACCTTTCCATATCACCACTTGCCTAATCCTTTTAACTGGAGAGGCAAAGAGCTGTCTGGTTAAAGTTCTTATTTGATTTGATTAGGTTTGGTAGGTATTGGGGCTGTGGTCGCACCTAAGATTTAATCCAGCTTCAGTCTATTTTTAGAGCGAAGGATCACATCACCAAAGTGGCCAGTAATTTTCTTTCCACATTATGTCTCCCAAAGGTGAATTTTCTGAGTTATTTAACACTGAAAGAAAACGGCTTGTCAGTGATGTATTCTCTCAGTCTGAAAGTGTACTGAGGTTGGATTAAACCCTAGGTGTGACCACAGCCTCTGATTTGCTGTTGTCCTTGGGAGCATCATGGAAATCAGGACTACCAAAGCAGCAGGGAGAGAGCAAGATTCTGAATGGAAGCTTGAATATCGCTGAATAATATTTTGCTCTGCAATGAGGCTTCCAGCTGGATCTGCCTGCCTGCCCTTGTAGGAACATGATTTGTGCTGCTCTTGCTTAGAAACCAATACAGCTTTCTTCTTTTTTGGTGCAGTGATACAGGAGCATATTAACACGACACACATGCTAGACAAAACAACTTTAATTGTTAAGTGTGAAAAATGCATTGAATCATGTATTTATTATTGAACTGTGTTCAGGTTCCTCACTTTCAGCAATTAAATATAAGGGTAGTCAGCAAAATAAGACAAAAAAGTTCCCAATTGTGTAGGCCCTGATGACTTTCTTTTCTCCTCAGAACTGTAATGAGCTCCAGGTTGTATGCCCTTCCCCCTCCTTTATGCCCTGATGCTTCTGATTTTATACAACTATTTCAAATTAGAAGTAGTGCTGGATATGAAATGTGACCTTTGACCTCTTTACAACAGTTCTGATTATTGTGTTCCTTTGGAAATTTGGAGGCATTTCTTGAATCCTGCGACATGGATAATTCAGCTCAAGTTACTTCAAAGAGTGCTTTTTCTAACCAAAGTAATACAGTTCTTGTAAGGATGTGCCACTTTCTGATGCAAAATAGAAAACAGCTGTACGCTTCAGACAGCGGATGGGGGCCATCCCAGATTCAAAGTGGATGAGGAAGCAAGCTCTGGTCGTGTAGCACTTTTTATATAAGCATGTCAGCCCTCTTGAACTATATTCTGTCAGTTTATTGCAAGAACCAACTGTTTCCTTCTTCGGTATAATTGCAAGATATAGTCATAACATATGTCCTCATTCCTTAAGGAAGCTTAAAGCCATGGTCTTCCTTTTAACCTATGGATTGCTTTATATGAGTCAGACTGCTGGTTCATCTACAGTCTAGTTCACTGCTGTCTGTTCTTTCCCAGACATGCCAGCTGAACTCCACGGGCAAAGGGAACTCTTTGGAACAACAATTCATTTGAGGGAAATGGGATCAATAGTAGGACCAAAGTCAGTGTAGGTTGGGGCAGAGCCAAAGGTTAGCAATGTCACCCAATTATTCTTTTTTCTTCACTCTCTCAAAGACTAGTGAGAGAGCCTGGACCCAGAATGTTACAGCTTGGAACAAGAAGGAGAAGGAGAACTGGCTTTTGCACCCCACTTTTCTCAAGGGGTACTCAAAGCGGTTGACTGTTCTCCCCACAACAGACACCCAGTAAGGTAGGTGGGACTGTGAGCTCAGAGAAAGAGCTCTCAAAGTCATTTATCTGGCTTCACATATGAATGAGGAGACTACCAATAAGAATCTGAGGCTGCATTCACACCTACATTTTTAATCCAGCTTCAGTCCACTTTCAGAGTGGAAGAACACAGCAGCAAAGTGACTTGTCATATTCTTTCCATGTTATCTAACTCAAAGGTGGATTCCTGGGTTAGATAAAACCCAAAACAACCAGCTTGTCATTTTGCCAATGTGTTATCACACTCTGAAAGTGGACTGAAGCTGGATTAAAATGTAGGTGTGAACACAGCCTGACACTCTAACCACAAGACCTATTGTTCCAAATTAGCAACAAGGTGGCCATTATTAAAATCTGATTTTTCAAAAAAGATCCCTACTTGCCTTCTGCATTGCTCATTTCTACATTTTTTTTTAATGTCCTTGTTCCACTCTCCGTCCTCATCTGATTCTTTAAAACTTTCCTCTGGTCAAAGCTTTCTTCCCCCTATCCAATGCTTTAAAACTTTGCCCTTCTCCTGTTCTAGAATCATAGAATCATAGAATCATAGAATGGTAGAGTTGGAGGGGACCTCCTGGGTCATCGGGTCCAACCCCCTGCTCAAGGCAGGATCTCCTAAACCATCTCAGACAGATGGCCGTCCAGTCTCTGCTTGAAGACCTCCATCGAAGGGGAACCAACCACCTCCCGTGGCAGCCTGTTCCACTGGTTGATCACTCTTACTGTTAGAAATTTTTTCCTAACATCTAAACTAAATCTTTTCCCCTGCAGTTTCACCCCATTGTTTCTAGTCCTTCCTTGAGAGAGTGAGAACAGGGCTGATCCCTCTGCCTTGTGACAACCCTTGAGGTATTTGGTTGCTAGTTTCTGCTTTCCTCCTCCTTTCCCATTAAACCTCCTTCTGTACCTATTGTCATGCCAGCAATGTCAGCTTTCCTTCTTCCTTTACACCACCTACCCGATGAGTTGTTTTTTGTTCCCAGGGCTGGCATAGACCTTGGTTCAGCAGGCCCAAACTGAGCATCATGGAGCAATGACATAATCACATGACCTGATGAAGCTTCACTTCACCCCTGTAGGCTCTGGAAGACTGGGCAATGAAACTCTCACACTGTTCATTTCCCACGCAGAGGGACTCAGTAAAGACATGCTGCCACCATCCACAGTACTCCTCGACCATGCCAAATGTGTGTCCAGATTTCAGGGACTGCATTCCAGAGCATTCCCTGGGAAGTCATGCCTCCAGGGGATGTGGGGGCCACCCAGAACCCATGAATGTTCTGCTCCCAGGCATGGCAACTGCACTTGGGAGCATTCCAGAAGGAGACTACTTTAAAGTGGTTTTCCTCATGGGGCCAGGCTGGTTCCTGTTCCTGCTGCTGTCAGGTAAGTTGGCAGCAAAAGCAGTACTGGTCCAGGCTCTTTGGGGGAGCCTAGCAACATTTTGTTAGGCACAGGAAGATGACCTGCTTCCAGAACCACTTCCAGGGCCATGAGGAAATGTCCCCAGCCTGTAACTCTGAAATCAGGAAACCAGCTCCATTCTTGGAAAATGCTTCACATCAGGTGCTTTTGACATGCAGGCAGTAGCAGCCTTAAGCTCCAATCTCTGTTGTGATGGTATGAGGCTTTTTTTTTTAGTTACTCAAAACTGTGTTTTATGCACCTCCAAAAGGAAATATAAAAATCAAAATAAACAAGACCCTGTGTATTTTCCCAAATACAAATATAAAATAGTATTAGGCTCACTGGTTTGAGGAATTATTGTAATTAAGTAGTTGGTGTAGGTGTACCCAGAACTATTTGCCACAGGGTCTGTCTGCACTTAGTAGTGCAGGTCTGGATCTGTAGATCTGAATCCATCAGGGGCTGCCTCCAATCTGTTCTGAACCAACACACTGGCCCCAAAGCTCATGCAAGCTTCTGAGCTGATCCCCAAATGAAACTTACTGGCCTTTGAGTAAGTTTTGGCAGTGCAACAAGGTGCATTTCTGGAATGGATCCTCCATGGCCCTAATTGACTGCTACTCTGGCCCACTTGGGGGCCTCCTGATCAGCAATATGTTCCGTCTTATACAAATGAGTGTACCAGAGAAGGCAAGGCCTCACTAGTCCATATGAGCATGTAGACAAAAGAGGCCTAGTACCAACAGCTCTGGATCTATGGTGTGTGAAGAAAGGCCCATAGTCTGTTGGCTTCATTTGTTGCTCACACTATGGTAACAGATCTTCCTTTGGACTGATCTGAAACAGGTTGGATTAGAGAGATTTTCTCCCACACTGAGCTTGAACCAAAGCCAACAAAACAGTACAGTGTTTATGGATGTTTCCAGAGTGTTGGCAGTTGTTGGCCAGCACTGTAATTAATTATGTTAAATATTTTTGTCTATGGAACATAATTTACCTGGTTGAAACCTTTGGTGGTCAGTGGCAAGATCTACACTATGACAGATTTTGGTGCTTTTAGGGCTGAAATGCTTGCTCTAACCTTGGAAGTAGGAAGCCCTGCCTTAGGAGCTGTCTACATGCCACCACTGCTGATTCCCACTATAACATCAAAGCTGAGGAACCTTTGTTCCCTGACTTTGACATTTCTGCCTGGGCCTGCTTCAAAAGGCACAACAAATGGCTCCATAAGTCAACCAATTTCTGCCATTTCAAAAATAGGGCTGAGTAGGGAGGAACCTGAGGTAAATCTGCACAGGGTGATGGAGTGGGGGCAGTAGAAAACACAGTTCAAAAAGTTTTTCACACTCTGTACAAAAAGCAGCTCCTATGGTACTTTGTGTCCCTCTACTCTTGGATGGTAATCTAATGAGTGCAGAATTATGCTGGACAGATTCTGCCTCAATTAATAGTCTTCATATTACACTTTCAGTGGTCGAGCAAACTGCCTGGAAAGCAGAGAGTTAGATCCCCCAGCCTCTCCCTGGAAGTAGGCAGTGGCAACCACTGTACGGAGGTGCTCACATAGTTAGCCAAGAATCGACCTCAACCTGATGGTACATATCAACAAACATGTTAAAGTTTACCAACTTAAAATTCCGACAAGAATATAAAAAGCCCATTAACTAGTCACAGCCCACGATGGGCAGGTGGAAGTCCTTTTGATCTTTGGCCAGTGGCCATGCTGGCTGAGACAGCTAACACCATCTTGGGAAGAGGGGGGCACTATTCTCATCTCTGCTATAAAACAAGAATTATGGGAAGAGCTGAGGCTTTTCACCTAGTGCTGAAATCAAAGCTCACTGTTTTATCCAGCATTTGTAATACAACCTTGAGAAATTCACAGCCAGTGACATAATCTAGTAAATACATTCATTTAGCTTACAGTAATATCAAAATTGGGAACACATTTGTTTCGTATGACTTTTTGGCAAGTAACTTGGTTTATTTTTGTAGTCTTCATTTATACTACAAGGAAGAGTTACAGTCTGCTTTTGGGATACAAAGTATTGGAGAAGGTTATTATGGCTGTTCAACTGCAGACATACAGTGTATTCGCTAGAGTTAGGGTTAATTGTTGTAACTTGCCCTGAGACCTCATTGTACAGTATGGAACATACATCTAAATAAATAAATTAAAAATAAAAATGGGGATTATCTAAACTTTGTTTCCTCACACTGTTCAGTCATTCAGTCATGCCCAAATCTTTATGGCTCCAAGGACCACACCATTTCAGGTCCTTCTATCTTCTAGCCTGCCAAAGTTTGCCAGTATCATGCTTTCCTAACACTATCCATCTCATCCTATGCTATCCCCTTCCTCATTTTGCCTTCAATCATTCCCAGTGGCAGGGGCTTTTCCAATGAGTCTTGTCTTCTCATTCTGTGGCCAAAGGTCAGGATTGATTGCCTGTAATATTGACTGATTTGACCTTCTTCCAATCCAAGGGACTTTCAAAAACCTTCTCAAGCACCACAGTTCCAAAGTGTTGATTCTTCAGTGCTCAGCCTTCCTTTTGGTCCATCTCTCACTGCATACTACAGGGAAAACTATGGCTTTGACTGTACAGATCTTTATTGGCAAGGTGACGCCTCTGCTTTTTAGTATGCTGCCCAGGTTTCCCATACCTTTCCTCCCAAGGAGCAAGGGTCTTTTAATTTCATGGTTGCAGTCACTGCCTACAGCGATTTTTAAGCCCAAATCTGTCACTGTTTCCATTTCTTCCCCCTCTATTTGCCAAGAACTGATGGAACCAGATGCCATGATCTTAGTTTATTTAATGTTGAACTTCAAGCCAGCTTTTGCTCACCTCTTTTACCCTCAGGAGGCTACTGTAATCAGAATGGTATGATCTGTGTTATCTGAGGTTGTTGATATTTTTCCTGGCAATCTTAATTTTGCATTTTGATTCTTTCAATATTGTACCTCTGCCTGCTCTTGAAAGTATAGTATCCTTCAGGCTCATCATTGTTTTGAGTATAGCAATAGAAGATTTTGCATGTTTCTAGTATTATGACTTCATAATGAAAGATTGAAGTATTAAAAATGAAGGAAAATGTTACAGTCAAGGCAAATAATATCAATTAGTAACAAAGACCTCTGTTCATTTAATAATTGTAATCCCTTTTCTTTTCTTACTGTTTTTGACAGTATACTTTTAAAAAAGTATACTTTTTCTAGGATATCATTTTGATTTTAATATGGAAGTAGCCTTACCTAACCTGAAAAATGAACAGACATAAAATGAAACTATTGTGAGAATTTCCACAGCACATCAAAAGAAAATACATTTTAAAAGTATGCAAGTCTTATGGTAAGGCTTCGGTTATCACACTTGGACCAGCACTATAAAATAAAGGATAATATAACATGTGTCCACAATGCATCCTTTGTGTGTAAATTTTATTTTTTCAGCTGTAAAGTACTGTGAATAACAAGTAGCTATATTAAATCAAATTGTTGTTCATATGATGTAACATGGTACCCACAGTATTAACACAAGTAGAAACAGGATGTAGATGCATAATACATATTCTTTTTTGATAATGCTATTTGTTGTATCTGGTGTTCTTATTAAATTAATTCCAAATTATTTTTCTGTATCATTATGATGATGTATATTTGATCACTTCAGAAACCACAAATGTGTACAGTTTCTTGTATTTTAATATAGTAGCTGTGGCGAGACCTTCTTTGCAATTTTGAGCAGAAGCACATTGTGTTAGTTGAGACTAGATCACTAGAGAAGCCTTTTTGTTAGGATCCATGCAGCTCCAAAATGGCAGTGTGAGAGTGGTCAAAGGGGATCATACATCCTTTTAGTCATTGAGCAAATTTTTCTTTGCAGCTTGCAGGCAGTCTTAGAAGAAACTAACTATCTAGACCCCTTTCGGTCTGGATTCAGACCAGATTTTTAGACAGAATGAGCTTTGGTTGCCCTGATGGTGATCTTTTGAGGGAGAGAGACAGTAGTGCAACTCTGTCTTTCTCAGTGGCCTTTAATACCATTGACCATGTTATCCTTCTGGATCACCTGGAAGAGGCGGAAGTGAGGGGAATGTGTTACAGTGGTTCTCCTCCTACCTGAAGGAGTGATCCCATAAAGTAGCACTAGATGACTATGGGTGTTTTTCCACTGTCACTAGAAGTACCCTTTAAGTACCCTATAACTCTCTGTCTTGGAGGCTGGGTTATGAGTACCAGAGCATCATTTTGTCACCAATACTATTTACCATCTATATGAAGCCTTTTGGAGTGATCATCAGGAGCTCTGGAGCTGGATGTTATCAATATGTTGATGACACACAGATCTATTTCTCCATAACATGTCAATCAGAAAAGGCTGTGAAAGTCTTGAATGGGTGTTTACATGAGGGTTAATAAACTGAAGTTGAACCCTGACAAGACCTTGTATATAGGAAGTACCGAGGTCTGTTTCTCATGGGTATGCACTCTTCAGAAAATACAGGTATGTAATTTTGGGGAGCTCTTGGAGGCATCTTTGCCAACTTCACTTTGCATTCCAGCTATGCCTTTTTCTGGACAGGAATAGTCTGGCCACTATTATCTATGCCTCTGTAATCTTACACTTAGACTACTGTAATGCATTCTTTGTAGGGATATCCCTGTATTTGCTCAGGAAGCAATACCTGGTGCAAAACGTGGTTGCCACGTTGTTGAGTAGACATCACACCTGTGCTTAGGCAATTGCACTGAATGGCAATTAGTTACTGGGCCAGGTTCAAGATTTTATGCTTGACATATAGAGCTGTAAATATCGTGGAACCACGGTTTTGGAACATCTTCGTATGAACATAATTGAAGACTTGCTGGATCAGGTCACAACTCATCTAATACAACATCCTGTCTCACACAGTGGCTCAACAATTGCTTATGGGCATTTTTCTCAAGCAGAAGACAAAGACAAAACCTTCAATTGCTTTCATATCCCTGCAAATACATCCTCCCTGCCCTGCCCTGCCCTGAAGATATTATCCCATCACTTAGCATTTGATAATACCTATTCATTACGCAGACACATTTTTAAGCTACAACAGACACTATCAGAGACCTTCAATCTTATCTGATAGAACAATTCTATACTGTACTCTGTGAGTTTTTTATACAATATTATCAGTTTGCATACACCTGGTGATCACTGCCCCTCAACTCACTATTTCACAATGCAGCTTCATGAAAGTCAAATATAGGGATTGCAGGGAATGTGGAATGATCTGATTGCTTTAACAAATTTGAGGCCCTGATCTTGATAAATTGTTCATAAAATAGGATGATGACCAAGAACAGATAATGCAGGCTGTGCTGCTAAGCAGGACAGGGAAGGTCTTAAGCAGTAATGAAAGCTGAAGGGGCAGAAAGGAAGAAACATGAAGACAAAGCAGTGTAATAAATCCTCACTATTTGTTCCATGAGAAATAATAATTGGATCTTGCTTTAACACAAAATTATATGTCAGCCATCCCAAGTGACAAAGCTCTGGAGCACCCAGCAAAAGGTAGGAAACAGGAAAGCACATGAAAAAAATGTACCTTGAATCTCTGAGTTTTGTCAAAGTCTGATGGCAAGGAAGCCATAATCACATTTATGCTGTTTCAGGGTTCTGTGCTGGAGGAATGGCAGCAACAGGCTACACATGTGATTTTTTAAAAAGTGAAAAAAATCACTATAGAATTCAGTCTTTTTTTTTACTTTAGGCAAATTGACATTAACCTCCTGTTTTCCTAACGTCTACGTAATCTGTGCAGACATCTTATTGATGCAAATAAATTAGATTGGGTTAGAATAGATAAGTGAGATGCAAATCTGACTATAATCACTTAAGTGGGAATTAGTACCTCTTACAAATGATTTGTTACCTGATTTATTTATCTGTTCTTCCTGTTTCCTGGCTTTTGCAGGATCATCTTAAGATACTAGTCATAAAAAAGCACCAAGCTCAGCAGCCAACCAAGTATTCCCAAAGGTGGTCCCTTTGCTTCCTGAGCCCTCAGCAAAAAGCTTGATTTGCTTAAAGGCAGTTACAGCCCATCACTATCTTAGGGGGATAGTGACCCTGCATGCACCAAGAAGTCTGGCACTCACATGTGTACAGCACAAATTCTCAAAATCATGCATACTAAGGAGCCCAGAAGCAGAAAACGTAGCATTTGCATGTGCACACAAGAGAAGTTTGCTAATGATATATACACGTTAAATATGACATTAACTCACAGCAGGAAAGCTGACATCCTTCTGCTTGAAACAAGAACTTGTGGATTTGTGCCCATGTGTGTGATGTAAACTCTGTCACCTGTGTACCTGTGAGACTGCAGCCCACCTTCATATATCTTGGGGGTTGGTCCATGTTACGCCCCTGAGTGGGTTAGATTTCTACAGAAAATGGGTGGGAGGCTAAAAGAGGCAATAAGCAATCTCTTCATGAAGAAGTATGGCTAACTTGCAGAGTTTCAGATGTTGTTGGACTATAGATAATAATTCCTGGTCATGTTGGTTGTTTCAGGGGGCAAACAGAAGACACAAGGCTGAACCATTTGCATGTAGAGGAGAGCTGAAGAAAGGAAATAATGAGCAAATAAAATAAACAGAAAAATGCAGGTACTATATTTTATCACTGTGGGCATTGTAGAACTAAGTATTGGATTTGAGGAAGCTTTATTTCAGATTATCATGAAGCTGAGATTTACTTAAACCATTCATATTTCACTACATGGTGCTACATAGCTGTTTCCAGACCCAAATCCACACAATCACACAATGCAGTGCTACTAGGAACAGTATGCATTCTGTGTCAATATCCCTGATTATCCTAGGTCTTTGGGAAAGGTATGAGTGCAGGATCTTTTTTAGCTTGTCAATCACCTCCTGTTTCCCATTGCCAAATGTGAGTAGTAGTCCTGCTCTCTGCTTTGTGTCTGTTAGCATGTACCATTATAATCCTGTATGGAGCTACCTGGAAGCCAGACAGGTGGCCACCCACTTGGTTGTTGTTTTTGCATGCTTGGTTGTCTTCCCGATAGCCACATGTGAAATAACAAAATTGGTCAGCTTATGGGAAACTCAGCATGATTGCCAGATTTCCCATCATAGTATTATAGGTTATTGCTGTATTACCTTTAACTGTATTGGGAATGTTGTGTTTATGTCTGGTATTCCCAGTACAGTCCCAGGAAAAGTGTCGTGATCCAGCTTCATGACTGAATCCAAGGGCTCTGGGAAGCTGCTTTGATCAGGGCAACAGCTGGGGGACTGCTGTGATCACCATGTGCTCCAATAAATATTATTCGGGATCTTGACCAGCCCTGGTCCCAGGAGTCAACCATGTGGCTGATTGACCCAATAAGGCAAGAAAAATGGAGTAGGGGAAATGAAGAGGCTGGAGACAGGTTCAGGTGGAAAAATACCCAGTTTAATCTTGTGCAGGCTTTAAATACAGCAGTCCCCAAGGGCATGGAGGAAATGACATAGATGCAACATCAAGGAAGGTGATTGGATGAAAGCTGGTGCTTTGTAGGTCAAAGGTCCTGGTGATGTCACATCCTCTGGTCAGCAGGAAGATAAAGGCTCTTTCTCTCCATATGGCTGATAAACTCCATTATTGCCTAAGGGCAGCTGCATACAAAGCAGCCCAGAATACTCCTTCTGTCTGTCTGGATCACCTCCACTCACAGCTTCTTAGCAGCCCATTCAGCACGGATCAACAGATGGCCCGAGGTCATGCAGGGGCAGGAGGAAATTCCTGGTACTTTCTATTCCAAGGCTTGTAAAATGGAGGACTGCAAGAAAAGGAAGCTAGCGGGAAAACTGTGCAGCCTAGAAATTACTACAGAAAAGTATAGGTTTTAGCCTGCATCTGGAAGCACCCTCAGAGTTATGTAATAAGAGCCCCAAACTAATAATCACATCTACACTGGTTAATACACTATTATTTTACGCATGAAAGTCCACGCTTTAAATTCATTCTCACCTCAAGTGCAGCATCATTCCGAGATCAGAAGTAAAAATATGGCCTGAGAGTAAAGACCTTTACTGGGGTGCAAGAACCATTTTTCTCTTAGCATCTGCAACATGCCTAGTTATCCATTCCTATGTATAAAATATTCAAAAGAAAAACCAGCAAAGGAGAAAGGAATGGAAATAAAGGATGCTTTTGGTACCCAACATTAGCTCTGGAGAGCCTTGACAGATGATGAGCACTGTTGGACAATTCTTCTCTTATCTGTTGCTTGGGATTGGGGGGGGGGTAATAGGCTGAGTATGTTTTAAGGCCCTGGAATTGGCTCTGTTGTGGAGCCCAGATGTAGCAATGCCAGCTGGTCTATAAATACCCCAACCATGAAGAATTTTGCAAGGATGGCCATAGTAGTTGTGGAGCCCACATTGGGACCACATTGGTACAGCTTAGGCAGGCCACAAAAGAACTTTGTGGCTATCGGGACACTCCAAATACCTGTGTGAGCCAGTAATGTTTGGTCCCAAATGCCCTCCTAACCTCCTAGTACAGGATCCCTATGTGGTCCAATTGGGTCCAGTTGACCTAAGGCTGGTGCTGGCATTTCTACACTACTGCTACACTAAGGAAAACTCTCTTGGGAGAGTTTCTTCATCCACAAGATGGTCTTATGCCATCCAAACACACTGTCATCTTTTGGAAAGGATGTCCTCAGACTATTTAAACAGGCTTCCAAGAAAGCTAGTTTCTTAACTCCTTTGTAGCATGTTGAATATTCCTTAAGTTTCATTCAGATACAATGACTGAAAGAAAGCACAAAATGTGCAATCCAACACACATAAATTGTGTCTTAGTTTGTGTTTCAGAATATAACTATGTATGTACATTGCTGCAATGGCCCTACTTTGAAGGCAATGTAGATGGGACAAAATTGACCTGCATGGCAGCTGTCTGAAAATAACTCCTTTCTCTTCTACATAATCATTCAGTGCCTAGGAGAAAGAGTTACAAATGCTGTAAGTATGAACACCTGAATTTTAAAATGTTTTGTTTGTAACTGGTTGTAAGGGTTAGGGTTCAGTATCAGTAAACTTTTGAGAAATATTTTATCTAGGCTCAGGCCAGAAAGGGGATATACAGCATAATTATTTCTGGGCTGTGGTGGATTGGTACACATCTGTCACAAATCCACCATAGTCCTGCTGTATCAGGAAACCCGACTCTGATGGTGAGTTTTTCCAACATAGCACTATAACTTACCTTGTAGCTAGAGCTGAAAAAGATGGCCACACGTGCGGCACATTTCCAGTGAGCCAGTTTCATCTTGTGGTTAGAGTGCCAGACTTGTACCTCGTAGTCACTGGGTTTGAGTATTCCTCCATGAAGCCACCTGGGTAACCTTAGGCTAATCACAGCTCTTTCTGAGCTCTCACAGCCCCACCTACCTCTGTTGTGGGAAGAACAGAAAGCTTTGTCAGCTGCTTTGAGTCTCCTTAATGGATGAGAAAAGTGAGGTATAAAAGCCAACTCTTTTTTCCAGGTATTTCATGCAATCAAAATATGTGGATGCGTGTGCTAATATATCATGCACAGACAGTACCAGGTGGCTCTAGACTAGAGCCTATCAAAAACTCATGTACTCACTCATGCACCATTGCCTGTAACAAATGGCCTGAGTTGAGGTATTTACATGTTTCAGAAACATGCTATCAGAAGACATACTTTGATATATTAATGGGAAAATAGATATTTACACATTTGCCACCCATAAGCTTTTTAACAAGCTAGTTTGCCACTCTGTCCCTTCCAAACTCCTTGCCTGGGTTCAGTTTCAGCGTCTTCATTCACGGCCATATTTTTTGTAAGGGTAAGGTCTTCCAAAGGACAGACATTTTCACCATCCCTCAAGCTTACTCTGCAACCGAGGAATAATGAATAATAAGCCGATGGTGATGGTTGGAGGAATGGATGGGCCTTTCCTGGATGGAAATTCATTTAGGAACAGGAAAGACAGGTGTGTGCAGAAATCTGGGGCAGCAGCAGTGCTGTGTTTCAAAAGCGGAAAGCCAAAGAGCAGACACAGTACTGGAAGGCACCAGGTGGACGGGGAGCAGTGAAGGCCTTGAGGGCCAGAGAACAGAAGCCAAGACCAGGTGGTTTCACTCCCCTTGCTCCATGACAGACTCTCCAACTATTGGGGAAAGTGTTGCTGAAAACGTCCAGGCCTCTATGGATATCAAGTAAACCACCACGATCACTATTGCATATATTCCTGGCATATCAGCTGTATTTTGTATTTATGATATGGTCAATGGACTAATCATTAATAAATAAACATATTCCTGGCAAAATTAAGTAGGTTGCTTTCCTTTACCACAGCGACAGAAATATAATTTTTGAAACTCCCGCGACGTGCAAGCAGTGATGCTTCTGCAGCTGTGCACGTGTGTGCACGGGCCCGTGCGGAAGAAGAGGCAACCCTTGCAGGGAAGGGAAACCCTCAAACCACATGAGAATACTGTGGAGGCTACAGCGCCCGTGCACGTGTTTGAGACAGAAAATCTGTGCATACTTGCAACACGAGTCGTTTACAAACACGGTTCATTTGGACATATAACGCGCCCTTGTTTTCGGAGGAGAGGCTGGTCCAGCCCCGTCTGAAAGAGACCCCGCCTGCCAGGCTGGACGTCGACCGACGGGTCCCGCGCCCTGTCTAGGGAGGGAGGCACACGAGAGCGAAGGCGGTGTGAGGCGGGGCGGCGGCCTGAGTTGTGGCCGCGCCCCCTTGGTGTGTGGCCATTCGACAACCCGGCTGTCTTGTTAGAGCGGAGGAGGCTCGTTGCGGAAGGGGGGGCGCCGCCTGCGGCTGCTGGGGGATTACGAGGCCGCTCGGAGAAGGGAAGAGCGAGAAGGGGCTGGTGGGCAAAATGTCGGCAGGCGGCGGCGGCGGCGCCTCCTCCGCTGTCTCGGTGCTGACCCCGAATGGGAGGCGCGTGACGGTGCGGGTAGGCCCCAGCACTACTTTGCTCCAGGTGGGTTTGGCCCAGCGGGAGGATTGGCGGGGGGGAGGGGAAGCTGCTGTGCTGGGTTGATAAATCCGCGCTGATTGGCTCTCGGGTGGGAGACGAGGAAATAGGATAATTTTGATTGGATCCCTAGGGAGATACCTGTTTCCCGGAGCGGAGGGAGGGGGGGTGGCTATGGGGGGAGGCATCGGCGTTAATATTTTGCTAATGCTTGTTGCCCGGCATCGGATAGGAATTGCGGGGAGAGGCCTGACTTCCTATGTGCCTGGACTGCAGGTGGCCATCCTTGACGAGGGAAATGCTGCAAGCGGTCCCTGTCAGGGCAGTCCCAGGCATGGAGTAGGAAGGTGGAGTCCTTGGGTGTTTTTCCACTTAGCACTAGAATACCCATTAAGGACCCATTAAGGGTCCTTAATGGGTACTCTAGTGCTAGTGGAAAAACACCCCTTGATCCCTGCCTGGCGTATCCATAGGGGGGTGGTTCCTAGAAAGAGGGTTCAAGAGTGCATGTGCACGAACCGCATTCTGATTGTTCTGACAGAAAAGTGGCCTTTAAAAGATCTACCGGCATCCACATGCACCTGGGCGAAAGGAGTGTCACCTGACCAGAAGTAGTAAAGAGAAGCAACAACGCACACACTGAGGAGGAGACAGGTGTATCCTGTCTATTTCTCCCTTCCTCTGCCTAGTCTATAGCCAGAGTGCCAGCTGCAGAGATGTTTTAGTGCATAAGTCAGAGCTCAGGTACTCTGGAGATATGAGGAAGGAAAAAACAAATCCTTTGGACTTACCTTCAGTGCATGTTGGTTGTACCTTCCATTCCTTCTTGGGACCATGTTGCACTCCCTTCCCATACATCAGCCTGCCTAGTAGCCAAATTTAAACAGGCATTATTTTTGAGAGCTTGCATATTGGAGGAATTGTAGGTAAAATTGTGTTCTAAAAACATTTAAGTCCCAAGTAAAGAAATCAATGCTTTTTGGTGTAGGTAGGTGTGCAGAAGAGTTAAATGCTTTTGGTTGAGATACTGAAAGTTCAGCTTTGTATAATTTCTTAGAGCAAGTCATGTGTTAACCTTAGAATGTATCATAGAAAATATCAAAGGATATTTTTTGCTGTTCTGGAAAAACTAACTTATACCTTTTTATAGTCAAATTCTATTATAGTTTCTTTATAAAACTAAGATAGGACCGCACTTGGAACATTGTGTGCAACTCTGGTCACCATCCCTCAGAAAGTATATTGTGGAACTGGAAAAGGTACAGAAAAAAGCAACCAGAATAATCAAGGAGCTGGGACAGCTTCCTTACAAATCAGGGTGCAACATCTAGGCCTCTTCATCCTTGAAAGATGGCATTTAAAAGGTGACATGAATGACGTATATAAAATCATGCACAGTGTGGAAAAGGTGAACAGAAAAAATAATTTATCTCACAACACTAAAACCAAGAAGCACTTTATGAAACTGATGGGCAGGAGAGTTAGGACTGACAAAGGGAATTATTTTTTCACCCAGTGGATCATTGGTCTGTGAAATTTACTACTAGAAGAAGTGACAGCAACCATCCTGGATGGCTTTAGGGAAGGATTAGATAAATTATCAATGGCTACTAGAGTTTATGCCTAGGTACTGCCTCCATGTTGGAGAGACAGGCAGGATGCCTCTAAAGGCCACATGCAAGAAGTTTGGAGCTGGTGAAGGTTTTGACTTGGTCTTCTGCTTGAGATTGGTAGGCCACTGTATGAGACAGGATGCTGGACTAGGTGGGCTATGCTCTGATCCAGCAGGGCTGTTCTTACATTAATCTGTCAACTATTCTCTCTAATCTTATCTGATATTGGTATTAAAATAGTAATCCCTCCTCACAAGTGTGAAGAACTCATCCCTGAAGACTTAGAAAGCCTGACGGATTGTTAAATGTTCTGAGGGAATTTCCAAAAACCAGAGCTGGTGATCCTGTTGAGGCTCCTGTAGACTTATTGAACAATAAGGCATGAAGGCTGATCAACACTATCGCTCCTGAATGTACTCTTTGGTACTGGGAAGCCTGAGTTGCTCCTGTCATGAAGATGACCAAGCACATTTAAGATCACATACTCAGGCCTACTGAAAGTTTTTCTGAGGGGTGGTAAAAAAGGCTTATTTTGCAGCCTTTGTTGTGTCTTCAAGTAGTTGAGGAGAAAAAAAACCAAGGTCCTTCTAATATGAGAAAACTAAAGATCTTATTATAGTTCTAAAGAAAGATAGTATTATACTGTTTTAACTCAGAGAATCTTCTTATTTGCCTTTTTAAATAATACTTGTACGTATGGTGTATTTGTTATAGCCCATTGCGGCATAGATGAAAGAAGTCATCACCATTTGGGATGATCGTAAAAAGCCACTGAAGAAGACGACCTGTCGAAACGCGTCTGGCTTTAGATCCCCATTATTTGTTTTTTATACACCATTCTTTTTATTGTCTTTTGTATACTGTTATAAACTTTTATAAGATATTATATTTTCACCAGTAAATTTACTATTATTTGTATATAAGGGTGTATATCTTTCCCCCCTTTTTTGGCATCAGGGCACTTTCTTTAGTTTTCTCATATTAGAAGGACCTTGGTTTTTTTCTCCTTGATAGATCTTTTGTGTTCTCTCTGTTGAGTTGATCTATCTGATTTTGATTTTTTTGGGTTGTTCTTTCTTCAAGTAGTTGCCCAGCAGAAATTTTGAGAGTGATGAAGGGGCTGTAGTCGTCTGCCTTCCCAAAATCCAGTACTTCAGCCATTTGAAGCCTGATATAATAAATTTGCAAGGCACTTTGATAAAATCTCTTATCTTTATGCTGACTTGGATGCTGGTAATTGGTGAGGTGTCCAGAGAACCATCTGCTCCAGTTTTGTGGGATTACTTTGTTTGATGCTTGGAGCTATCTTCCCTGTCAGGTGTTCTCATTCCTTGTCTTAGAGTGAGCCATGGAGGGATGACTGGGTAGGGCCAGGATGTGGTGAATGCATTCTTGTGGGGTGGAGTGATGTCATGGTCTTGAAGGAGGCTGTGTGTCAGGCCCAGGTATGCCTGCCATAATTCCCTAAAAGCTGATTGGACAGAATTCCCAGGTGGCATTGCACAGATTGATTGGTTGGGATTCCCAGATAAGACCCTTTTTTAGGGAGAGTGCCCCACTCCGGCAGTGCTCGACTTATATTCTTAAGGTGTTGGAGAGGGTAGTGACTGTGCAGCTGCAATCACTATTGGAGGAAACTGAGGCTGTATCTGAATACAGTAAAAATAGAAAAACGTCTCAAAGGCAGCTTGAGGAGGCAGTGTTTGCATGCTACCACTTTGATTCACATTAAAAACTATAAAATGCATTTCCAAAATGCATTTTTTGGCCTTTAATGTGGGTTAGAGGTGGGATGGAAACACTGGCATCTATGTGCTAGGACGTCTAAGCCACTTTAGAGCTTGTTTTTAATGGATGTGGGTGCACTTTGGGTTTCTTAAGCCATTTCAGTGGCTTCTTGCTTGTCATTGGGGGAGAATCAGCCTTGGTCATCCTGATGGAGAGAGATGGAGGGAGGTAAACTCTGGGTGTTTTTCCATTGTCACTAGAAGTACCCATTAAGTACCCATTAATGGGTACTAAATGGCATTTTTGTATTCATTAATGGGTACTTAATGGGTACTTCTAGTGACAGTGGAAAAACACTCTCCCCACCCCCCCACCCCCCACCCGGGTGAATCCTGTTTGATTTCTAAGCAACTTTTGATACTGTTGACCATGGTATCCATGTAGATTGCTTTTGGGAGTTGTGAAACGCTGTTGTGGTGGTTCAGCTCCTTTCTTTGAGGATGATCTCAGAAAGTAATGTGTCCTGGTAGTTAGGCTGCTAGGTGTCATGGGGTGCTACTTTGACCCAGGCATTTCCAGTGGGAATGAATGTCTATTTCACAATCCCCACCCAATTTTTATAGTGTTTATAACATTTTTAACCTTAGGCCTGTTTGCACTTGGCTTCATTCTGGAATATGTCCTGGAATAGAGGCCTACTGTTCACATGCTGGTGCAGGCTACAGCAGGCCTCAAGTGAGGCCTCCCAGTGTCTGCATTATCATGCAGACAACAGAACCCTATCGTGATATATATTCCCAAAATATGACCAAGTGCAAACTAGGCCCCTTGTTTTTAAAAAAAATTATTAACTGCTTCAGGATTTTGATATGAAGAAACAGTATTAAACATTTTTAAATACAGAAAGTTAACTCTCATGTTTCTCAATTTAGAATCTGCCATATCAAATCATTTAATTTTCTTGGTCTAATGTACTGTAGTGATCTGCAGTGTGTATATAAATAAGGTTTCTTTTCAAACTTTCTACCCCTTTGAGAAAACCTCTCTCTCTCAGACCCACTCCCACTGTTAAAGTTGTACAGCAATTTGACCCATAGGCATGAATCAGGAGGAGGGTTTGAAGGAGTTATGTTACATCAGGGAAAGAAACTGCTCTGCGATATGTTTTCAGTATATCACCCTAATTACCTCTGCATTCTAAATTAACTTTTTTTAGGTTCTGGAGGAAGTTTGTGGGAAGCAGAATTTCAATCCTAATGATTATGATCTCAAGTGAGTATTGTATGTTTGTTTACAACCTGGCATTCTGCTGTATACGCTTCATTAATTCTCCAATGAAACATGGTGCAGGTTCCACAGTGTCACCTATGGGGGAGAAGCCAAGCAGAAAGAAATGCAGTGCCATATGGGCATGTTGTAACAAACTTGCACTGCATCTGTAATGGCTTCCGTTACTCCCAGCTTGGTCTAGTGGTTAAGGAGCCAGACTCTTATCTGGGAATACTGGGTTTGATTCCGCCCTCTCCCATGAAGCCAACTGGGTGACCTTGGGCTAGTCACAGCTCTCTTCTGAGCTCTCACAGCCCTTCCTACCTCACAGGGTCTTTGGTGTGGGGAGAAGAAAGCTTTGTCAGCTGCTTTGAGTCCCCTGAAATGAGTTAGAAAAGCGGGGTAGAAATGCCTCCCTCTCCCCCCTTACAGGCTTTGGAAGGGACCATGCACCCGTATGAGCACCCAGTGCTTCTCCCAGCAGCCCAGTGAATGTAGACTAATTTGCTCTAGATGCAGGCTTCCTCACAGAGCTCAAGGCTGTTTCAGTTTTTTCAAACAGTGATTGGCACCTCTCCTTGACACTCCTTTAACGTTAGGGATGTAGAACCTGTGGCTCTGAAGTTTAACTTCCATAATCAGGATGATGAAAACTAGAGTTCATCAGTGTCTAGTGAAGGCCCTAGGCTGACTTGAGTTAGTAGCTTGTTCTGTAGGGATGTGTAGCCCAAAATTTAAAATGTTTTGACCTAAAAGGGATAAATCTTTGTCATCAAGTTAACTTTCTGTTCATCCGCAGTTGCATTTTCATTCAAGAAAATGTGCTGAATCATCTAGCACGGTGGTTCCCAATGTGGAGCAAATGTCCCACTCCGGGGGGGGGGGGTTGATTTTTTAAGGGGAGCAACTCAAGAATGAGTTTTTAAAGGTGGATTTTTTGCATGGCCTCTTAGGTTTCCTCCATGTGAATAGGAGTTCAATTATGAATAAGAATTATATGTCACAGGGGGAAGGGAATCAGGATTTTAGAGATGCTTAGGTGGGGTATGGCCAAAAAAAGTTGTGAACCACTGATCTAGCAGTTGCACTTGCAGCTAGTCCAGTTTAGAAACCAGGATAGACAATCACAGGATGGCAGTTTGATTTATATTATCTGTCGCAGCATAAGTTTCCAATGCCCTGTGTCCTGTATAGTTTGGAAAGAACAGTAGCTATTCATTTTATACAGCTTCTGTTCATTTCAATGGCTTTTACAGAGGAAATCATTTTGGTTGATTGTGTGCTGCACATCTGTTGCTGTATCCACCAAAGAATACTAAGAATCTGATTTCATTTCATTTTGCCTGTTTCTGGTTGATACATACGTACCCTATATCAGTTCTTCTCAAGTGCCAGCAGCGTTTGAGCAGCATTCCCACTTTCTGTCCAAATGTTTTGCTTTGTATGGAAACAGCTGCTGTTTTTAAAATTACTTGACAATGCTTCTCATAAAAATTAAATTAGGTTTGTGGAAAGTTGGATGGCTTCTGTTTCTATGTGTTTTTGTTCTTAGGTGCTGTATTACATTAGCCATAGAATACCAATGTAGCATAGAAATTAAAGTGTTGGACTGAGATCTGAGAGATCCAGGTACAAATCCTTGCTTGGCAACCTTGGCAGTCACTGTCTCTCGGCCTAAACTAACTTACTGAGGAGTCACAAGGATTTGATGGAAGGAAAAGATAAATTGTATTTTTAGGAAAGAAAGGCAGGACATAAATGCAAAAATAAGTGAATGAATGAAGCAAGGAAGCCATTGGATGGGACATTTTGGGCTTGGATCCAGAAAAACACAGTATCTTGCAGTGGATGTGGAGAAAGAAACTGAAATCCCAGATGTGCAGGAACAAATCCTCATTTGTATACTGGCCATTGTCAGTATAATCAACATCAGCTTCCTTTTTGTGTGAGTGTTTGCTGATTGCTGGAGATTCATGGCTCACCTGAAATATAATGGAGAGAGAGACTTTTTATATGTCCCCTTTGGTGTATCACATATGTTAGAACAGAAAATAAGGCTGTAGGTGTTTTAAATATTTCTGTGGTGCTTGGGAATCAATACTTTGGGGTCTGTCCCAAAGTATAGTAGTGGTTTATTGTGTTTTTAAATTGGGATTTTAGTTTTTTAAACTGTTGGGTTTTTAAAAAATCTGTTACCTACTCTGAGGGTGTTTTTCCACTGTCAAAAGTACCCATTTTTGCATCCATTTAAGACCCATTTGGGTGTGAGCTGGATGACCCCATTTCCACTATGGCACCCATTAGGGACCCGATTGTTTCCACTGCCATTGGGGAAATATAGATCTAATGGGTACATTTCGGCCTTTAATCTGGATTTTCTGTAGACCCCATTAAAGGGGTCTACAATGGGGTCTTCTCCCAGAAAATCAGGATTAAAGGGAGCCTGTTTCCACTGGAAACAGGCAATGGGGTCCAAAGGAGGCTAGGGGGAGGGGATGCACCTTTGGGACCCCCCCAATATTCACTTTGAAGTTGCTTCGAAGACTGCCCCCCACTGCCCCCAAGAACACCTGGGGTAATGGACCGACCCCTTGTGGGTCGATCTGGATTCCCCAGATGGGTGCAAAGCTGTTTCCACAGCAGGGGTGTTACCACCCATTCCTAATGGGTGCTACACCTCCTGTGGAAACACATTGGGTGCTTCCCTTAATCTGGATCTACTAGATCCAGATTAAGAAATGTACCCATTCCTTAGATCCAGATCTTCTTAGATCCAGATCTAAGGGTTGCAGTGGAAAAACACCCTGAGACTTCACAATAAAGGATGGGCTGGAAGTTGTTGAGGGTGTATAGTAATTATGGCTTTAAGAAAAGATTTGATAAATTAATGGAGGACAGGTGCATCAGTGGCTACTAGAATGAATGCTTAGGCCCTGCCTCCACATTGGAGAGACAGGCAGGATGCCCCTCAAGGCCATTTGCAGGGAATTGAGAGCAGATTAAAGTTTTGCCTTTGTCTTCTGTTTGAAATTAATGCCCAGAAGCAACTGATGGGCCACTGAGTGAATTGGGGTGCTGGACTAGATGGCCCGATTGTATGTTCATGATTATATGAGAATAACTCATTGCTTGGAAACTGTTCATGTAGTATTTCTATAGCAAAATTCCTTTATTTCCCTTATTAAGCAGGAGCCATATATTGGGAAAATTTTGCTCACCTGGGGACAGGTAGAAACTTGTATGTCTTCTATAAGTGAAATCTTTTACAGTGTTTGCTCTTTATAACAACGGATTACTGCATATAACTTCATAGAAGGGGATTACTGTACCTGAAACTGTTACCTGGACATGGTTGAGAGCAGCAATCTTGTGTTTGACTTGTATGGTTGACAGCTATGTGGCCTTGTTCCTTAAAGGTTACCAGCACTGTGGTAGATGGTCACAGAAAGTGACTAGCATGTGCTGTAGAATACTTGAAAAAGACCTGGTACATTTAAAGATGGATTTTTCTAGGCAAGGGTCAGCAACTTTTGCTGCTCTTAGATGTTGGATGTTGTTTCTGGTCATCTTTAAAACTGCCATCTCTTCTCTGAAATTCTGACATAAAATATTTTTTTT
>MTQE01002208.1:36321433-36335934 GCA_014337955.1 Aspidoscelis marmoratus
TTTTTTTTGTCTCTGACACTGCTCTACTTTTTGGGAAATCTGTGCCTTTTGTCAAGATCCAGGTTTTCAAAAATAGTTTCATGCTACATGTGAGGGCTATAGATGTTTCCAGAGTGCAAAATCGAGGAAAGCCTATTTCCTTCCAGAACAAATAGAATGTCACATGGGCAAAATAGAATATGAATATGTTAAATAACTAAGCAAGCACTAGGAATACCTATTGTCTGTGAAATTGGTGATCTCCATAACTGCATAAAGCAAAATATGTGTTATTGCTGAGTTTGAACCTTCCTTCTCTGTGTAGTACAATTGGTTCAGCCCAGTTTTAGCTGTCTTCTGATGAAAGCCCTCTGATAACTTCACTGTTCCAAACTCTGTTTACCAGAGATCTTTAACTGCAGCTAGCTAGGACTGCACCTGGGATCTTTATTTATACTTGCCCTGCTGACAAATGGAGCTCATGTAACATTTCTATTCTAATATTTTCCTCCACAAAATAATAGCACGGTATTCTATAGCCATTATGGACAGAATCTCTTTCGCTCTTGAAATGGTGCACTGATAAATAGTCTGATGTATCATCAGGGCAAAAGGTCATTACTGTTCTTGTTTTTTGTTGTAGATTTCAGAGGACCGTGCTGGATCTTTCTCTACAATGGAGATTTGCCAATCTACCCAACAATGCTAAACTGGAGATGGTGACGGTGTCACGTAACAGAACAGGGATTGAGAACACGGTAGATTCTGTTCAGTTCTAGCTCATTTCCACCACATGTATTTTTGTTAAAGAGCTAATGAATTATTTCCTTAAGTAGATCCTTCAGTTATTTATGGCGTTTATATCTTGCTTTTCCTCAGATATGCTATGCTTATCTTGAGGGTAAAAACATTTTTTAAAGGAAGCTGAAAAGGCAAGGGAGAAGAACATGGGTTTTTTATATACTTTGCTATCATTTATTAGTATAAGGGAGAATTTTGTATATATGGCATTATATTTCTTTGTTTAAGGAAGGAGCATGATCAAAGATGGAGAGTTCCTGCTAAGCAGAAGTGAATAAAGGAGGAGGAATGAGACTAAGCAACTAAAACTTTAGAAGAAGTTGTATAAACATAATTTTCTTGTTAGACATTTATTTGCCTTCTTGAATGGAATATCAAATTTTATTTTATTCATATCCCATCCCATCCCCTGAAGGCCTTGGGATGGCTTGCATATTGAAGCATCAGAAATATAAGAGTGAGAAAGAAATCTCAAAATGACTTAATAGGAAGAAATCAGTAGCGTCCTGAAAGGATCATCCACTGAAAAAAAATTAACAAGATTCTTATTTCTCCATTCAATACAAGAATAAGCATTGGAACAATTCTACCAGAAGAACTTCAGAAACTATCACAAACTGAAGTAAAAATGACCTGGAGGAATAAGAGTATCTTTGTTGAACAGCAGAAATAAGTCACTGCTGGTGTTAGTCTTTTCAGTGCACAACCTCATGCTCTGTATGAGAAGACAAGGGAAAAAAGGCCTAAACCAGGAAGTTCCTTTATTAGAATTTCACAGTATTAGTATCCTGCCCTTTGCCCAAAGGTCTCAGGGCACTTCACAATATTTAGCAAGACATCAAAAAAATTTAGCTGGAGCAGGCAGCATTTCCAAGGGTTGCTGGTCTTTTTTGTCTCTTGGTACCTGGTACCACTTCCTGCGCTATGAGTGGATTGGGAGGGAATTAAATACAGCCCAGAGGTGGAAGCTACTATAAAGAAGATCCTCTCTCATGTCCTCTCACCTTTTACTGTTGACTGGCTCTAACAAGAAGGCTTCTCCCATTGATTTAACAGGTAGACAACTGTATTTGGGAGGTGACGCTGGCTTGGGTACTTTGGGCCCAGGTAATTTGTAGCTTTGTAAGCCAGTGGAAGCATCTTGAATTGATGTCATTGGCAAAATGCCAAATTCCTGACATACTTCAACTTTGACCGTCTGTGCTAAACCAGGTAAAATCAAAAGATAGTATGGGATCTTACAGACCTATAGCCCTGCTTAGTCAGGATTATAAAAAATTACAAAAATACTGACTGTTAGACTACAGCAGTTTATTACAAATGTTCTAGGCCCAGAACAATTTGGTTTTATGCCTTGTAGGATGATCTCCAAACAATTTATATTAAATTCCATTTATAAATGTAAGGTAGAATAGAGATCCATAGGTTTATTTCTTTAGCTGTCTTTTGACATCTGGTGATTGAGACTGTTGGATATAATTATATGCATGTGGTGTTGGAAGGAATGCAACGTGATAATACATTTCTATACCAGCCAACAAATATATAGTGCTAATAATGCTCAAATTAAGGTAAATGGTACTCTTTCTGAATTTTTTTTATTTCAAGGGGAACTAAGGTTGATCCCCTCCCCTTTTCTGTATGTCCTTGGTATAAAGCCTTTGGCTAGAGATATAAAAATTAATTATAAAATTACGTGAACCGAAAATGGCAGGGAAGACAGCAAATTTAATTTATATGCTGAAGTATTTACCCTTAGATGCTTAGACAATTTCATTAATTTAAATAAACTTTGTTAGAGATTTTCCAACATAAAATAAAAAAAGAAAATTAGGTAGGAGATAAGAAATAGAGGAAGAGATTTTGGGTGCTCAGATTGTGACTAAATGTGGCTGCGTGCACCTGATGAGTTCCAATAAGAATTAAGTTGCCTATGTGCCTCCTGGTGGTCAAAGTAAAGATATAAATACATCCTAGGTCAGTGATGGCCAACCTATGACACGCATGTCACAGGTGACACGCCAAGCCCTTTTGGGTGACACACATGGTCACCCTGGCACCTGGGCGTGTAGTGCTTGCTTGTTCTTGAAGTGTGCAAAATACCAACTTTCAATTGAAGATTTAGCAAACAAAATTCACCAAGAACTATTTGTTTTTGCTGTTAATAAAATACATATATCAAAAATAAAACTTTTTTACTAGAGCTACAAATATCACAAAATTATGGATATTTCTACAAGTGACACAGCACCTGAGTTAACCTAGGTTTTCTTGAGAATTTTGACACACCAAGCTCAAAAGGTTGACCATCACTGTCCTAGGTTGTACCAAAGATTGAGTCATGTACCTCTAGTAAAAGGGGGCTTGACCACCACCCCTGAAAATTATTGATAGATAAATGGTAAAAGGTTGAACATTAGATTGTGGCTTCTAATAAGAACAAAACCAGTCGTAAACTGCTGTTGAAGTAAAGCATCTAAACATATTAACCCTGTGATCTTTCCGTCCCCATGAGAGTTGAAATATGGGACTGTGTTGTTCAGCCCTGCACTTCATGCTCATAAGCACCACTGGACCATAATTCCAAAGCATTAATAAATGGAATGCGACTTGATTCATTATACCTCAGAGCTACCAGATGATTTCTCTGGAGTAAATGACAGGTAGGAAGATGGAAGTGGGGCAAAGACTCTGCAGTTAGTGGCTCTGATTTGCTCAGTTGTCAGGCCAGAATGCTTATGGATCTTGAATATTTTGTTGGCTGCAGCAGTTGCACAAATTTTCTTGGCTTGGAGTGCTTTTTTTGGAATGGGCTCCACTGTCTGTACTTGATCCAGTGCTAGGTATTGATATGTTTGCTTTGAGTATGTGTCCTTCACAGGTGTGGGATGGATTAAAATGGTTATTTACTAATGAAGTCTGTGGTCAGAACAGGAGATTGTTTAAAGGAAATACATGGTCTGATGTTTATTTCTCAAGCTGTATTTTTAAATGCCTTAAATTTCTTGGAGTGTCTTATAACAATGTCTTCCTGCAAGACTGTGATCTTGAACATAGTTTTGCATATGAATTCCTGAAATTGGTTGAACATTGCTTGTGTAAATGTCAGTACTGTGATCTAGACAGACGGTATGTTCTTACATGTTGAAAGCATGAAATAAACTTATAATATCTTTGAGAAAAAGAATATTAAGGACTTTAGGAATTAAGTAATTCTTAAGTCCATTTCCCCCCCCCCCTGGCTTTTGAAATAATGTGTGCAAGGCAATGAAAGTGGATCCCTTTGTGGTCAGGGGAAGTGTAGTGTTACAAAGAACTAATGCAGCAATTCAACCATAAATCAGTCTTAAATTTGCGTGTTTGTAAACTTAGAAACTAATTGGCAGGGTTTTTCCTGTGCTGGATAAAAAGATTAATATTTATATGTAGCTTGGGATTTCTATGAAGTTTTCTTTTAATTGCCTGAATATGACTTTCGTGACATGCCTGCCTTTGAACTGCTGCCTAAAAAACTGATGCAGTTGGCCGTGTGTGTTACTGGGCAAGAGTCTAGTGGCCTGGTGATGTCGGCTGTTGGCACTCTTGTATAGCCAAGGACAATCTGAAGGCTACTCTTGGGTAGTTAGAGAAATTGGGAAAGCCAAGATAGTAGTGGGATTAAACTATTTTAGCCCTTATGGTTGGTGTCTGGTTTCCTCCACTTCACCACGCCCTCAGTGCCCACTGCCCATATTGCACTTCAGGTTTTCAAGTGAACTTCACGACTCTGCTTCATTTTTGCTTTTCTAGAAGTGCATTTTTCATACTTTCTGGACGGATCAAGGGCACAAAGTGAGCTTCCTTTCATTGAGGACACAGGGTAGTACACAATCCATCAAAAGAACAAGATAAAACAAATAATTAAATACAATAACATGAAAACAAAATATAATGGAAGAAATAAAAGGATGCTTACTAGTTACCTGCTAAAGTCTTGCACACTGGGTGCTGAAAGACATCCAGTGTTGGTGACTGACGTATCTCCAAGGGTTTTTTCTGTGGGGGCCACCACAGAAAAGGCTATCTCCCTAGCTGCTGATCCAGCTTTAAGTGTAAGCATAAAAGCAAAGCTGTTTGCAGCTCCTCTAAATTCCAAGTAGGTCAGAATGATTAGTAATCTTTGGCCACGTCCCCACGCACTTTGTTTAATGTGGATTGGACTATTTTTAGTCTGGATGTGAGGCTGAGTTTGAATTGAGCCATCTCCATGCGTTTGCTGATAACACAGGCTCAATTCGAATACAGGTGTCCCCATGCAAACTGCGCTAACCCCTGCACATGGAAACAACATCTTTTTCTCTCTGCCCCCGCTCTCCTCAAAGGAAGCCGGGTTGACGTTACCAACCCCTGTGTCACCTTCTTCCCCGATCGCGGCACATAGGGCTGAATGGCAATAATAATATGATATAATAAAAATAATATGAAAAAGCTGGATCACTTTGCAAAGCCGCTATGGGGTTTGGCAGTATTTTACTGGAGGTGCCGCCTGCTGCAGTGATGACAAGGAAGCGTCACCCAACGCCATTCCTTCCTTTTGTGGCACATAGGGCCGAAAGGCAATAAAAATATAACAGTAAAAAAAAATTGTTCTGCAAAGCCACTATGGGGTTTGGTGGCAGTTTACCAGAGGTGCACAACTCTGCTCCACCTGGTATGGCAGTTTAGCACTCATGCACAATTTAACTTAAATTATCATGCCTGGCTTGGCAATCGGGGACTGGGGGTGGAATAACGGTCACAGAAAGAGACTCGTGGGATGGCGATTACATCTTTCGCTGTAAAACTGGGGCGCTCAGTTATTGTATGCACATTTCAGAAGCTGCTATTTGTGTTGCACATTCACCTGGCTTGGCAATTGGAGAAGGGGGGTGGAATAATGGTTGTGGAAAGAAACTCGTTTCTGTTCATTCACCATTTGTTGCCAAGAATGCCCAAACAGTTCCGATCCCCAACACACAGGACAGGAACGGTGAGCATAGGATGTGAAACCCTGCCTGCTAATGACGCGAATGTTGATCTCCATGCCAAATAGCCCGGGAGCGTCCCCATGCGCAGACTTGGCCTCCAAAAATGATGCAGACTCAGCTCCCAAACCGTGCTGAGAACAGTTTTCTGGAGGACTTTTTTTTTTAATTTTAGTTTTATTTATATAATAACATCAACACAAAAACAATAACATTGTGAATATACATACACATAGGTCCTTTCACCTTCCCTGCGTGCGCTCAGTTGATAACATTATATTGTTTTTCTCTGGAGGACTAAATTTAGCATGGATTTGGGCGATTTGGTCCACATATAGTCCACTTAGGGGGCTTTGCATGGGGATGTTCCTTACCAAATTCAGATTTGATTTGGACTATAAAGTGCATTTGTTCACAGCCTTTAATAAATGAACTAAGGTAGTCCATGATCACTATGACCAGCTCTGTGAAAACAAGGGTATGGCCATGTAGATGAGGACACTTACAGTGCAATAATCCTGTTTTGTGTATATTTCAAGCCTAGCCTTTTGGACATCCTATCTGCAATTAATCCTAAAAAAGCAAATCCTCTTTGTAATGATATCATTGCTACTAAATCCTTTGGGGAGACCTCCTGCCGTGTCTGTCTTATTAGTTCGTATAACTTATCTCATATTAATTATTCTGCAGAAAGTGCCCTGATGTACTTCTGAAGTTATGCAGTCTGTGGCTACTGTGTTGCTATTTTGAACTTGAAAACCTTTTCCAAGAATTATGTATGTTATAGGGTGTTTTTCCACTTAAGAACATAAGAGAAGCCATTGCTGGATCAGGCCACAGCCCATCTAGTCCAGCATCCTGTCGCACACAGTGGCCCACCAAATGCTCATGGGCATCTCAAGCAGAGACAAGGACAAACCTTCTCCTGCTCTCAAGTTGCAGCAGATGGCCTTAGAAGCGCCCCGCTCCCCCCCACCCAGCCTGAAAGATGCACCTAGGCATTCGTTCTAGTAGCCACTGATACATCTGTCATCCATAAATTTGTCTAACCTTACCTTAAAGCCATCTAGACTGGTAGCTGTCACCACCTCTTAGCGCTAGAGTACCCATTAAGGACCCATTAAGGGTCCTTAATGGGTATTCTAGCGCTAGTGGAAAAACACCCATAGCTTTGTTTTTGGAGAAGCAATATTGCATCCGAAACTTGATATACAGTGGTACCTCGACATACAAGTGCCCTGACATACAAGTGTTTTGAGATACAAGCCGCCGAGCGAGTGATATTTTGCTTTGAGATGAGAGCAAGATTTGAGATACGAGTATGTAAATACAGTACAGTACATAACAAAAACAACCGAGGTGGTGTTTTGGGAGCTGGAATGGATTAATGGGAAAATTGCTTTGAGATACGAGCGATTTGACATAAGAGCAAGGTTACGGAACGAATTAAACTCGTATGTCAAGGTACCACTGTACATTATCAGCTGTTTATTTTAGGTCATTGTTTGTAAATGCTCATTGTCTCCTGTTCTAGACCATTTGTCACTGTACATTAGGATGTGACATGCCAGATGTGACCTTAAGCAAGTTGCCAAGCACCACTATAGCAAATGTTATTTGGGATAAGCACTCTTGTGCTGATTTTCTGGATTTTCTTTTTAACAGGTACGAATTGCCTTGCAGTTGGATGATGGCTTTAGGCTGCAAGACACATTTGGTTCTAGCCAGACCTTGTGGGATATTTTAAACCATTTTGCACAAACAAGGTGAGTGCTGAAAGAAAAAAAATGTGAAAAATATTTTAGGAAGCCAGAGATATAAGACAGACAATTAGGATACCACCAAATGAATGGAAGCTGTATTTCTACTTTAATAAAGGATCCAACTGGATTTAAGATTTTAGTGTGTTTAATTATGTTGTGTTCTGTCACCCTATGTTCACTGAACAGATTTATAGCGATGACTGTTTTTTGGGGGCAGAACTAGATTATACTGCATTTTGTAATATACTGTAGAAATGATAGTTCATTCCAGATGAGACTGCTGTTTTGTTTTAGAGAAATTGCATAGCATTTTTGCTTAAAACAGGTACTCTAACTTAACTTGAACTTGGCTTGACCTGATGCAGTGTGATCTGCATGTAAAGGGAACAGTACTGACTTGGTTTATGTCTCAGTTGCATCATTCAAATTTTTTTAAATAAGCCTTTTTTGCTGCTGGTAAACAAAACAGAACTAAATGTATATTACTGAGTCATAACTACTTAATACACCCAGAGACAATGGTCTTTTTTTCTGTTTAAAGTCAGGATAAGGAAATCTATTGCTGAGTAATGATTATTCCTTACAAACCTGCTATTAATCCATCTCAAAATGTAGCCTTCTACAGGTGTTTGTTGAAAAAGAAAAGGTTCCAAGTGGATAGGGAATATAGTTGTGAGTGTTAACTGTTCAGTTCTTTTAAAATTAGACTCAACCTGTCTGTTGTACATCTTTAAGAGAAAAGGAACAAGAAGGGCAAGTAGGTACCCACACATTAAAGAGCAAGTGTTCTGCAGAGGACCATGGAACAAGGAAAAGATTATGGGTGTTTTTCCACTGTCACTAGAAGTACCCATTAAGTACCCATTAATGGGTACAAAAATGCCATTACGTACCCATTGGTACTTAATGGGTACTTTTAGTGACAGTGGAAAAATACTCCATGTGTCCCCTTCTCTTAGCTTTATTTCCACTTGTACTCTTTACAGACTATTTATGATACTTCTGTTTTCTAGAGGGCTCAAGACAGTGGACATTGTTCTCCTCCCTTCTGTTTTATCCATCCAGTAACCCAATGAGGTGGTGATTGGCTCAAGGTCACTCATTGAGCTTCATATGCAAGGGGGGATTCAGACTCAGAGACTTTGAGGCCCTTCCCTGCAGCGGTGCCACTATATTGCATGGCATGACCTGTTGAGCCTTGGCTGTTTATGTACAAGGTGCTCTTTGTTCAAGTCTTTAGTGGTCTTTCTTCCCACTTGGTGTCTTTGTGGGATTAGTGTATGTTTGTTCCTCAATAACTGTACAGAATCTGCTTGTTGAATGTATCTCCCATATGGTTTTGAACACCTTTTATGGGACTTGTAGAATGACCTGAGGCATTATGATACATCCCTATTTTTATTGATTGATGTACGTTTCTGTCCCACTTTACACCCTGAGCTCTCAGGGTGGGTTACAATAAAACCAGTGCGATAAAACCAAAATATACAATTAAAAATTGAATCATTCAAATTCCAACTAATAACATCTGAAAAGGGGTACAGTTACCTCTTTAGCTAAAGGCTGAGGTAGAGATGTGCAACTTTTACCTTGTCTAAAAGTGTACAAAGATGGGACTAGATCTCAAAAGGGAGGTTATTCCATCCTTGACTGCTAAGAGTAGTGGTACTACCATGAGGGCTGTCTTGCCAAATCCTAACTGATTGGCAGGCCTGTGTGGGAAAAGGCATTATCTTAGATATTTGAGTTTGAAGTTGTTCAGCATTTCTTAAGTGAACATTCAAATCTTGAATTTAGTTTGTTAGCTGATTGACGATCAGTGCAGTTCCTATAAGACTGATGTGATATGCATCCATCCAGGAAGGCTGTTGTGTTCTGCATTAATTGCAGCTTCTAAACTGTCTTCAAAGATAGCCTCATGCAGAGTACATTGCGGTAGAGCAGTGACTTTGTAAAATGTGGTTGTGCAAGTGTCATGAGATGCTGTGTGTGATACGACGATGTAAAACAGATCTTCTCTCACCGGCTTTGTCCCCCCCCCCCCCAAAAAAAATTTTTTTAGTGACTTTGGCGTTATCCATGCAAGGGTCCTCCATGTGTCTGAGGGTGAGATGAACAAATAGCCCCAAAGACTCTCTGAGGAGTGACAAGGGTAGTGGTTTTGGAAGCCTCTTCAAGTGCTATTCTGAATTACCACGGTGGCCAGGGGTTGAATACATGACTGGCAATGCAGATGTAGTTCCCTTGGGAAGGGATCTCCACCAACATGTCTGGTATCACTTAGTGATTCTGACTGCATTTGGGGGGCCACTGCAGCAATGTCACAGTAGCATTGCCACAATGCTCCAGGGTGGTGCTTACCTGCTCCTAGGACAGCTGCTTGTTGCACCTTGTCTTTTTTAGGGGCCATTTGGATGAAGTCAGGTACCTTCCCTCCTGATCTGAAGCCTTATGTGCAGTCAGAACCTTTCCTTTCCTTGTAAAATAAGGAAATGTGACAGCCAGGGAAACTGTGAACTTTGAGCAAGCAAGTATGGTATAACTAATAGTGTTGTTCAAGCTTTGGGTGAAGGCATTTTGTGCTTCTGGTGGCATATGATTTTGTCTGCCTTGGACGCAGTGTATGAGTATGCAGTGGCTAAGCATTCAGATGTTTCTGTGATGGTTTGCCTCCCTCTTGCTGCAGCCCATATTCAGTGCTTGCTTCTTTCTGAAGTAGATTCAAGAACAATAGCCTGTCTTTAAAAACAAAATGTCAAACCAATAATCTGTACTCCAAAGACAACTTTTGTTACATCACTTTGTTTCTTTTGTGGCTTAGAAAGCGAGGCTTCCTAAATCTTAGGCAATAGATACAAATTCAGCTGGAGAGCTTTTAACATACCCCCCACATGCACATATGCTGGTAAGCAGGCTTGCCTAACATTCGGGAAAGAGCCGTCAACTTAGTGCACTTTCCATTAGCTACAATTCTTGAATACTGGATTGCCTCTGTGATTGAAAGGGAATGCTTGGTTCTGATCAATTTTAAGGCCTTTTTCTGTAGTCCACATGTAGCTTTCGTAGCTTTCATAATTTGTAGTTCTTTTTTTTCAGGAGGAGAAAGTATTGTAACAGTCCTATAAAGGAACCATGGCCTGTTGTCATCCTAGGACTTCTAAGCTGAATGATGAAACTATCAGACAAAGGGTGGGGTGGGTGGGTGGGCCAACTTGAACTCTAGTTTGAATAACAACAAGCAGATGAGCATTGTTTGTCTGCTTGTGGATTTAGAATTTCTGTATTTTCCCTCCAGACACTTGTAGACATAAACTCTGCAAGTGATGTTGTTTATGTCAGAACGCTTCAATGTGTGACTGCCGCAGAAGATTCTTAATTTTGGCCATTTACAAAAGATGTATGCAGTATCTCTTTGCATATGTCTTGGCTTGTACCCAGCAGTTTGTTATGCATATGGTACTGAATAGAACTTTCAGCAAAGGATTCTTCCCTTCTGTTGGGCTAGCAATTTTCTGAAAATGCTTAGTTCTTGGGTAAATGAAACATTGCAGTACTTGCAAATTTGTTTGGTTGGCTTCTCTTTATAAAGCAGAATGTAAGTTTGCTGTGTACTCTGCATGGTTTGTGAGACAGTTTGGTCTAGTGGTTAAGGAGCTGGACTCTTATCTGGGAATACCGGGTTCGATTCCTCCCTCCCCCATGAAGCCAGCTGGGTGACCTTGGGCTAGTCACAGCTTTCCTCTGAGGTCTCACAGCCCCACCTACCTCACAGGGTGTGTGGTGTGGGGAGACGAATAGAAAGCTTTGTCAGCCACTTTGAGTCCCCTTAAATGGGTGAGAAAAGCGGGGTAGAAAAACCAACTGTTCTTCTTTTTAGGCAGACGTCCTTTTCTCTTTATCTCACAGTCCTGTGGTTCTGTTTCTTTTTTTGTGAAGTGATGCAGATGATGTTGGGGCCCTATTTTAAATAATTTAATATACATTTCTTTTTTTTTCTTTTTCTCAAATTTGTCAAGATAAGTGCTTTCCAAATGGTTTCCTCTTTTTCCTTTCATTCTTGATCATATTATGAAATAAAAAGTCTTTCTAAGTGTGTGTTTACAGAGAGATAAATGCCTAAGTACATCTTTCAGGCTGGGGGGAAAAGCAGGACAGTTCTAAGGCCATTTGCTGGGATTTGAGAGCAGGAAAAGGGTTGTCTTTGTCTCTGCTTGAGATGCCCATGGGCATTTGGTGGGCCACTGTGTGCGACAGGATGCTGGACTAGATGGGCTGTGGCCTGATACAGCAGGGCTTCTCTTATGTTCTTATAGAGATGGGGGGACATTTTAATAAATCTGGATCTAACTTACTTTGAAAGTACCTGCTGTCTAATAAAGTACAGTTGTGAGAAAAACAAAGTACACCCTCTTTGAATTCTATGGTTTTATGTACCAGTACTAGATGGGCTGTGACCTGATCCAGCAGGGCACTTTTTACATTCTTATGACATAATGAAAAACATCTGGTCCTTAGAAAGTCTTAAAATTAGGTAAATACAACCTCAGATGAACACACAACAGATTCCACTATTCCATTATTTATTCAACAAAAATGAAGCCAAAATGGAAAAGCCATGTGTGAAAAACTAAGTACACTCCATGAATCAATAGCTTGTAGCACAACCTTTAGCAGCAATAACATGAAGTAATAGTTTTTGTTATGACTTTATCAGTCTCTCACATGGTTCTGGAGGAACTTTGGCTCTCTCTTCTTTACATCATTGCTTCAGCATTGAGGCTTGTAGGCATTCATTTATGCATTGCACTCTTAAGGTCCTGCCACAGCATTTCAAGTGGGTTGAGGTACGGACTTTGAGTGAGCCATTGCAACACCTTGATTCTTTTCTTTTTCAGCTACTCAGTTGTAGATTTGTTGGTGTGTTTGGGATTATTGTCCTGTTGTAGGAACTACTTCTGGCCAAGCTTTAGTTATTGGACATTTGACTTTCACATTTTGTTATACAGAGGAGTTCATGGGCAGCTCAATGACTGCAAGGTGCTTAAGTCCTGTGGCTGCAAAACCAGCCAACATCATCACCCCCTCCACCACCATCCTTGAAAGTTGGTATGAAATGTTTGTGCTAATATGCTGTGTTTGGTTTTCACCAAATGTAGCACTGTGTATTATAGCCAAACGTCTTCACTTTGCTCTCTTCTGTCCAAAGAAGATTGTTGCAGAGGTCTTGTGGTTTGTTTAGATGCAACTTTGCAAATTTAAGCCATGCTGCCAGGTTCTTTTTAGAAAGGAGAGGCTTCCTCCTGGCAACCCAGCCAAGCAAGCTGTACTCGTTCAATCTTTTTCTCATTGCACTGTCATGAACTTGAACATTTAACATGCTAACGGAGGCCTAGAGTCTTAGCTGTAGCTCTTGATTCTTTTTCAGTTTCTCTGAATATTGTATGGTCTGACCTGAGGGTGAATTTGCTGAGAAGATTGTCAACAGTCTTGAATGAATATTCCACTTGTGAATAATCTTTCTCACTGTTGAATGATCAACTTCAGATTGTTTGGAAATAGCCTTAACCCTTCCCAGATTGATGGGCAGCAACAATTCCTTCTCTAAGATCATTGCTGATGTCTTTCCTCCTTGGCATTGTGTTAACATACTGCCAGAACTTCTGCTTTTATTGAGGTTGTCAAACTTGCTGGTGGTCAATTAATCAAGGGCATTTGATTAGCAGCACTTGGCTTCTACTATGGAAGCAGTATTTTTGTACTTAATATTTCACACACTACTTCTGTATTTTGGCCTAGTTTTTGTTAATGACACAGTGTCATTTGTCATGTGGTGTGGTTTCCTGAGGTTTGTACATACCTACTTTTAAGACCTTCTAAGGACCAGATAATTCTCATTGTCCTGATACAAAAGATGATAGAATTCAGAGGAGGTGTACTTTGTTCTTCTCACAACTGTACTTGTGCTATTATTATCTGTTAATTGTGTTGACACATGGATTTCTGAAGCACAGAAGCTCACTGGATGCAGAGATTCAAAGCCTTCTCATACCTGCTTCTTTGCAAGAATGAACAGCTGGAAGTCACGAGTGTTGCCTTCAGCTGGTGCTGAGAGAGAATAGCACAGCTAAGATTTATGTGGACTAGGACTGCTTGAAGCCCACAATGTGCACAAATTGCTAGATGCAGCTTGTGCAGCATTTATGTAAAAACCGTTAAAGGTGAACAGGCTTCTTGGGTTCATCTGAGAGAAGAGCTGTAGCTTCTGTCAAAAAAGATAGGCTTTGCATGTAGCAGCTTCTGGGCTCAATCTCTGTCTCGGGTTTCAAAGGGAGCGGAAATGTGTATGATATGGGATTCAGAGAGTATATTGCCTGTGTCGTCCTGCCGGTTCAAGCAGCCTGCACTGGAGAAGATTGGTCATTGGTCTGGCATGGTTTGTGTCAGCTTTATATGTTTACCTGAGAAAACCTTCCTTTGGTGAGCTGAAGGCACATTGGACATGTTCCTTCACGGTCCCAACACCTGTGCATCCTCCTCAGGTGCTGCTTTTATTGTGGGGGACATTGTGCTTGACTCTGTTCAAGGCTTGAGAGTGATGAGGAAACATCACTTCTCAAGATGAGAAGCACAACCAAAGTGCTAATCATTACAAACTTCAGTCCATGAGACGCAGCTGGGTTTTCCTGCCTTCTGGGTTGGGAAAACAGCCATTTGGGTGACTTCTAATTTTTAATTCTAAGAACACTAAAAAAACCATATGTGATTGAGTGCGTAGTGATCTGAACTGCCGATCTGTGCTGCATTTTGTTGTTGTGTAAGTTGGGAGCTGCTATGTTTTGTAACCCATCTGGCTTCATAGCTGCTTCGGTATGGATTGTGGTAGCCACGGCCATTTGTCTTGCTGCTGACTCCCTGCATCGTATTTTGGCAGCTCTGACTAAAGAGATTTTTTTTT
>MTQE01002208.1:36335989-36426305 GCA_014337955.1 Aspidoscelis marmoratus
TTTTTTTTTCTTTTTGAGTTCTGCGACTGTTCTCTGAATACAAGGGGATAAGTAGGGTAAACAGACTGGAATTTTCCCCCAGGTTCCTAGTGTCCATTTCTGCTAATTGGGTCTGAAGAAGGTCTGGAAGCTATTGAGAATTGCTCTTGCTCCTCCCTCCTTCTCCTCCTCCTGCGACATGCTCTAGTCCTTACACAAGATGTTTACAGGCCCTGTCAGATCCCTCCATGAGGGAATCTAATCTGCCTGCTGTTCCCCTTCTGAAGAATAGCACATAAAGAGGTGGCAGCCTGTTTGAAGTGTCTGCTTGCCTCAGAGAATGCCCGTAATGGATTAGCAGCAGCTGGAAGAGGGCCTGCTGCCTCGCCTTCCAACCATGCACACCGCCACGTGTCTTAGGGACCTTCGTGTGCATCCTCTTTTGCAGAAGGGCAGCCAGGGAGAGGGAATCTCGAGTAAAGGATACCGGGCTTTTCCAGATAGAGAATGCTGGTTCTATAGCCTATTTGTCAACTCCCAGACACTGCTGTGCGGTCTTAACATCGTTATCGTGCTGCCCTGCCCATGCAAAAAGAACAGAACACTAAAGCCCCTTGCTTTTTCACGTCCTTATGTTTGTGGTGAGTTGAAGGCTGCGTCCACAGACCTCTTGTAGTGTGGAAGTTACCTTTATAAAAAGCAAAATCAAAGAAAAAATGCAATACCAGTAAGGCATCTTGAAAAGAAAGGTTATTGGTATATAATGCACTTCTTTGCAGAAGCGAAACAGTAGACAATGTCAGCTCCACAGAGAAGACCTGGAAACTGTTAGAGCTGCTGTTCAAAGACCGATAAATCATGTAGGAGGTCAACAGTAGAATAGCCCACAGTGATTCATGTACCCCCGAGGGTTCCTTTAAGAACAGGTTGTTGAAAGCATACTGAAAAGTCAGCAGACAACTGTGTTGCCTTATCCTAGCTTATTGGCCTCAGTCAGCATGGTTGCATTGACCAGCGTTTTTGAGTGTCGTAATTGACAATCTCTGGAGAAAGCCAGAATAGTAAGGGCTGCTATATAAAATAATACTAATTGTTACAGATTTAGATAAAAGGTTTGGAGAATCTTGTCCCTCTAATCCTCTGTTCAGTGTGTTCTTGTGTGTGAAACCTAATGTCAGTAGCCATAATTGTGTTCCAGTTTTCATATGTCTTTAGCGGTTGCTGCCTTTTTGGAGAACAACTCATGGCATTGAATAGGAGGTGTGCCTCTCTATTAACTGCTTCTCAAAAAACATTTTAAGCTTCAATTCTGTTAGGTTAAACTCTTGTTGGTTAAACTCTTTGTTTGTCCTCTTTTCAGTCTGAGTACGAACCCTCAATTTTGTGGTGTGGTGGTTTAGCATAGCTTTTGGCTTCTTTGCTAATATACTCTTATCTTGACAAAGTATTGTTATGTGCTTGAAAATTCATTTTTGAAGTTAAGTCCAGGCACAATAATTCTGTTTGGGAAGGCCAGCGTTCCACCTTTCTGAGACATAATTCAGGCCTAAATTTGGAACAAAGTGCTATATGACGTAGTTTTGCTTTTCATGGATGGGAAAATGTAATTTCCTTTGTATATCACATTATTTACAACATGGCTTTGTTCTTACAAAGTTGCTAAAACATTATTTCCCTTGTTTAATGAATCCTGGGTACTGTGATTTGGCTTCTGAGGCTCCCTTAACCCTCTGTTTCCTAAAGTTGGCAGTTACTTGCATTACATGGTTTGCACCATTACATGGTGTTCCACATGGAAACCAAATCATAGCATTGTACAATGGATGGCCGTACTGAGTTGAGTCTTGAAAGAGTGCTTTCCATTATATATGTTGAATTTTGTTGACTTGCTAAGAGTTCTTGTGAGAAGGGGTGCACCTGTGTTGGGGGCCTTCATAAAATGAATGTAACTTGGCCGTAGTTTGGCAGTCAGCATAATGCATTCACTAGGACTTGAGAGATCAAATTTCAGAGCCCCAGTCTGTCATGAAGTTCAGTGTGAAGGCTTTGGCTATGAATTGCTTCTCAGCCTAGCCTGTATCACAGAGATGATGCAGATGGGCAGAAGAATAATTATATCTCACAGTACACCTGTCCTTGTTTGGCCTAAATTTGTTTTTCTTATGGCAAACATATTGGTTTGTTAGGGACCATTGCAAAAAGGTGTGCAGGTTAGGGATCAAGATTAAGCTGCGGATTTACCAGTCTAGAGTATCTTTTCCAAAGTCAGGCCATAGGCAGACAGAGAGCATGTGTATTTACCCTTGACCCAAGAAACTCTGGGCTTGCCTGGACTGTTCTGTGAATCTACTGCCTGGATCCCCACGCGTAGCAGGGCTTGAGGGGCTCCTGGAAAGAGGGGGAATGTCTCTTGTCCTGGCTGTGATGGAGAGTCAAACCTGTGTGGCTTCTTGCTGAAAAGTGTAATAGTTTTATTAATATTGAACTCTTTATGGCCAGGTCTTCATGTAGAAATAAGACAACAGGTGTCTTATTTCTACATGTCTTAATCTGTAAACATGCATCTTTACAGATTATTATTATTATTATTATTATTATTATTATTATTATTATTATTATTATTATTATTATTATTATTATTATTATTATTATTATTATTATTATTATTATTATTATTATTATTATTATTAGTTTATTTCTATAGCGCTGTCTGTGTACTCAGTGCTGTACAAATACAAGGCAAAAATATAAATACATGTATGATATTTTGACCTGTTGTAAGCCGCTCCGAGTCTTCGGAGAGGAGCGGCATATAAATTGAACAAATAAATAAATAAATAAATAAATATAAGTATAAAAGTATAAAAACCTGCCAAAGGCTTACAATTTAAACAACAATAATAAGATAGCAATTAAAAACAAATAAAATAAAACAAGCTAAAGAGCAAAAAACAGTAAAAAAACAATAGGGAGTATCTCAGTAAGCAGTCCGTCTACTTTGTAGTCTCTACTGATTGTAGAGAAAAGCAGTTCAGGGGTATATAAATATGTTCTGGAGTGTCATAAGATCTTAAGAGAAGCCCTGTGGGATCAGGCCACAGCCTATCTAATCCAGTATTCCACCAGTTCTTCTGGGAATCTCAAGCAGAAGACAATAGGCAAAACATTCATCTGCTCTCAACTTCCTGCAAATGGCCTTTAGAGGCATCCTGCCTGTCTTCAGTATTGTAATATACAGTGTGTGCAGTTATACTGAGAAGAAATTGTTGTTGTACAGCATGTCAGTATGGTGTCACCAGTAGCTTTGTCCCCTGCCCAAGTGAAAATGTAGTTGTATTTTTTTCTATAGTTAGAAAAATAGCATTCCGTTGTGTGGTTTCAAGGCACTGCATAAATCAGCCAATACCGTATATGGTTTGACTGTAGAGATTAAAAACGAAATAACTCCACCTTCCAGAAATGCAAATTTTTCAGTTAAACTGATAGGCATTGATTATATTTATTACCTTTTCCCTGAAAGACCCAGCATGACTCGCAAGTCCTAAAAATCATAAAACTAAACTTATATAAACAATCATTAAGACATCATGAAACAGTTTTCAGCAAATAACCTAATTTGAGACTGTGTCTTGTAATTGGTAGCATAACAGAGAGATTCATTGTCTTTCTCAAATGAGTACATAGGTCTCTCAAGGAAGACAACAGTAGCAGACTTCTCTAAACTCCCAGAATAAGGTGTTTCAGTTTAGGTTCTGTGGCAGAAGAAATCTTGTGACTTAATAAATGAAACCATGGATTTGTTTTATTTCTAGTTTTATCTACTTTTTGTCTTTGAAGAGTTGAGATTATTGGCCAGAGTAGCTTAAACTTCATTTTTGATCTAACCTGAAGACTGGTCTGGATTTGCATCCATGAAAGCTTTGTCACTTCTGAAATGTGACCCACACTGTGGCAACTGAGACAGAATACCCTGGGTTTTTACAGTTGAATTGCTACTATGCTTAAGGTGCTGTGTAATACAATTGATTTACAGTGATAGGAGAGAAGATAATGCTTGGGTACTGTGCTTTTACACTAAACTAAATTTAGGTGGAAAACTGGTGGTCCTCCAAACATTGAACTCCAGCTGGCCTTAGATTAGACCTGTAAGGCCATTAGTCAGAAATTAAGGAATTTGTGCCAATGCCTTGAGGGCCACAGGTTCCCCACCCCTGAGAATATAAGACTTAATAAAGGTTGGTAACTTTTAATGGGCTTGGGTCCAGCCCAGGAGTCTCTTAACTGAGCATGCTTGATTTTTCCTTTTCCTTGCAGGGAATACGTGGCGGAGTGCTCTGAAGTCTCTCCTGTCTGTATTTACATGCGCGATGAGGTTAGTCAACAACCCTTCTCTACCATCCCTCTTCATCTGCCACTGAAAACAAGATATACTCTACACAGCTTTCCAGCCTGGAAAATGTGTTTCTTCTCTGGGCTTATTGAAGAAGGGAAATGGAAGAGCTTTGGTCTCTTCAAAGCTTAATATGTTTGTGTGGGGGAGAGGAAAAAGCCCTTTTGGAACATAATCATGGGTTGCTCAGCTCAGGCTGCTGAGCCCATAAAATATCCTCAATGACTTGTTTGTGTGTTTTTCCCAAGTTCTTCTAAAGCTTAGGAGTCACAACAGTGGTTTCATTTTAATAAATATTTGCCTTTTCCATGTTTTGATCTCCGTAGCATTTTTGTTTTCGTTAATACTTTATATGTCAGCATTTTAGTGCCCTATCCCCACCCACCCCCACCTCGTACTGGCCTTCCCTGTATGTTCCTGCTGGCTTTTTTAGAGATTGTCCTTGAACTGAAATTAAGGCTGGTATTGTTTTTGCCATTTGCTAGTGGGGCATCTTCTTGGTGATTGTTTACTACTGGGTGGGTGGCATTAGCTCTTTTGTTCTAATCTTACTTCTGTGGTAGTAATTGTCCTCTATCCCTATACACAGTTACACATGTTTAAATGACGGCTTAAACATCTGAAGAACATGTGAAGTTGCTTAATAGCAAGCCACAGCAGTGATTCATCGAGCCCAGGATTGTGTAGTCTGGTTGGCACTAGCATTCTAATCCTTCAAAAGAACTCCTTTTGTAGTTCTGTAAAGAATATAGGGACAAGAAACCTCTGGTTCACTTGCTGAAGTTCAACTTAATCTTGCCTTGTTTTTGAACATTGGCCTTGCTGCCTGGGACATCTGGAGAGGCACAGGTTGTTCCTTTTTTTTCTCCTTTAATTGGAAGAGCCTGGAGCGGAACCCGGCACTTCTGTGCATATGCAAATAGTGAATATGCTATATGCTTGAATTGCTAGATTTGACATTTGGGTGAGCATAAAGCATCATAGAATCATGACAGAGTGACATAATATGTGGCTCATTGATGCTTCTTCTGCAAGTTTGATTTCAGAAGGGCTAAACAAGTTATCTCCGTCAATCTCTTTTGCAGGTTATTGGAAAGACTGCGTTAGAGAAGACAAGATTGAAGTCGCTTGGTCTAACTGGAGGCAATGCCATCATCAGGTTGGGGGGAATAAACATTTTCAAATTAGTGGGTGTAACTTCCTTTTTTTAATCTTTGAGATAAAGGACAAACTTATAGACCAATGTTTTTGGTGCATGATGGTTGTTCATTATCTTTGCCTATTTATCTAAAATGCTACTTAGATACATTTGCTGTAGCTGTAGGTACTGCCATTGACTTAGTAAGCCTGACTCGAACCTTAAACTGTGTTGTCCTAGGGCATGTAGATGGTTTGGATCTGGTTTTTTGTTTTCAGAGAGTTTTCACTCTTCATCGTTTTCCAATTCACGTTCAGGGGAACCCATAAAATTCAGGGGGGGCGGTTTGTTCAAGGCTCCTGTCATGTGATTGGTGATGGACTTGCTGAGCTTGCACCATATGGTTGTCTGATTGACTTGCTCAGCCTATAAAGCCCTTAGTCTTTTCCTTCCATCAGCAGGATCATTTCCTCTCTTATCACATGGCAGGGGTTTTTTTCTCTGAAAAATCCGCATGTCTGGAACTATTATTTCAAACTATTTCTAATGCAGAGGAGTACACTAATGCATGTTTCTTAAGTGCTGCTATATACTTTGTAAGTGGTCTATGCTAATATAAAGCACTAAATAGCAAACATGCAAACTGGAAAAAGCAGAAACACACTGCAAGGAAATGTTTGGGGCATCATCAATGACATGAATATTCTAATCTCTGTGTCTTGTCTGAAGAATTTTTTTTTAAAAGCCTGCTCCTCAGAAGGCATGGTTACACTGTAGATTGCAAGGTGCATATCATAACTGTTCCAGATCGTTAAGGAAAAAAAATTGTCTTGCTCCAACTTGCACAAATTGAGGGACTTGTTTTTCTGCCTGAAAAACAGAAATGGCAGCTGGCGGGGAAAAAAACAGATTTTACTGAGTCCTGAAGAATACCTTCTACATTAGAAAATAAAGTATTCTGGATTTACAAATGTTGCTGGGCTCTCACTGCTATCTGTCCCAGCAGGCAGATTGCATCCCAACGACTTCTAGAGAGCCAGTAGTACCTTCACTCCCTGCCACCAGTTTAAAACCTTGCTTCCACATAAGAATAATACTGGATGGATGGATATACTGTATTTTCTGGCGTATAAGACTACTTTTTAACCCAGGAAAATCTTCCCAAAAGTCAGGGGTCATCTTATACGCCAGGGGTTGTCTTCTTATACAGCGAGTATATCCCAAACTCTATATTTTAACTGGAAAGTTGGGGGTCGTCTTATATACCCAGTCGTCTTATACGCCGGAAAATACGGTATTTATTTATATTTCCATCCCACCCTTGTCGCTTGGATGTGATTTTGTTTCATTTGCTTTCCGCTGACTTTCACCTCTTCAGATTGTTTGAACTATTTGACAGTGGTGGCAGTTTGGGAGTTGGATGGGGTTCCTACAGTGTTTTGTCCTTTGCTGCTTCAGAATATTCTGTAGCTTATAAGTACATGGGAAAACAACATTCCAGGTGTGATCAGCAAACTCCTTAGGAGGCATTTCATCATTTTGTCTTCAGTAATTCAATCACCCGTTTCAACTGCACTACTCCGTAAACATCTTTGTGGTCCCCCTAAGAGCAGTTTCACTATAGGAAAAAACTGTTTCCGGTCTTTACAAAGCGTGTTGATCACTTATTTTCGGTAGTGTCTGAGATGAGATGTTTTTCCAGGGTATGCATATGTGTCTCTGTCTGCTGACCTACTTTCTGTTGATTGCAAGATTCAGACTTTTGTTACTAACTGTTTTACATATTTTGCTTTTTGTTGTTGTTACAGTTTATTTTCTTCTTATACTTTATACAAGTGATCAAAGTGCTGGGATAATTTATGGGAGCCAACACTTTCCCTATAAAATGTGACCTTGGATTGTTTGGCACAGCCTCTTAGGCCACTACTACTTCCCAAATTTTCATGGTCCCAGAACTGGAACACAAATTAAAGGGTAGCATTTCTTTTAACATGTTACTTTGGTGCACTAGATGTTTGTTGGTCCCCTCTTGTGATAACTCTTTGGAGGCTTGTTGAAGTTGGCCTCCTTGTAAGAAAGTCACAGGATTTTCAGTGTCACTGAATGCTTCACTTTTAACCTTTCTGTGTGTTTCTAGAGTGGCCACAAGGAAGGCGGCCTTCTCTAGTCTTGCAGAAGGTTGGAGTGGCGAGTCTCCTTCTGAAGGTCCCACAGCACTGACGTCTTCTGAGGAACAGCCTGCAGATACTGCTGTCCCCTGCACAGTTGCTTCCCCAACTGGCTCAGTTTGCAGCGGTGAAGCCGTAGTTGCCAAGACACACTCTGATAAACAAAACTCGAGTGAAAATCCTCAGGAACCGTTGGTGGACTTCCATTGTCTTTCAGAACCAACACCTCCCTCATTTGTCCCTTTTGGGGGAGGTGGACAATGGCTGGGTGGCAGTTCTCCTGCAGCAGTGGTACCTCCAGTATCAGATGTGCCGTCGCCAAATCTATCAACATCTCTATCCAGTCCTGGAGGACCTTCCAAACCAAAGAAGTCAAAGAATAGCCAAGAAAAACTAAAGGAACAAACAGCGGTACTGGCTCACCTTGTTTACAATGCTTTGGGTTGAAGATTTATTTCTGATTACCCTCCTTTGATAAGGAACAATAATGTTTTTATTCACATATTCATGTTGTTGACCCATGGGCTGGCATGCTTTTGAGACTGATAAACATAAACTCACTTGAAAAGACTTTGGTCTTGATATTTTGAATCATAGTTAATTAGAATGGTAGGAAATTAGGCCTTAAAATACACTCGTTTGGTAAAGTTTGAAATCTTAAGCAGTTGCTAAGTGCAGAATAAGAGTAAAAAATCCAACCCTATGGATGTGGGGTGGAGTTTGAGTTACCTGTGTCTTCTCTGTTGGGGCCTCCAGTAGTCATAAAGGTTTTCATTAGGAAAAGCTTTGTTGCTGCAAATGTTTTTTCACATGGAACTGTCTCAAGAGGAGTAGAGTTAATGAAGGCTTATTTGGGGCTATCTTCTAAAAAATGAGATTTAACTTGCTGTGGCCACTGTTATGCCCAGGGTAGGAAGTATTAGCCTTTTTGAACCTGAAGTATAGTGAGGATTTTAAGGATGTGCATTGGGCATTACCTGTTCCTATTTATTTTTTCCATCCAGGTTAATTCCTGATTAATGCTATAGACAAAAAAGGGTGAGGGAGAGAAGGAAAAAAGAAAAACAAACACCAAAAGATTCTTTACTTTTTATTTTCATCTCTTTAAATTTGGATCCAGCACAGTTAAACGTTGCCCATAGATCCAGTGATGGATGGGCAGTGAAGTGGCACAGGCACTCCAGTCTTAGCAAGTGCAAACTGATGCACATGGGAGCCAAAAGACACCTGTAAAGTGATGGTGCCTGAGCTTTCTGTGACAGCCTAGGAAAGGGATCTTGGGGTTCTGGTGGACGGCTTAATAAGGGTCCTGATAAAGTGTGCAGCAGCACAGAAAAAAGCAAATTCAGTGCTGGGTAATTGGGAAGGGTACAGAAAATAAATTAGCAAGGATCATTGGGCCTGGAATATTGTGTACAGTTCTGTTCACACCTTGGAAAGCTTGTTGCAGATTTGGAAAAAGTGCAGAAATGGGCAACAGGAATGACCAAGGGGCTGGAACATCTAGGCCTTTTCGGCCTTGAAAGATGCAGTTTAAGAAGTGACCTGATTGAAGTTTATAAAATTATTCATGGTGTGAAAAAGGTGGATAAGGAATTTACTATCAGAAGAGGTGATGACAGCAACTAAGCCGAATAGGAAGAGTTGGACAATTTTGTGGAGGACAAGTGTATAGTGCGGTGATGGCCAACCTATGACACGTGTGTCACAGGTGACATGCCAAGCCCTTTTGGGTGACACACCTGGTCACCCAGGTACCTGGGCATGTAGTGCTTGCTTGTTCTTGAAGTGTACGAAATCCCAACTTTCAGTTGAAGATTTAGCAAACGAAATTCAGCAACAGAAGTCACTAATGTAAATAATTATTTGTTTGTGCATTTAATACATATATCAAAAATATAACTTTTTTACTAGAGCTACAAACATCACAAAATTATGGATATTTCTAGATGTGACACAGCACCCGAGTTAAGCTAGGGTTTTTTTTTTGTGTGTGTGAATTTTGACACACCGAGCTCAAAAGGTTCACCATCACTGGTATAGTGGCTAATAGAGTTATCTTAGATACTGCCTCTAGGTTGAAGAAACTTGCAGGATGCCTCTAAAGTCCATTTGCAAGGATTTGAGAGTAGGTGAAAGTTTTGCCCTTGTCTTCTGCTTGAGACTAATGGCCAGAAGCGATTGGTGGGCCACTGTGTGAGACAGGATGCTGGAGTAGATGAGCTGTGGCTAGACTTGTCACTTGATGAGGTTGCCGTTCAGTGATTTGATGATGGGACTAGCGGTTAAAATAGAGAGGCATGGAAACTTTTTTAGCTCTGTACACTTCAAGAGGCAAAATATTGCTGCTTTGCCACTTCATGACATAGGAGCCATTGCATAGTAGAAGCTTAGAAACTTGGAGGTGCCAAGGAGTCCACCCCCACGCCCCAAAATGCCACACTGGGCCCCTCAGTTTTGAACAGGCCTGGATTTGGCTTTGTTTTCTTTCCACTATGAATCACTGAAGTTTTTTCAACTTTCTTGGTCTCTGTTATGTTGCTCTGCTCGTTCTTGCTAACACAATTTAGACTCCATAAAGCTTAGTCACACAAGCCTCATCCCGTGTTGCGCAAAGTGTGCCTAACACCATGTAGATCTTGTACAAACTTTGTGTGAAGACTGATATTCGAATCGGTCCTGAGCTAACTGAAAAGGATGAAGAAAGCAATTAGAAACAAATAGAAATACTAGTGAAACTTAGAGGAATTATTGCAGTGGGTTCAACAGTTCCATTTACCCTTTTCCGAAGTCTAGGCGCAACTTTCTGGAGCGCAGAAAAGTACCGTATTTTCCGGTGTATAAGATGACTGGGCGTATAAGACGACCCCCAACTTTCCTGTTAAAATATAGAGTTTGGGATATACTTGCTGTATAAGAAGACGACACTCGGTGTATAAGACGACCCCCGACTTTTGAGAAGATTTTCCTGGGTTAAAAAGTAGTCTTATACAACAGAAAATACAGTATATATTTCCCTAACCAAGTAGTACGTATTCATAAGAACATAAGAGAAGTCCTGCAGGATCAGGCCATAGCCCTAGTCCAGCATCCTGTCGCACACAGTGGCCCACCAAATGCTCATGGGCATCTCAAACAGAGACAAGGACAAACCTATTCCTGCTCTTGAATCCCAGCAAATGGCATTAGAAGCGTCCTGGTTCCGCCCCCCACCCCCCCAGCCTGAAAGATGTACCCAGGCATTCAAGAGGAGTACCTCTTTATGGTCCCTGAAGTCTAATGACTTTCACTCCATTCCTTATCCCTTACCTTGGCATCTTTAATATATTGTCATACTAAGCATCACAGAGCTCACTGTGGCTGCTGCCCTATCTTGTCATGTACTCGCATCTAAAAATAGCCTTTGTTTCATTCTTGAGGATATGGCTAGCAATGGTTGCTTAGGATCGACTCTGATATTAGGTTGAGGCAGTTCTCACTCCTCTTACTTTGCTTTGCCTGTAGCAGTTATGAAAACCTGATTTGTCCTTTGTAAAGGGGTCCTTACCCTATCAAAACCCTGTACTCCTCAAGAGATGCCCTGAAGCCTGCCCTTCCAGAGTGGTGGAGCAGTGTCATTAGCAGCTGCAGGTTCAAGCGGAGGCTTCCCTCCCTCATGTTAAACAGCGTGCAGCTTTGACGGCTGCTGCTTTCGGGCCCTTTGATCTCGGATGTCTTTGCTGCTGATTGATTACGTTGTTCTCCCTCCTCTGTTCCTTCCATTCTGTCTTCTCGCTCTCATCAGCAGGCCCAGAATGGGGCTGGCCACACGGCATCTGCTTTTTGTCCCTTTTCAGTCCAGAGGGGGAAGAAGAAGAAGAAGAAGAAGAAAAACCCCAAACAAAACAAATTATTTTTAAACATCAAAGGTCCATTTTAGCAAAAGAATCTTCCCATTAATGTTGTGCCTGTGTGTGGTTTTTTAGATTTGATGGAAGAGACTGGATAAAATCTGTGCCGGCGTCCCTCCACTTCTGGGACGAGGATGGTTTACAGACCAGTCGTACTCTGACTTTGATGTCAAAACGTTAATTATTAGAAGGTAGCTTTACTCCAAATTCTTTCGGAGATCAGAGAATTCTGTCATGTGGGAGAAGAACTGGTTGTGCTCGGCACCTTGCTTTAAAGTTGTAGCAGCTCTTAGTGTCCTTTTGGTCATGCACTGCAATAATGCTTAGGAGTATAATGGGAAGCTTTGAGTGGCATGCTCACAATCCCGCCCCGTGGAAGGCTAATGTAAAGGTAGCCCTCCGCGGTTCAGGTTTGGCGCCCAAACTGAGGTAGTGCTGGCAATTTCACGTTTATCCTTCACAGCAGTGCCTTTTGCAATTATTTTATAGAGGAGGAATCTCATTCAGAATGCCCACCCAGGTTCTCCCCCTCTGAGGATTGTAACCAAATTATGGAGTATCTGTAGACGTTTAATGTTGATAAGAGCTGATATGGTGTCCACCAACTTCTCTGAATTTCTGCATCCAAAGCTGAGAGCTGACCTGGTAAATTACATCCCATTGGAGGTTTGCTAGACAGGGCTGGTATGCAAGAGGTTCTGTTGCTTTTGTCTTTATTTTTGGCAGATATCTCTAGCTTTGCTGGGAGCTGCCAATGTCCTGGGTTTATTTAATAGGCTGTAGAGAGGAATGTCTTGCATTGTTTCTGTACTCAAGACAATTACTTGTTTCTAGACATAGCCCTTCTGGGATATGCTTCAGTTACTCAGCGGTCAGAGCTGATGAGAGAAGTGCTGAATGTTGACAGCTCTGAGTTTGGAAGCATTTTGTACCAAACAAGTTGCACGAGTGGATGGAAAAGATTTGAAGAGCCTAGAACAGGCCCTTGAACATGCCTCATTTAATTCGGCTCACCAGGCCTTTTTATCTCATCTTTGTCTGGACTCTAGATGGGGTCTGAAGTGAACCCTTTGGATCATTTCATATTGAGCCGTTTCTAGTGGCTGGGTTCTCTTATCGACACTTTTTTCAGGATCTGAAAGTGCTTTCTCAGCTTTCAGTATCTCCTGGGTGAAGAACAACAAAACACACAGGGGTTGTGCAGTGGGCAGCCTCCTCCTGGTAGTCCGGGTGGGGTGGGGTGGTAGCAGTGGTCCTCAGCTGTTACTAAGTACAAGACAGTCATTTGTTCTGTGCTGCTGCTGTCGGCCTCCAAACTGCCAGAGTTAGGCGACAGTAGTCTTCGCAGATGGACAGATTGGCAGCTCGTGGGTACTCCTTGTGCTTTCTGCCCAGAGAAAGCTACAATCAGCTTCCTTCACCCTCTAGTTAGACCCAACTCTCTTCAACTTTCTAAAAGTAGCTGAGGGTCCCACCCACGCAACCTCACCCTTTTAACTTCCCAAATTACCCTCTGGTGCCCGCAAATAGAGGAAATCTTGCCTTGTAATTTGTGTTGTCTCTACTGACAATTGAAAGAGGCTCCTTCTATTCCCAGAGGGCCTGTTCAGGATAGGAGGGGTGGTGATACTAGAGAGAAGTGAGAATAAGTCAGGACGGTGCATGGCCAGGCATGTGTGGGTGGGAAGGAGGGCACAGACAGGGATGTGCTAGACATCAAGCGTGGGGGGTATGCATATTTATAAATAGGAACGTACAAGTTCCTGGAGTCTGGGGCCAGGCTAAGCAGATCATTGATGGTCGACAGCATGGGCTTAAAAGCAGCCTATTAACAGTACAGACCGAGTGGTGCCATCGGCTTTTTGCTCTGGATTTTCAACCTGTCAGGCAACTGCTTCACTGCCCAGAATGTTCTCTGGCCTTTCTGAAGTAGCAAACCTGGTAGAAACAGAACAGCAACTTAAAGATGGTGGGACCTGCTGCAAAGTTGCCTGTCACTGTCTTTGATTAGTAGCAACTTAACTGTACTTGTCTATGTCTCTTATTCCAGTATGTGTCTGAGTTATCCCAGTGTGAGAGGGTGCAGTTTGTAATTGGGTCCTACCACTTCCTTCACTGCTTTGCACCTGGCTTCAGGGGTGGTTGTCAGAAAAGAAACAAAGGAGATTCCAGAAGTGTAAAATTGGTCTGCTCTTGATCCAGCATGGAGTACAGTATAACCTGGATACACCTATCCTAAAAGATCAGCTCTGCCTGTCTCTTTGATCAGTGCTTGGTGTGGGTTGTGCTTGTCACTTATATAAGAAGAATTCTGAATGTGTCCAGTCTTCCTGAGTATGATCAATCTTTTTTGTAGCAAGTTAACAAGCTAATGATCTGTGGGGAACATCTCTGTTCACCTCTGATTCACTTGTGGCCCTCCAAACATTGAACTTCTGTACAATTTCCCCATGGTAATGGTCAGGAATGATGCACTGTAGTGCCATATGAAGATCTACAGCTTAGTTAGACCCCCTACTATAAAGGGATAAAGAATTACTGCTTAAATAAGTTCAAAAGGATGCATATGGTATTGTTAATTTTCAGACATGCACACATGGGAATGACATGGGGGGAAAAGCAATCCAGACATTAGATTCTAGTCATTAACACCTACCTTCATGATCAAATCAATAAATCAGGGGGGAAATTCGCTGGTAATCCTAGTCTTTGTACATTTGAGGAGTTTAAATGTGTTCAATTTAAACCTGAATTTTGAACTAGTACATTTCCCTATGGTCTATATAATACAGCTTTATTATAGTTCATATTACAACACTCATTGAGGAGAAATTAAGGTAAAGGTCAATTATGAAGCCAGTTTACGTGACTAAATGAACAAAAATCTTATGTGCAGAATTTTCTGGCCATTACCAAAAAATGTGCTATTATGTAACAGCAAATGCCTGATTCATTATACAAGCACTGACTTTGTGCCTTCTTGGATTCAGTCACCTTAATTTTAATTCATTTTGCCTTTGCAGCATTTGGAGCGAGAGCCAATTGTGTGCCATCCAGATCTGCAGCAGCCATTGGATTCTGGCCCACAAGAACTTCCAGATGAATTCTTTGAGGTTACTGTTGATGATGTGCGGAAGCGTTTGTCCCAGCTTCAAAATGAGAGGTATTTTTTTTCTCCATTAGTGGCAGCCCGTTTATAGTTTTTCTTAATGAGTGGTCACTGTTAATAACTTAATTATCACCATCTGCATTTTTTGGTATTCAGTTTCCTTTTGATCACACTGTTTACAGTTTCCTTTCTTCATTCCAGCTATGCACATATGTGTCTGTGTTTGATAAAGTAAAACAAAGTCCACAAAAGTTTACAGTTCTACAAGACTGGTTAGGTTTGGTTTCCTGATCAGTTCAAATCTCATAGTCTATACGCATAATTTCAATTTTTGGTCTAATATGCATTACTTTACACTTGTCCAGACTGAACATTTCATGTTTTGTTGGTGATCTCAAAAAAAGACCCTTGTAAAATTTTACTTAGACAAAACTTTCTTCCAGAAACTGCACTGGCTACCCTGAAGTTAGGCCTGTGCTTCTAAAAGTTTAAGGCAAAGAAGACCCAAACTGTCAAGAAAAGGAGACACAAAAAGTCTCACACAGTAGGAAAGATTAAACTAAAAATCCAAAGAAATTTATTAAAATAAAATAGAAAATGGTCCAAAAATGTATCTTACAAATACTTAAAGATATCCAGTGATAAATTATTTTGGATTTTTATTTTGTCCAATTTTTCTTTTTGGTGACACTCTGAGACTGGGTTTTCTTGCCTTCTAGACGTTCGGTAACTTACCTTTAATAATAGTTTCTGCTATATTTCCTGGAACTGGCCTGTAATTTCCTAAGACTCCGGTTGGATTTTTTAAAAAAATGTAGTGACATTGCATATTTTTCTTAAAAGGTCTACTCTTTGAATTCTTTTAATAAGTCTTGGTGCATCTTGGCCTTGTGAGTTTTTGATTTTTAATTGATCAATTCTCTTTCTCCTTTTGTCACCTCTGTCTTTAGTTCATCGTATTCTTTCCCTGAAAAAATGGTCTCAAGCTCAAGAATTTCCTCCCAAATTCTCAATCATGAAGACAGATGCAAATAATAAATCCAGTTTCTCTGTAATACATTTTTAGTACACAGTTGGCTATCTTTCTATCTAATGGTCCAGTGGTCTCCCTAGCTGGGCTCCAGCATCTAATATATTTTATTATCATCATCATCACCACCATCCACGCAGCTTGGCAATATGCTCCTCAAATTCTCTCTTTCCATCTCTTTACTGCTTTTGTTTCTTTTGCCAAATATTACGTTCCTTCTTGTTTTCTTCATTTCTTCAAGCCTTCTATTTCCTTATCTATAGTACTTTCCTTGACTGGCCACTTTTTATCCTTTGTAATTCCTTTCTTAATCTTCAGAATATATCGTGATTAATAATCTGTTGTTGTTTTAAATACAGTCAAGCCTTCTGGAGACTTGTATCCAAGTTTTTTATTTCAGCTTTCTTCACCACCTTCTGTGTTTTAATTTTCTTCTTTTGAAGTAAAATTTGATTGTATTTTACTAACTTAACAATTTTCTGCTTTTAAAAATGTTGAATTATACAGAGCTGTTGTTACTATTCCCTGCCAGTTTAAGCGTTTTTACTTCTCTTACCATGTCCTGAGCATTATTTAAGACTCAGTCCAAGATTGACTTTCCCCTCATGGATTCTTCATCCAGCTACTTCAGTGCACAATCATTTAGAGAGCCTAAGAATTTTACATATTTATCATGATTTGAGTAAACATGTATTCATGTAGTGTGTGGATAATTGAAGTCTCCAATTATTATAAGACTTCCTCTTTGGCATGATGCCTGTCTGATTTCTTTCTTCATCTCAAGATCTCCCTCACCACCTTGGTTTGGGGATGATCTTCTTGGTGACCTGGTGTTGCAACCTATAGTAGTTCTGTGGAGATGGTTTATCATTTTGATATCAAGGCAGCTAGATATCACGGCAGTTGTGTTTTGCACATAGAGCAACACCTTCTTCAGTCTTTCCTGTAGAATTTGTAACAAGGAAAAACTGCGACCCATCAGTTTTCAGCTGACCACCAGGTTTTAGTAATGCCTGTTGTATTGATTCTTTTTTTAGAAACCAAGCATTCATGATTATCTTAGCTCAGAGTTTATGGCAGTGATATGTAACACTAATGCACACTATTTCCTTCCTCACTTTTTGATGTACACATTTTCCCCTGGCTTTCTTCGGTTTCTCTGAGCAATCCTCACATCTGCGTATGTTTCATCACCTATTTCTACCTCTTCCTTCTGGACAGGTATAACCTTTTCCACCATATTCCTGTTGGCTTTCTCTGCTCAACTACCTTTTTTATTTTAAGCACCAGTAGTTTGCTGCCATTTTGGTTCAGGAGGAGCTCCTCCCTCCTGGTCAAGCCTGGATTGTCACAAAATATTATTTAATACTTAACAAATGCAAAACCTTCCTCCTGTCACCTCCTGTCTCATCTACACATTGAGATATTTCAAGTCTACCTGGCTGCCTGGCCCTCCACTGAGAACAAGTAGCATTTCAGAAGGTGGCCATCTGCAACCTTCACACCATGTGGGCAAGCAACCAGGCAGCATGCCCATCAGGAACCCAGTTATCTACATTTATAAGTATAGAAATAAAAGACACCCTGCTTTCTCCCAGAGGAGTAACTTTGGTGGAGAGGAAATCCGTTAACTTTCAGCTGAGTAGTCCCTTCTGAGGGAACACCTCCCTCTTTCTCATGCATGCCCTCCATCCCCGAGACTCTTTTTCTGCATAATAACCAACAAGCTGTCATCTCAAAAACACTAACACATTCCAACAACCCTATTCACCTGTTTCTCTGCCTCTCTTGGTTTCTCCAGGGAAGCAACCTGAGACTGAATCCATTCTATGAGTACAAAGAAGCTCATTACACCAAGCACAAACCCACAGTCTTTGAGAGGGTAAACAGTTTGTACATGTAGCATTTAGTACAAATTGCCAGGTAGCCCCCATACTCTTTCTGCTTCTTACCTACATTTCTATTTAGTTATTGGATTCAAGAGAACAGAATTAGTAGCAAAGAGAAAAGAAGTATAAAGTAGACAAGGACTTTAAAAAAAGTCTTCCCTTGACTCTTCTCTTGCTAACAACCTGCTAGCTGATGTTTATGAGACCAACCCAATCTGGCCCTTCTGCTCTCAGATGAGGAATGTGGCTCCACCCACAAGGTGCTTGGCTGCAGAATAAGTCTGTAGTGCACTCCCATCCCTTGCAGAGTATATGCTCAAAACTAAGCTACAAACAGTCACACTCATGTACCAAAAATATGAAAGTGGCAAGCAATCTCTCCATAAGGGAGCAGCCCCAGAAACTCACCTCGGCATCAACAGTCACCATTCCAAAGCCTCGAGGTCTCTAGAGATCAGTCTTCTCCCAGCAGAATCCAGGCTCAAAGCTGCAGCCTGAAAATTCTGCCTTTGGGTCCACTTTGTGTCATAGTGATACAAATCATATTGTAATATAAGCCTGCTACCAAATGACATAGGGAGCATGATTGCTTCTTAGTCACCTGTTATTGTTTTAAAAAACTTATTTCAAACCTTTTTTTTAATCATTCAAGATGGGGAACATTGCCCTCCCCTCTGATTGCCGTTTTATAAGAAAGTTGTCAGTTGAATCCTAGGCTATCAGGTTGTAGTCTGACTCCAGTCACTTAGAATGCTGCATGTTTGCCTAGGATTTTGCATAAGCAAGGGATATTCATTTGCTCCATTGGCAATGTTAATCTTTTCCCCTAAAAGTTGGCAAATTTACTTCATACACTGACATGAGTGCAGTGTTAATTAAGCATGCAGGCTTAGGAAAATTAAAATTTTATAAATACTTTGGAGGTGCTCCCAAATAAAGTTATATGGGATAAGAAAAGAAAATGAGGAGCCCTGCTGGATCAGGCCACAGCCCATCTAGTCCAGCATCCTGTCTCAGTGAGTAGCCCACCAGTGCTTCTGGGCACTAATCTCAAGCAGAAGACAAAGGCAAAACCTTTGCCCGCTCTAGACATCCTGCAAGTGGTCTTTAGAGGCATCCTGTCTGTCTCTCCAACCTGGAGGCAGTATCTGGCATTATAGCCTTATGGGAATCTTAGGCAATAGAAAGTTTACCCTCAGATCTTAAGTGAACTCACCCTCTGTCTTTCCTAGGCCTGTAAGCCGTCCTATACTCTTAAGTTGAGAGAAAATTACAGTAGTGTATTTAAGATACATGGATTTCTATTATAAGGTGCTGATAAACACAACAAAATGATAATTTCTAGTAACTCCAGTCAGTACATCTAGATCACAGGGTTGCTTGGAAATTCTTTGTACACTGCTTAGATGCTTCTGTTATAAACACTGGGGGGGAAAGGATATATGAATGAACAAAGCCATGGTTTCTTTGTTTATATATTGGCAATCTCGTTTAATTCCTTTGATCGCAATGCAAGTTTTTCATTGGATACTAAGCCAAGAAACAAATCTGTCACAATTTTATTTTGTCTTATTTTTATGCTGAGAACTGTTATTTTTCTAATTTCAAATGAGGCTTTTCAGCTGTAAGTAAAAGAATATGTATCCAGAGTAGAACTGCCCAAAGGGAGGAAATGCAGGAGGATATACCAATTAAAAGACTGTAAACAATATAAATGAGAGGAGGGATGATCTACAAGCCACCTTCAGTTCTGCATTTGAAAAATATCAGCCCAGGGGTTATTGGATTATCTGCTTCTTTCATGCTTAAAAAGAAAGTAGATGTAGCTTTTACTTTACACTAATGAACTGAATGACACTGCCATTAGATCCCCTGATTGTTCTACCTGGATTTTTAAGAGGGATAGTTGAAGCCCAAGGTTTAGAAGATAACTTTATTCTCCAAAGCCAGATATGTATTATTATAAAAACAGAGGAAGCACTGCTAGACCATGTCACAGCTCCTCTGGTACAGCATCCTGTTTTGCATGGTGCTCTACCTCTTGGTTCTGAACCCTGTCAAGCAGAAGATGAAGAAGGTGAAACCCTTACCTACTCTCAGCTCTCTGCGAGTAGCCATTAGAGGCATCCTGCCTTTCTAACCTTGAGATAGTGTCTAGGCATCCGTTCCAATAGCCATTTAAATCCCCCCATACAGTTCATAATTTGAAATATATAAAAATGTTATATTTTTCATCCCTCCCTCCCTCCCTCCCTCCCTCCCTCCCTTCCCACCCACCCCCCACAACAGGAAGTCAGATTTTTATTCCATAATTTTCCATGTTGGAGTCTGCTTTTAATGTTCCTTGTATCAGTGAGTTCCCTGTTTTTCTTTTTAGATAGTCCTTTACTCTTCTCTGTGTAACCTCTGCTGATAATGTTATCAGGCAACCCATGTATTTCATTCATTTTCCTCTTAGATAATCAAATAACATTTGGTCTAAAATATACGTATATCATTCTTTTCTTTTCCTTTCCTCTGGGGCCTTCTAGTGTTTCTAGTGGTTTACCTGCCATCAGTAATTGGTGCATAATATAATAGTCATCTTTTTGCATTTTCTGAATCAAATTTATACATGTTTGTATTCAATATTTTGCTACTTTCTTTTCCTTTCTTCCAATATTTTTGTACTTTCCTGCTCTCCCACCATAAATGAATATATGTTCTCCTGCTCCCACACTGATCCCAACATTGCAGTGTTAAGTTTGGTATTAAGTAAGATGATTGGCATGGTATTGGATACCATTAATTAATTTATATTTTCAGTTCTTTCATTCTATTTTATTTTTTCCAATTCCTTCTATACATTTCTTAATATTTTGTTGGTCTATGTTCAGATCCTGGCTCCATTGTTGTAAGATGAACTCTTCTATTTTTCCCTTTTCTCCTACCAAATTATTATATATTCTACCACCCAGACACCTTTCTTCTTTTACTTTGACCTTAATCTTTTCAGATTTACTGTAACCATTCACTATTCCTGCTTTGACTCTGGGTTTGTTAATGAATTTCCAAAATCTCCAAATTTGGAACCAATAAATTGCTCCCAAACCTTTTTGTAACTTTTCTCTTGTTACTGGATTTCCCTTCTCTTCAAAAAGATTGCATAATTTTTAATGTCATGTTCTAGCAGCCATTGATACACGTGACCTCCATGAATTCGCCTAACCCATCACTACCACCTCAAATGATGCATTCCACAGACCAGTGACCAGGTGTACATAAAAATACTTTCCTTTAGCAGTCCTAACTTTCCTGCTCAGCAACTCCATAGTGGGACCCTTGGCTTGCGTGTTAAAGAAAAAATTGTATTCTCTATATCGACCCTTTTCACACCATGCGTTATTTTATATACTTCAGCCAGGTAAATTTTTCAAAGCCCAGAAAAGGAATGAATTTGTAGCAGTGTTGAAATGCTATGGAGATGATATTAACACAAGGAAAGATAATCAGGGTTGTGAAGAATTTTCGAGATTGTTATCTTGCTTGTGGTTTTTAAAAAGTTCTTTCATCCATATTTCAAATGCCAAAAATGGAAGAATCATGTTTACCCGTATAACTTTATGAAGACTTAACTGTTGAAAGCCAGTGAATGGCAAAAGTGAGATAATAAAACACTTCTAAAGACAAGTTCTGTTCATTTTTTAAAGTAGACAGAATTATTCTGGTAGAATATTTAACAGAAGAAGTGATAAGAATTTCTCTGGTTAGTTTCAATGTACATTATTCATCTTCTGCTTGAGAATGCCCAGAAGCGATTGGTGGGTATACTACGTGAATCAGAATGCTGGACCAAATGGGCTGTGGCCTGATCCAGCGGGACTGTTCTTATGTTCTTTACATCATTTTTGGTGAATCATAAGAACATAAAAGGAGCCTTGCTGGATTGGGCCACAACCCATCTAGTCCAGCATCTTGTAACTCACCAATTGCTTCTGGACATCTCAAGCAAAAGACAAAGGCAAAATTTTCAGCATTTCTTGACTTCCTGCGCTTGCCCTTCCATGCTTATGAGCTGTTTCCCTTTAAAATTTCAGACATGTCCTTTAGTATGGCATTTTTTGCCATATGTAAAAAAAGCTAGTCAAAAGTTCTTGATGACCTGTGAGTTCTCTCCCCTATTGTAAGTTTCCCCCATCCTCTTCCAGATGTCTTGAAACATGCATGGGAGCATCTTTCTAGACTTCCAAAACATAAGCATCAATATTGCACAGTATGATTTTAACTGCTGATTACAACTTCTTTTGTACACCACAAGGGGGAAATGTGACAAGGATACATAGAAATATATATAATCTCAACCAAGAGCAAATTGCAGAATAGCTCAGTGCAGATGTTAATTTGAATTTGTTATAAAGATCTGTAGTATTGGTCCAAATCTGTAAGGTGCTGGAATTATTTGGCATGATCACACATAAGAAGATACCTTCAATTAGGTATGAAATTCTGTCAACCAGTAGTTACTAACTAAAATATTTTATTTATTATTAATTTTATCGTCTTTATATCCCACAATTCACACAGAGGTCCCAGGTCAGGTTACAGCAGGAAAAGGCTAAAATTTATAACAGTTAAAATACAGGGTAAAATTCAGTCTTCCCTCCGTTCTTTCAGCAGGACTACAGGGAAGCTACTCATCAAAGGCCTGAGTTAAGAGGTATGTTTAACCAGGCACCAAAAACCATATAGTGTTAGCACCTGTTAAAACTCGACTGGGAGCTTGTTTCAGAGTTTGGGGGCAACCACAGGAAAGCCCCTCATGCATACTACAGTCCTATAAGGGAAGAGGAACTACAGGGAGGCCCTCACTCTGTGATCTTAAAGCATGGGCAGATCTATATGGGAGAAGCTGCTACTTCAGACATTTGGGGGGGCCCAAGGCATTTGGAGCTTTATATGTCGAAACCAACACCTAAAATTGGGTAGAGAATTGACAAACAGTGTAGTTCTGGCATGATGACAAAAGTTCTGGTCAGCAGCCATGCAGTGGTCCAGTATCCAAACTGTCTTCAAGGGTCACCCATGTGTGGAGTGCTTTACAGTAATCTAATCTGGAGGTTATCAGTTCATGGATCACTGTAGCAAAGTCACCCCTATCAAGGAAAGGGCAGAGTTGAAAAATCAGCTGAAGCTGCAGATAAGTATTCCTGGCTACCATTATCACAGGAACCTCTTGGATTTAACAGTAATAAATCTAAGAGCATTCTAAAATTGGAATTTGTTCTTTCTAAGTCAAAACAGATCCATCTAGAACTGGGTGCTGCTTAACTTTCTGAACTTGGGATCCCATGACAAATAGAACCTCTGTCTTGTCTGGATTCAGTTTCAATTTATTGGCCTATATTTAGCCTATAACTACCTCTGGCAGTGATTAAGCACCTGAACTGTATCATCTGATTCAGAAGGAATAAAGAGTTGGGTGATCAGCATATTTGTTTATTTATATTTATTTGTTTATTTAAATACTTCTATAGTGCTCCTCACTAAAATATAACCTTAAAAGTAATTTACAAAGGGTGTTTTTCCACTAGCACTAAGTACCCATTGAAGTACCCATTAAGGACCCATTAGGCTTAGAGCAGGATGAGCCCATTTCCACTACAAACCCATTACAGCCACATTTGTTTCCACCAGAGGTAGGGAAATCATATGGATCCTTCAGGACCTATAATCCAGATTTCCTGTAGACCCCATTAAAGGGGTCAACAATGGGGTCTTCAGCCATCAAATCTAGATTATATGGAGCCTGTTTCCAGTACAATTGGGCAATGGGGTCTAGAGGAGGCTCGGGGGGCACCCATGGGGGTGCCCCAAACTCATAACTTCGAAGTCCCTCTGAAGTTGCCTTCGGAGATTAGCACAGCTTCTGAAGAGAACCCCTTGCGAGAGCAGTGTCGCTGTCAAAGGCTCCGGAGGATCTTCAAAGATTCTGTGGAGCATCTACGGAGATTGTACCCCCTGTCCCCCCATACATCTGGGGTGACAGGCAGCCCCCTCATGGGTAGATCTGGATTTGCACAGGGGTGCTCCGCCGTTTCCACAGCAGGCAGATTAGCACCCATTGCTATTGGGTGCTAGACCACCCATGGAAACATACTGGGTACTTCCCTTAATCCGGATCTACTAGATCCAGATTAAGGGAAGTACCCATTCCTTAGATCCGGATCTTCTTAGATCCAGATTAAAGGAGCTCATTGGAAAAACACCCAAAATATTGCATGGTATGTGTAAAAAAACCCCAGACATGTAAGTGCTCTACAAATACCAGAGAGAAGAATATTCCGGATTGTGGGTTCCATCTCAGAGGAGGCCTGACTGCACGTAATAATAACATAATATTCCTTGATTCATCGTACCCACAGCAAAATCTTCACTGTAAGAACTTAATGTTCCATTGCCCCGAGTCATCCATCAGGACAACCAAAGCAGTGTCATAGCCCTGGCTGAAACCAGACTGAAGTGGATCTAGATCAGCATTCCTTAACCTTTTTCGTTTCATGGATAATCAGGTGAAAACCATAGGTACATTCCCAGAAGATAGTGGTAGATTTATAGAGTTGATTTTTTTCAATTCAAGCTCATGGGCTCCCCGAAATCCTTCCACAGACCCCTTGGGGGTACATTGACCCCTAGTTAAGAACCCCTCGTCTAGATAATCTATTTCCTCCAAGCATGCCTGTGTCTGGGTAGCCACCACACCCTCTAATACCTTGCCCCCGAGACATTAGCAACTGGGTTTTAGTTATTTAATATGTTTTGATCCAGAGAGGTCCTCTTAAGGAGGGAGCAAACCACTGGCACATTCCCCCTCCCTCAGAGAGGCATTTATCACATCCTGGACCCACCCAGCCAGACTCCTTTGGCTGGCTTTTATTAGCCATGATGGACAAGGATCAAACAGACAGAGTAGTTGGCTGAACCCCTCAGAGTAATTTGTTCGCTTCCTCAGATCCCAATATCTGAAACTGATCCAATATAGCAAGACCAGATAGTGTTCTGGATACTTCCATGAGTCGACTTCCCACTGCAAAGTCCATTTCCCGGAAAATCAGAGCGACTTTGTTCTGAAAGTGCCTAGGAAAACATTCCTCAGCAAGCCCCTGAAGGTGGCATAACCGGATCACTGTGGCTAAATGAAAATAGCTCTTTTAACCACCAGGAACAGATCTGCTAGATGATCACCTGAGGACGCAAAGGAGCAGAAATAAGCATTTGGTTAGAACAACCTACTCATGTGACGATTGATTTTGCAGAAATGTTCTTGGAGAGTGTAGGGTCTTTGGCTTTAGAAAACGCACTCGGAAAGAAAGACTAAGATTATAAAATAGTTACTGGACTGAATAATAATGCAACAACAGGCTATATTGTTCCTTAGCTGTACTGGACTCCCAAACTGTTCTTTTTCCTAGGAGGCGCTTGGAAGAAGCACCCTTAATGACACAAGCCCAGAGAGAAGCTCAACTAAGGGAGAAGTTTGAGCGTTATCCAAAGGTAATTTTTTGGTTTTGAATCTTCAGGAATCTTTCACAAAAGGAGAATGGAGGTATAGGTGACCAAAAGATTGTGTAGCCTGAAGTAATCAACAGAAGAGAAAACAGAATTGCCCTGGTTGTCTTTAGTGGTTACCATGCCAAGATCCTTATGGCTAAATCTGTGTTTGGAACTTTGCCCTTTCTGCTTCCCCATGTTTTATTTTGTCCCAGTTTTTGCCTTTGGCAAGAGATTACTATCTTTCTTGTTATTGTGGTAGAAGCCAGTGTGAAGCTATAGTAGTACTTGACATTTCCACACTGCACTTTGAGGGCTGGAAATCCTTTAGCATGTCAGTATTATTATTCCTGTATTTCAAATATGAGGGGTGAGTCAAAATGTCTTGCTTATGGCCACCAAGGACATTCACGTCAGAGGGAAGATTTGAATTGGGGACTTTGTAGCCACAATACTATGACAGCTATCCATTTGTTAGTTCAGAGATCAATCTGTTGTTGTTATGAGTTCTTAGTTATGCTCTTGGAAGCCACATCTATAATTTCAGCCAGTCATCACTGTACATTCCTAAGAAGTCTTTAGTTGCTGCTGCTGTTATTGTCAAGAATGATCTGATCTTTCCAAAGCACAGAGGAAGCTATGTAGGGATGTGCATGAATGAAACATTCACATTCAATTGCAATCAAAACAAGCATCTGAAAATTTGTTTCTTCATCCAATCATTTGTTCAAACATTCAGACTTTCCCATTTGTGGCCAACATTTTTGTTGCTTTTTTCCCATCGAAAAAGCCTATTTTCACCAGTAAAATACTGCAAGAGTGCAAAAATTTAATTGAATTTTCGTATTCGAGAGAAATGTTTGATTCATTTAAATGTCTAGACATACAAATGTCCGTACTTTTGATGTGATGCAAAAATCTGTGAACATCCCAAGTACCATGGTTAGGGTTTACCTAAATAGACTGTTACTCTTTGTTTTTATTTAGGTGGTGCTGAGGGTTTACTTTCCTGATCACTATATTCTGCAGGGCTTCTTCCACCCTGGTGAAACAGGTAAGAAGGTATCTTCCTTCCGACTGTTTCTTCCCTCCTCTAGTGCAGTGAATAGATCAATAGTTCCTTGATGTCAGGCATAAAGTTTGCAACTTGAGATAGTAAGAAATGCTCTGCTGGATCAGACCAGCTGCCCAAAAAGTCTAGCAGCTGGTTCTTACTGTGGAAGGCCATAGCAGGACAAGTGGCAAATAACTTTCCTTGATCTCTGATCGCCTGGCCTCGACAGGCAAGCCGCCTCTGATACTAGAGGTTTCACTCAGACTCTCCATTGCTTTTGCACAATTATGAGCAATTCTGTGTCAAAGTACAGGGAGGATTTAAGGAAAGAAAAATTGTGAGAAAGAAATAATTGTATTTTTACAGCAAATTTGTAAAGATAAAACTTTCAGCAATGAGCAGACTAGCACAATTGAAAAAATAAACTTGCTTTCAAATAGTTGCTGTGAAATATTTGCTGTGAAATAAATATATGCATTTATCTTAACTGAAATGAGAGAAAGCCTGGAGTATAAAACTTCTGACTGTGAACAGTATGCTACACTGATCTATTTGGTTCCCTTTATTTGTAGAACACCAGGCAGTGTTAAGTTTTGCTGTTCAAATCGGGCAGTACTCAGGGAAGTAAGAAAGAATGTCAATTAAGTTACAGGTGTACAGATGGGGAGAAAGTGTTAGAGCGGTTGAAATGCAGAAGGATGGGTAAGGAAGAAGTGCATGAATAGATGCAAGGAAAAAGTAGAGGAAAGGGCATTTCCAAAATCCTTTCTTCCAGTGATGAGAAATTCTGGGTTTAATGTTAATGCTAATTACCTGCCCGTGCAATGTTTTCTAGCAAGTAAAAGGGAAAAAGAAATTTATTATTTAGGTCTGAGTTGGGAAAAGCAGCAAACCCTTGGAGGTGCTTCTTATAGCAAAGTGATTTGAGGCTTGGGCAAAAATTGCAAAGAATTCAGTGCAAGGATTTTCTGTTGTGTAGAATCCAGCCCACAGTTCAGATTGGTTCCTCTCCTTCTGGTGGGTTCTTCTTTTGGGAGAGGCCAAGGGTTTCTTTAGGATAAACAAGATGAGTTCACACAGGCCTCGGCACTGTTGGGAGACTGGAAGCTGTCTAGAAAGCCGAAACAGGGTTTTCCTATACACAGCATTTCCATTGGCAAAATTTGAAAAGAGGGGCTGCAGTTCTACCAATTTCCAAAGCTTTTGTAGTTTCTTGGTGAGAACAGATGGAAGTGCTCACACACTTTTGATGATCTTGAGACACAATATGCTTAAGAATAAAAATGGATACAGTTGACAAAATATAGGACCAGAGTCACAGACACTCTTGCTCCATTATAGTTTCTTTAGGCCGTGTGTAAGGAGTTCCTGATCTGCGTATGTTGGTCTTAGGTTTTATGGTTTGTGTGTCGATGTGTGTGCATTCTTCATGTTTCAGAGGACTAGCAGATGATATGTTAACCCCTGTATGTTGGAAAGCGAGTTGGATCTTTGATTAGAATGAGAGGTATTTTTCCTTCGATAATTGGAAGAAGGTTCACTCTCCCAAAGTGGAGAAACTCATTTTTTAAAAAATTCAAAGACCAAGTATGTTAGAAATTGTTTAATTGCATGCACATTTAGCCAGCTGGCTGCATTTGGGGAACCCAAAAGCTAATTACTGTTTGAAACATCTTCCAATACCTCTCCATAAGTCCAAATAGCGTGGGGCAAAGCTGGCTGCTTAAATCATCCCAGTGTTTCCCCACAGTGAAGCAAAAAAAGCAGCCAGATTAGTATGCCCTGAGCTTGCACAGCACTAGATTGTTCACCTGGGAATTTGGTACTCTGACCCCTTTTCTATTCTGTTATTTTTATGCCAGTCAAATGCTATCACAGCTAAAATATGCCAAAACTTTTAAGCAGGTATGGGAATTCCTGTACTGTCTTAAATCTGACCTTTCAGCAAGATGTGCAGGTGATGGGCCTGTCTGCTGGGTGCGGCACAATACTGGTAGGATACTAGTATTTTTAATGCATTCGGTAAGTCCCTTACAGGCAATAGATCCATGCTTTGATAACATCCAGAGTGGACTACTGAAATGTGCTCTGCCTGAGGCCAACCTTGAAGATGGTCCAGAAGCTGGAACTACTGCAGAATACAGTACCACAGCTGCTGATGGGAGTTTCTGGCTGGATGCCTATTATACTGGTCTTGAAGGAACTGCATTGGTTACCTTTTTGCTATCAAGTCCAATTGATGTTGCCATATGAAGCCCTAAATGGCTTAGGCTCTGAGTCACTGAGGGAGAGCCTTCTCCCATGTAGGCTTGCCTATATCTTAGGATCATGAAATGAGGCCCCTCTTGTATTTCCACCCCCCTCAGAGGTGCAAGGGGTTGTGGTATGTGAGAGGACCCTATTCTCAGGCTTTGGAATAGTGTTCATAATATACTTTATACACTTTTGTCCCTGTTCCTCATTATTTTACAGTTGGTGTTCTGAGAAACTTCGTGAAAAGTCATCTGGCAGATCCAGAGATAACATTCTATCTGTGTAAGTTGATCCTTAGATTTTACAGCTACTGAAACAAGCATATCTATGTCCACTGCCACCATCTAGAATCCGAAAATTCAACTGAACCCAAATTGAAAGTGCCATGACTGTAACTGGAGTAGTGTAGACCATAGCTCTATCTTCTTTTCCATTCCTTTCTAAATAAGTTTACCGTTTTCTTCTTTTCTTTCCCTAATGAGAACTTTGTGTTTTACTTTAGTTATTACACCTCCCAGATCCATCCTGAGTGATGACAGTTTGACTCTGTTCCAGGTAATGGTTTCTCCGTCACCCTGCTTGATTTGCTTTTCCTACTGCAAATATCCTCTGCCGCTTTTCATGAGTCTTTGTAGATGCCTTTTAACACATGACTGAATAGAATCTAGTGACTTCCTTTATGTGCAGTATGATTCCTCTCTAAGTGTTTCTGGTATCCCTTTTGTTGCAAGTATTTTATTTATTTATTTATTTATTTACATTTTTATCCCACCCTATACCCAAAGGTCTCAGGGCAGGCAACATCTAAAATCCAACATCATTAAAAGAGCAACAGTGTGTATTAAAAGAGTCGCACCTGCAAGTGGGAAGGGAAAGTGTATCCCCATTTAACTGAAGGCCAGGGCAAAGAGGTGCGTCTTCACTGCCTTCCTAAACGTGTACAGTGAAGGAGACAGACACAGCTCAAGGAAAAGACTATTCCATAGCCTAGGGGCCATCACTGAGAAGGCCTGCTCCCAGATGCCCATCCCTTTTGCTGCTGACGGTGGTTGGACAACCAGGAGGGCCTCCCCTCCAGATCTTAAAGCACGGGCAGGTCGATATGGGAGTAGGTGTTCCTTCAGATATTTGGGGCCCAAGTCATTTAGGGCCTTATAAGTTAAAGTTAACACCTTGAATTGGGCTCAGTAGCGAATCGGCAGCCAGTGCAACCCTTTTAAGACCGGCATGATGTACATCCGGCCAGCTGTCCTGGTCAGCAGTCTAGCTGCTGCATTCTGCACTAGCTGCAGACTCCAAACTATCTTCAAGGGCAACCCCATGTAGAGCACACTACAATAGTCTAGTCTGGAGGTTACAGAGCATGGATATCTGTGCCCAGGTCATCCCTGTCCAGAAGAGGTGTCAACTGGCACACCAGCCATAGTTGGGAATAGGCATTCTTGACCACAGCCAAGACAAAATTCACAAGTAAGGCGAAAAAATTCACAGAAGAGCCCAAAATCCCGTTTCCCTTGTGAAGAAAGTTCTAGCAAAAATATATATTTCAAATTAGAAGCTCCTACTGGCATGGGAAGAGGCATGACACTAGAAATAAACATGTAATTAATTGCTGTATTGTACTAGTAGGATATTTTGTGCACGCTTAAACTGAATTTTGATGATGGTTCTTAACAAAGTTACATTGGTCTGCTATGATCTTTTAGATAGGAGGTGATACTCCAGATCAGGTTCATTGCTTTTTAGCCGGTTCGGGAAGCTATATTTTGAGGTGACCCTAAGGAAATTGTTCTTGTGACAATTACCTGCACTTACCTGTGGAGGTGAGAACTCTTCTGCCAGTGAGATCGCCTGTTTTGAATTTCCAACTTCTGAATGTATCTTATGACCTCAGTTCCTAGAGACATTGCAGAATCCACGCTGGGCAACTTTATGCCACACTTGCAAATGGGAACCAAACTTGAATCCTCTCTTTACAAAGGCCTAGGTAGAAATGAAACTTTCCAGTTATCTCTGTAGTCCAGGCGAGCCTATGCATCCTGGTGATCAGAGCTTTAGCTCCTGGTACTAATTGCTTCTTTTTAAAAAAATCATCATGAAAGCTTTTACTGATTGTCAGTACTGAGGATCACTGTAGTCATTTTTCACCACTCTCCTTGGGAATAATTTTGCTGCTTTTGCAAAGTTCTGTCTCCTTCAGGCTTACAGAGACCTTCTCCCCCCCCCCCTTTAGTGTTTTGATCTCCTGGCCACAGTGCCGTAGACTAGAGTCTGTGCTTGCCAAGTGAACAGACTGTCCTTGTTTTGGGAAGGCTGAAATTTGTGCTCTTAATTTTGGGGTGGCTCCCTGTGATAAAGACGAAGAATTCCTTATCCAAAAAATGTTGCTTGAAGTGAGGAGTTCTGTGTGGTTCCCTCCATCCCCCAACCCCAAATGAAGTTGTTAAGCCAACAACCTTTCTTGCCCAGTGAACAATGAGGCAGTACCAAAACCTCATTTGAGGAGTATGATATACCGAGGGTCATTTAGAGGTTGACAGATCACACAGAGGGTAACAGGAATCTGTTTTCATAGTATGCATCAGAGTCTCTCAGGCGGCATATTGAATTAGGAAAGGATTAGATCTCTTCTGATGTTGTTTATAATGGAGCTTTCCAAATTCCATGACTTCCTGGCCAGGCCATGAGGATGAGACACAGGTGCAGCTGCTGTCAGAATACTGGATGTGTAAAGGGCACGTCCTGCGACTCTCTGGGCTTATGTCTGAGGCCTGGCCCCATTCAGCACGTGTGCCGCCCCAAAGGCCTTTTGCCAAGAAGCTTTGATTACCCCCTCCTCAAACATGCCTCTTTCTATGGTCTACTAATAGTGTTTGGTTTGCCTCTGCAATGCTTGCATTGGCCTCCTTTCCTCAGCTCCTGGGGACATGTTGGGCTTACGCATTTTGCCGCTTGGATGTGTGTTTATTGCATATAGGCAGCAGTTCCATAGCCCAGACATAATGGAGCATTTAGTTGTACTCCCTCCCCCCCCCCCCGCTTCTTGAGGACCTTTTTGCAAAATTCTTTTTTTAGTTTGTGTGACTGTTGTGAAGGCCTCTTTTATTTTCTGTCATTGTATAAAAGAAGGGCAAGGGACTTCTTCTAAAGGGACAAGAACGTTAAGTTCTTTCTAAAAGTACCCAACATGGCAGGGCGTTACTGTAGAAATTGGATGGGTTGTTTTTTAAAATATGTTTTAGTATTATGTTGTGACCTCCCAGGGAAGGGCAGGGAGATGCCAATGCTGTAAATATTTTTCCAAAAAAAAAATATGCGTAGGAAACCAGGGAAGCCAGTTGGGTGAACTTTACCTAGTCTTAGCTCTTTTTCTGCCCTCTCACAGCTCCACCTACCTCACATAGTACCTGTTGTGGGGAGAGGAACAGAAGGTTTGTCAGCCACTTTGTGTCCCCTTAAGCATGAGAAAAGCGGGGTATAAAAGCTGACTCTTCTCACAATACTTGTGGAAGTGTGTTCTGCTTAGCAATCAATGTTGTGTCAAACAGAACTGGGTGACTTATGACTCCCTCTCCTCAGCCTAACCCACCTGACAGGGATGTTACAAGGATAAAATAATGCACAGCACTTGTGAGTTCTTCAGAAGAAAGGCAGGATAAAGTAGCATATATGATAAAAATGTATCAATGGCTACTAGAACGAATGCCTAGGTGCATCCTTCAGGCTGAGGGGGGGAGGAACTGGGGTGCTTCTAAGGCCATCTGCTGGGACTCGAGAGCTGGAGAAGGTTTGTCCTTGTCTCTGCTTGAGTTGCCCATGAGCATTTGGTGGGCCACTGTGTGCGACAGGATGCTGGACTAGATGGGCTGTGGCCTGATCCAGCAAGGCTTCTCTTATGTTCTTATGTTTAACTAAACCAGAATTATCAGAATCCAAAGACAGATTCCATGGAGCATCAGACATAACTTTTTTTAAAAAAACAGCATCTCCATCTGCTCAGTCATGGTACTTTCAGATGCTCTGTGGCAGGTTACTTTTCAAATAGGAGAGAGTGTAACTTGTGAATTGAGACACAGTGTAGCATTCAGAGCTTTGAAGGAAAAAAAAGTCAAGAATCGCACTGGGCTAGTCAAAGCCTCACATGTGAGCACATTTTTAAAAAATCTTGACGAGCAGGAGTTTGACATTGGGTAAACTGAGTGGATACAACAACAATAAGTTGATACACAATTATTGTGCAATAAGTGGGTGATACAGAAATGCCCTCTTAGCCATTTGACACCTGAGTTTGGCTCTGCTCAGATATGCTTGGAACTGGAACAGAAGTTTCTTTGCCTTTGTTTCTGAGTCACAGTGTCATCTTAGTGGGGAGCAGCCCATTCAGTTCCTCCCCCCCTTTCTTCCTTCAAAGCCACTGAAGATATTTTAATTAATAGCAGAATTGCCAGTGGAAAGGTCTCTTGTGCCTTTGAACTGGGCGACTTTCCCACTCTTTGGGAAAGCGACTGCTCCCATATTTTCTTGTTTTTTGCCATCTTGCCCACAGCTACCACCCAACATAATTTCTCATTCCCACGCACTTGTCATGGTGGGGCAGCGGGAAAAAGGGAAGCCTTTCATGAAACTCTGATAACCCTTAAGAAAGAAGTACCAAAGTGACTATAGAAGCTTGTCCATACTGTCTGGCACCCTCTAGGCCCTGCACCCTTGCCAAACAGCTTTTAGAAGTAGTTCCGCTATATTTTAAATAAGTTGGAAAAGGTTTTTAATATTTTTTCAGCAGTGGTGGCTGTGAACTTGAATACAAGCGAGATCACACATTCATTTTCTTCACCATCATCATCTTTACTGCAGTCATAGACCTGTACATACTTTTGTGTTCTAAGTCTTTTTTCAGCCAGTGGCTTAAGCACCTGTGAGTTCATGTGATCTGTATGTGCCAGGCCTTATGGATGGTGCCACAGTTTTTTGAAGAGCCTGATCTTATATTGAAGCAGACAGATTGAATGACAGGGAAAAAAATAAATGGGCAGGTTTGTAGGGCACCTCCAAGTTATCTATTATTTAGTAACACTTCAATATACAAATTCTTATCTTTGAACTTGGCTTTTTAATATCAGTTTTTTATCATTACTACCACAAATTGGGAAGTGTTTGTGTTACTTTTTTCTCTCACTACCTTCACTGAATTTGTTTACCACGTCTGAATCAACAATCATTTCAGAGAAAAATTAGCCAAACAGGTATTCAAACTTAAACTTTTAAGTGTCTAGATATATACAATATGTTTTATGCAGCTAATATGAGCAGGTAGGTGATAATGGAGATATTTATTATGTTATCCTGTAGGACTCTGCTCAGATCATCTTGAATTAAATAGCCACTGGGTATAAGAGACCCTTTACGTTGTTTACTTTTTAGATTTAAGCCTAAGGGCAAGGACTCGTCTAAATTTATATACTGAAAGTTTTCTGGCTGAAGAGTGGAATATAAATAATGGAGGAAATAAATAATAGGATTCCTGACTTCTGCTTTCACAGTAACTGATTTTTTGGGTATTATCATCTGTATACTACATAATATATTCTTCTGCTTTCATGAATGAAATGTACTAAAGGTTTACAGAATCCAGACATTTCAGTAATGGCCGATGTGAAAAATTAAGGACAACTAAAAAAATTCAACCCATATAGAATATCACCAATGTCTTTAAACCATCAACAGTGGATTTACTGATCTTTCTTTGATGTAAAATCTCTGCTATGTAAGCCTCAATTCACCAATGGGAGTAATGTCTCTAGGTCCTAGAATTAGAATCTAGGGAATTGCAATTAAATATGTTTATGCAGTATTTTATAACTTTTTCCTAGAGTAATTCCAGAATTTATGTGGCTTTTGCTGTGGGCATAAGTTGTTCATTTCCTAACTAGTGCTGTCACTCCCCATTTGCGTTGCTTTTTCTATTGACACTTTCGGTCCTAACAGATTCATCTTTCTTTCCACCCATGTTGGCTTATGTAGTGTGGTAGGAGGATGACCAAGCAGTGATTGGTTCCTTTGCCTTTGATTGTGCTGAACCATACTTTGATACTCCTCCCCACTGTGTGAGCTGCCTCTGCTTTCATCTCTAGTGGGGCCTTGCTTGTTTTGCTTGTTCCTTGTCCCATAAATACATAGAATCTCATAAAATGCTTTAAAATGAAAGCTGGTAGATTAATTGAAATAGATGGTTCTTCTGACCAATTGCTTCTTTTTGGAAAGGCCAAAGCAAATAAAAAAGCAGTTATAAAGGCATCATGAATCCTTTTTTTTCAATTGTCGCAGGTTTCTTTAGGATGACGGTTATTTTTCTCTCCTCAATTTTCAAAGCTGGTATAAAGGTATGATTGAAGGTGCATTCACCTAGCATGGTAGAGCTGCGCCCTTAAGTAGTGCCCATAAAGCTGCAGTCTATGAGCATTTCAATGTGGTTTCTTAGGACCCATTCTCACTAAACTGGATAAGTGAGTGAAAAGCCTTCTTTGCACAATCTGTGTTGCATTGCAAGGCTTGTGGAATCGTGGATTACTCTGAGAAAGGATTTTGCATGTGCAGCTGGGTCAGTGTGAATGAGACCTTGGTTGCCCTAAATGTTGCACAGGGCTGCATTAAGTTGTGCTAACCACCTAGTATGGAAGGGTTCCTACCTGCATTGTGACCTTGCCAGTTCATCTTTTTAAATCTGCTTTGTACTGCAGAATACCACAGTTAATTATTTTCATCTAACCATCCAGAGTGTATCTACATTACATTACCTCAAGGGATAATCCTTTGCACCTTTTCTTACATAACTCTAAACATTTCTGAGAATGACAAAATATCTTCTGTTTCAGGAAATTCTGCAGTCCAGTCAGCCCGGTTCACTCCCTTCACCTATAGCTGACCAGCAGCTGGCTTTTATTTTTAGCTGCCAGAGAGCATTGACTGGCCCCTAGAGAAATGCAAGCTCAGGTTGGCAGCAAGATGTGGAAGTGCCTGTTCTCTGTGTTTTGTTTGTTTTCCCTACACATGTTAAGTCTGTCAGTTCCAAATTTTCAGATCCGTCATCAGATCAGTTTGATGATGCCCCTTTCCACCCCAGCAAGTCGCAAGGCAAGCTGGAGGTGAGGGAGGAGCAGACCAGGATGTTTTGATGAAGTTTTGTTTTTTTAAAAAAGATTTTAAAAACCTTGCTTTCCAAAACAGCAGGAAATATTCTGTTCAGACTGCACTTAAAGTTTCCTTTGGAACTTTCTGTGCTTAATATAACTGTTTGGGGGGGAAAAAAACTGGAGAAAAGGTAAAAGCTGGGCAGAGAAGCATTAATTCATCCCAAACTAGGGAGTATGAACCAAGATGCTGGTGGGCACCAGGATGCATCTAGTGACTCTACTATAAAGTTTTCAAGATTCAATCTTGCTTTTGCCTTTCCAGATATCCAGAGCATAAACATCATTGCTTTGTAAGGAGATCTATGAATTTATTTCCAGTGTTCTAGAAAAAAAGAGTGAACTATTATTGATATTTGCACTTGATAGCATTGAGCGTTTGGCCCTTTTTGCACTTTGCGAAAGGGACATTCCAAGTATGCTCCCAGACAGAACATACACAGTCCACAGGGTGTGGAGCACATTTTCATCTGCCTGGTGGTGCAGGCAGAGTTGTGTACTGCATCGCCCGGTTGCTGCTGCAAAGGAGCCATGCAGGCATGTTGGCACCATTGCCATGGCTCCTCAGTCACCTCCTTTATGGAGGCAATGCACATTCCACAACTTCGCTTTCCTGGGATATTTTCTGAGGGAAGTCAAAGTGTGAAAAGGCCCATTTTTGTCAGTGTTGTTCTTTATGTGGAATTACCGAAGACTTTCAATACAATTTACAGGAAGCAGTAATAGATAAAAGTTAGAGAAGTTCAATTGCCCTGGGATCTTAAGGTAAAGAAGACCCTAGGAAACCAGTGAAGAAAATAAAATAATTGTGTAGCATGTGTAGATGGGATCCAAATGAAGAAAATTCTTATCTCCTTATATGAGTTTAGTAGGGACATGGAAGCAGGAGAGAAGATGAATGAAACAGTGAGGATCTAGTGAATTAAGAGAACATGAGGAGCCCTGCTGGATCAGGCCACAGCCCATCTAGTCCAGCATTCTGTCCCACACAGTGGCCCACGAATTGCTTTTGGGCATCTCAAGCAGAAGACAAAGACAAACCCATCACCTGCTTTTGAATCCCTATGCAGAGCTTGAGCACCTCTCTGGATCATGCTGCCCTCTAGTACGAGACTGGCATTCTGGCTCTTCTGGTCCAGTTTGGTTGTCACATATGAGTATGTGGTGTGTCTACAGGGAACAATGATGACACCTTGCTTATAAACGAGCACACTGGCATGTCAGTGTTAAACAGTGAGAACGACTCCTGTATTTATTCAGATTTCTATCCCACCCAAAGTTCTCAGGGCAGATCATAATAAAATCAGCCTAAAAACAGATAAAATGCATTATTTAAAACTGTGAGGATGATGTTCCCTCAGTCAACACTTGTCTACACTTCAGGATTTTGGCCTGCATTTTGAAGTACGTAATTGCAAGATTTGCCCTTTAGTAGAGCTGCTACCAACTGTGAGAGCCCTGCTTAGTTCTAAGTAAGAAAACACTGACACAAGTGTGTTGTCGATAGTCCCTAAAGACTGAAAATAACAGTGCTTTAGAGGCAAATTCCAGTGTTGTCCTGCACTTTTTCTAGAGTCCTGGGAATGTTTCCAGAAGTACAGCTTTTTTAAGGGAGAGAGTAGGCACCTCCCAAAATGAAGCAGAGACTGCATCAGCCATTCCTGGGATGTACCCCTGGAAAAACCATTGGTGCTCATGTAATCTAGGATCTGCTAATAGGAGACAAGAAAGGAACATGTGCAATGCTTAGCAAGCAACTCTTTCTTTATCCCCATTCCAAGTAAAGCAGCAGTTGGTCTTTTTTTGCCTGAAATCACATTGCTAGAACTTCCTGTGTTGCTTCTGCCTTTTCCCAGTTTACGTTGGCTGGTGCTCAGTGACCTTTTATACATCACCAGTATAAACGTGCATTCCTCTCTGTAGTTTTAAAATTCTCTCTCTTTTTTTGCCCTGAGTGCATACTCTGTTTTGTAATGGCTTCTGCTTGGATGGCCATTCCCTGCCATGGGAGATCTGAGAGTCTGGCAGAGGCTGAAGAGGACTTTCTTTTCTATTTCATGTATTTGTTAGTTTGTATTTTTATCCGGCCCTACAAAAAAAGTCTCAGGATGGGTTACAGCAGTCAAAACGTAATGTAAAACAGTAACAGTGCCTGAAAGTAGAGAGGGAAAGCCGTTTCCTCAGTCAAAGACATGTCTTGACCAATCTCATGAATGTGTATATAGTGAAGGTGCCTGGTGCACCCTAGGGGGCCCGCTCTTCTGTTGTCTGGGGGCTACCACCAAGAAGGCTCTATTCCAGGTCCCCACCCTTTAAACTAGTGAAAGTAGCGGTGCAACTAAGAGGGCATCACCTGCGGAGCTTAAGGCACAGACAGGATGATATGGAAGAAGGCATACTTTCAGATATAAGTACAGAAAAGGAGCCCTGCCGGATCAGGCCACAGCCCATCTGGTGCAGCATCCTGTCTCGTACACTAGCCCAACAATTACCTCTGGGTGTTATGCAGTGGAAGACAAAGACAAAAACCTTAACCTGTTCTCAATTACCTGCAAATGACCTTCGAATCATCCACCCTGTTTCTCCAACCCAGATATGGTATGTAGGCATCAATTCTAGTAGCCTTTGATACTGGTTGCTGTCACCATCTCTTCCAGTAGTAAATTCCATACTTCCCCTTGTTGTTTGTAACTCTCATGCTCATCACTTCATAGGCTCTAGGGTTGTGCGATAGAGGAAGCCATTTAGGACCATTTAGGTTAAGGTTAGCACCTTGAATTGGGTTCAGTAGGAGACTGGCAGCCAGTGCAGCTCTTATACGACCAGTGTGATATGCATCTGGCCAGCAGTTGTAGTCAGCAGTCTAGCTGCTGACTTATATACCAGCTGCAGCTTCTGAACTATCTTTGAGGGCGCTCAGGATAGAATGAAGAATTCTATCATGTTAGTAAGGCGTGATTTACTCATGCAAAAGCGATGCTGATTTTCCTCCAGCAGCTGTTGCTTCTCTATGTGCACACTAATTTTATCTCTAATGATGGTTTCCTTCACTTTACCTGGAACTGATGTTAAGCTGACTGTCCCGTAATCTTTGCTCCCTGAATTTTGAGGTTCATTTGCTTATTTCTTTAATCTCTTGCAGCGAACCACATACTTGACCCAGAATTAGAACCTTCTGCTGTCATTTCCCCAAACCTGACCATGAAACCATGAAAGGGTGCTGGGAGTGGATAAAACAAAAAGAGCAAAAGACATTGACGATTCTAGACAAAGGGGATTCAGAAACAAGGGCAGGAAGTGGGAAACAAAAATGGAAAAGATGACAGTAACAGAAATAAAGGTGGAGAGTAGAAACACATAAGTGCAAATGAGTGAATGAAAGGTCCTGGATGAGATTCTCAGGCTGCAGAAGCCCTTTGACTAAAGAAGAAGGCTAAAGTACTCTTGACTGCTGCTGACCATATTTCATATCAGCCAAATTGCAGACCCAATCTCTTGGCCAGTCCTCATGCATTAGTTTGCTCTGGAGTTTCACCTTGGAACGCGGCCCCGGAGGGAAGCCAGGCACCTACTTACTCAGCAGCCTGGCCAGCCAGTCCTGGACCATCCAGGATGCCGCATTGTTGAGAACATTCACAAAAAGATTGTTAGAGGAAGGATGTCCACATGTCAAAAATCAAACCTGGGATTTGCATCTCAGCAAGATAGATAAGCTGTTCTTTCTTGTATTCTCTTTTCCTTGTGTGTGGGTTTTGCTTTTTATTTTTCAAAACCTTTCACCTACCCTGCCTTCTTTTGTTTACTTGTTTGAATTAGTGACTTCCTGTCTGTCTTCTGGTGTTGGCAGGATTGCCAGACCAATATTGCCATATATTGCTGAATGTTTTAGTCTTTGTATAACTTGATTGCTAAAAACCTGCAGTGTCATTTTAAACTTATCTTCTTGGTTAAAAAGTACTTGTGTGACAATCTGACAAAAGCCATATTATCGTTGGATGCATCCTGCTTCAAAAATTGGTCATTTCCAGATGCAACCACGTGTAGCAGCACTGCAGCTAAAATAGATACCAGAATGCTTTTGGGTCAGACTGAAACTGGTTGCCCTGACATTTACAATTGCAAGCTATCTGGCATGAGGACAGCCTTATGCTGAATAAGATGATCTGTTGAGCTCAGTTTGCCATGTCTGCACCAGGGTGTTTCATTCACTGTAGAGAGACCTGATGCAACCATACACAACACTTTTTTGTCTCAAAAGACTCCACTAATAGTGACACTTAACTTCCTTTTTCTTACCATATCTCCTGATGAAGACTTCTGTGAAATTCTGAAGTTTGTGTACTCCTACACTAAACTAATTTTGATCCTGTCAGTCCTCTGTTGAAGTTTCTGTGATTAAATGCAGTAGTTGCTGTTAAGCTTCTTACTTGAAGTTATAATGAACTATTTTAGTAATCCTGTTCTTTACAATATGGGCAGCAATATGAGTGCAGATTCTGTGGGATAGGGTAAAGACTCTGGTCTGTTCATTTCTAGACCTTAGGAACATTTGATTTTGCCTCCTTGGTCCTCTTCACTGTAGATATTTAGTGGGTACCCTAACAAGGGCCTCAAACTTCTGTGTTGTTCACAGGAATTACAGGACAATTACTGATGCTGCTCTTCCTTCGAAGGTTGAAAAGGCTTCAAGAGCTACCATTGTTCAACCTGATAGCCACTGGGAAGGGGAAGAGACTTTTACTGTAGGATCAAAGCTGGGAAAACAAATGTTGTCAACTTGTCTGCTTTAGAAAGAGGGAACTGCATCTGAAGTGAACATCCTGCAATGTGTGTGTATTTACTGGAGGCTGAATGTGCAGACTGGCAGCAACATGGAGTTTTTGGATCCCATAAAGACTTCAAGGCATTGCTTTGATATTTTGTTATTGCTGTTTGTACTGGCTGCGTTATTCCCATGTCCCATGAATTATTCTAAAGTGTTCTTGAGGGCAGAACTGATCAACTGCAGGCTTCTCTGCAGCAGTGCTACAGCCAAGGGATCTCTGTAGCTCCAGCTGTGTATAAACTTTTTCTAAGTGACTTGCCTCCCGCTTTTAGCCCCCTCTTTTAACCTCTCCCCCCCCCCCAGGAGCACACATCAGGATGACTCACTCCTCTACCTTAGAGAAGGGCAGTTCACAAAACTCTGAAGTTTTGTGCTGGGAAGCAATGAACAGAAGTAAGGAACCCAGAGCCCGGAGACTGGGAAAGGCAGCAGACAGCTGTGGTTCTGTCTTCAAACAAACTCAAGTAGCCCCACATGCTTCCATCTAAATATTTTTTTTCCCCTGACTGGATTTTAACATTTCTCTGAGTGCTGAGGAAAGCTACTTCTGACTTTGTCACCAAGAGAGAGAAAATCCAGTGGAACTTGGCAGCTTTTCTTGGCACTTGGTCTGCTTTCATAATCTTTGGTACCATTTCGACCACTGGCATCTTTGCTACCACTGAAGCTTATGAAGAAAGTATATTGGCAAGGGCTGTGAAGTCTGAAGCCTGCTGTTCGGTGCACAGTAAAGGATGGACTTTGCGACTGAATGTCATGAAGGAAAAAGCAACCTTTTTAGACAAAATATTCATTACCATTGTTCTCTTATCAAGCATAAAGATGTTGCTCAGTTCAAATGTGATGGGAGAACCTAATTTTCTGAACCATCTGAGAACTGTACTTGTAATCAGTATGAAAGAGAGTGGTAAGTACTAAGGTCAGTGTAGGTGACAAAGTTACAGATTGCTGTGTGATAGTCACAATTGTGTCCTGTATCATGTTCCAAAATGGATGAATATAGGAGCAACTCCACCACATGTGAAGGTACTTGCTTGCATCCATGCCAACACAGAGGTGTGGCAGATCTTTTGATTCGGAAAAGAAACAGAGGGGTTATATACCAGCAGTACAAAACTTTAAAAGATAATTCTCTTTCTGCTTGAGACTTAAAAGCGCTAGACACTTTCTCAGGTAATTTCAGCCAAACAGTCTTGTCAATCTTTGTATTGCAGTCCGTTCCCCATAAAGATTTAATGCCGATTAGGTCGGATGTGTTGTAGTCTAATAGTAATAAGCCTTTCGTTTAGATAATAAGCCTTTCTCCGTTATCTTGTCATCCTTAATAATGTACTCATAGACCATAAGTGATCTATTTAGAGCTGGGTTATTATTAATCCAGTTTAAATAGCTGCCTATTGATAATTTCTCAAACCATCCTCCTTGCAGTCCCTCTGATATTTGCCTGGGAGTTGATCCAACAAAATCATGTATCCTGTAGTAGTACTGATCTTTTACATTTTCCCACAGAGTGGCAGAAATATTTCTGGGGCTGTAGGGCCTAAAGTTCAGAGGAGTGAGGGGCGAAGGTGGGCGTGCTAATTCTGATTTCCATCTTTTCCACGTGAGAATGGTGCATTTAATAAAGGGGTTTCCTATTTCTGCATGCTTAGTGTTCAGTTTGGTAGAGAAATAAAAAATAAAATAAAAAAAGGGTAATTGAGGTAGTTCAGAGATTTCCAGTCTAGCCCACATAGGTGGGTTGGGAGAGGTGAAGATGTGGCCTCTTCATAGCTAGGATTCCAAACTCCTGCATATATGGTAGGAGACAATTTCTGCTGAAGGCCTTTGGGCAACTCTGATCAGACGTCTTTTCTTCAAGGCCCATGATGTTAGGACTTAATGGTCTTGCGACTATTGCAGGCCAAGGCTGAACCCCTGCCTGGCATTGTGAGACTGCAGCTGAGTTCTTTGGGCCCCTAAGTGGCATGGAAGCACAGAATGAGCATCTAGTAATAATCTACTGGCAATTGGGGGTCAGCATGAACATTTTCCTGCATTTGTTACACAAATTCTATTTAAGGAATCCTCTCCTTGCCCTGACAAATACATTTTGATATACCTTCCTCTCATCCTCCAGTCAGTGTAAGCACAGTTCCTTTGCCAGCACTTGGTTTCTCTGATACTGAGCCAGCCAAGAGGCAACAAACACCATAAGCCAGGCGCAGAAAAACAATCAGAAAGGAAGAAGCAGCCCTCTGATATAATGTTTGAAACACTGGAACGAAATAACTCAAATAACTTATCATTTCTGGCTACAAAGAGGATCACATTTTTAGGGCTGTTTTGTTTTAAGCTCTAAACATATATGGAAAGCTTAAACATTTCAGTGTCCAAACGCTTTGCACATTCCCCCTGAGAACACTCCTGATACGACTATGTACTGAGGCAGAAATTTAGAAGAGTTGAACCAGCAGATTCATGTTGTACCAGGTAGTTTTCAAAACTACGATTTGCACCCGGTAGCCTAAATTTGGTCTGGTAAGTTTCTAAATCAGTTTTGTCCAGCTGGGTTTTTCCTTAACTTTTTACTGTATCACATAAACTCTTACCAGACACAAGCCTCTCTTTTCTAGCTGCCTTATGTTTGATCGGGATCTCTTCAGCCTGGGAAGCTTTGTTCTTGGGTGTCAGATGAGACGAGGCCATTTAGGCCGTGTCCCTTTGACCGTCACTCTTGTGTTTGTTTCCGTTCCGGAGATGCTCTTTGCCGCTTGTTGGAGAAGCTTTTGATCCACTGACTTCCCGATTGAATTTTCCAAGTGCTGCTTTTTGTGTTTTGTAAAGAAGTGCGGGGGTCGGGGTGGGGAGTGTTGTGTGATATTTCATAATGGTGTCTTGGATTTCTGCATTCATGTGCATGTCCCCTTTGAAGCCTTCATTTACTTATTAATCTTTAAACATCAAACTAAGAGTGGACCAGTGGCACTCTAATAATTTCAGCTCATGTAACGGAAAGAATGCTTCCCGTTTTGGCAGCTGCAAATCCTCACCCCCCACCCACCCTACCCTACCCCACCCCACCCCACTCCATGGGAGCTGCTTCTTCCTGATACCAAAGTCTCTGGACAGTCTTGGCAAACTCACTAGCACCGCAATGAATTGCGTGTCTACACAACAGGCTTCTGTTGCAGAACTTTGTGCACCTTAGGTGTTAGTGAAGGGGGTTAATGAAGGAAATGCAGATGAAGTATAGGCATGTCCCCATATCTGCTGATTCATTCAACTGTGATTGATCACAGGGGGAAATAAAACGGGCATGCTTCTGTATCCACTGAATCACTATCCACTGATCCACTCAACCACAGTCAACCAAAAAGATTATACAGTACAGTAAATGTGTATTATCTGCAGTTTTCATTATCTGTGGTAGGAGCTGGAATATATACCCCATGGATACGGGAGCACACCTGTACAGTAAAGAAAAGAGGCTGTCTTCTCCTTGGAGCAGATAATAAACAGTTCTGCTTTATGTAGTTGCCAGTGTTTATCTCACTGGAGTAGGGAAGAGAAACATTACCGTGAAACAAGAGCTTTTAAGATTATATGTGATCTAGCATGATCTTATCCTTTCTCTTCGGAACTTTCAAATAGGGTTATAGATGCTAACATAACATGCCACCAGCACGGTTTAAAATAGATGACAAGAGAGCTCAGGTTTTTTTTTTGGGGGGGGGCTTGAAACTTATCTCAGTTCACTTGTATTAGGATTTATCCTAGGTGTGTGGCTACTCACACAGCTGTAACAATTAGTATTATCATTGCCATTCCAAAGTTTATATAATAAACCTTATTGAACAGTTTTAATAATACAAACTTATAACATCTTAAAGCAATAACTCCATAACTAGATAAAGAAAAAAAATCAATGTTCTTGCTTTTAAAATGCGGAGAAATAGTTTAGCTGTGCATTGCCTGAAGAATTATTTCCTTTTGTCAATCCTGATTCCACTAGAATGCAGTCCACTGGGTGAAAAAGAAGAGTTGGTTTTTATACTCCACTTTTTTTACCCTTAAGGAGACTCAAAGCGACTGGCAAGCCTCTTGTTCTACTCCCCACAACAAACACCCTGTGAGAGCTCAGAAGAGAGTTGTGACTAGCCCAAGGCCACCCAGCTGGCTTTGTGTAAGGGTGTGGAATTGAACCTGGAGATTACCCGATAAGAATTTGACCCTCTAACCACAAGACCAGACTGGCTCACAGTGACTGCTGATTCCAGTGTTTTGGTTATTTTTGTTGCCCCCATTTTGCCTTTGCTAGCTCTGTTGTATCCCTTTTCAGATGTGGCAGCCAAGACTACACTGTATTCCAGTAATGGCATTATAATATTTACAATACTGTTCTGGCATTATAATATTGGCAGCTTCATTTTCAGTACTGTTTCTTATTATCCCTAACATGCTATTAGCTATAAAAAACAAACAGATGCACACTGGGTTGACAGTTCAATTGAACTGTCTACTATTATGTCAAGGTCTCTTTCCTGGGCCGCCTCAGTCAGCTCAGACTATTAGGATCTATGTGTGGTCAGGAAGTTTTCCTCCAGTGTATATTTCTGTACACTCCCTCATGATGAACAATTTGCAGTGAAGATTTGTGGGGAAGAATTTATAGCTATAGGCTATGTACGATTGCTGAAACTAGTGACGTCAAGGCTAGGAACCATCATAAGACTAGGAACCATCTTGCCTGAGAAGAGTGGAGAAGAGGCAGCAGGCTGGGCTGCTCTGCCATCTTACTCCCAGCAGTGCCCCTCCCTCCTCCAACTGCCATCACAAGGCTGAGAACCATCTTGCCTGAGAGGAGTGGAGAAGAGGCAGCAGGCTGGGCTACTCTGCCATCTTATTCTCAGCAGTGCCCCTCCCTCCTCCAACTGCTCCCATCACAAGATGGCAAAGAGACTATGGCAGCCAATCCACCAGTTGAAAAATGTTTGGTCCTGAGGCCGAGCAGGGCAAGGCTGAGTAGATGCCGGCTGACCATCTCTACCATCATCCGGTTTGTCATCAATGAAGAGAAAATTCAAAGTAAAAAGAATAGGAAAATTCCAGCAATAAGAAACGGACAGAAGAATTGGAACTGAAGACCTCAAGTGCTTGCTTTTTGCTGTTCCCTGTTCCCTCCCACACCATTTTCCTTTTGTTTCTTGTCTCTTTAGATTGTAAGCCTGAGGGCAGGGACCTGTCTAAGATTAATATAATATTGTACACCGCTGAGTACATGTACAGCGCTTTAGAAATAAACTATAATAATAATGATGATGTCTGGACCAGACCTCTGCCTAGGTATTCCATGGCATCATATTCCTTTTACAATCCTTGGGGAAAATTCTTGTACATAGAATAGCTGCCCTAAATAGCGTATTTATTTGAAAATTTTTATTTCAATCTTAAACGAAACCTGAAAATTCTAAAATAGAAAGATATTATTCTTGTGTATTAATCTTGGGACTTCCGTGGGTTTGTTATCAGAAATGTGCAGCATTCTTGAACTGGCTGGACTGTGGGTAACTAGGGATCTATGAAATGCTATTTCCGAACACTCAAAAAGCCCACCAGTGCTGTTATGTGTTTAGTGTAGGCTGGTCTGCATTTACCTGTCTGCTGTCCATCTGCTACTTTCACCTTCCCTTCCAGAACTGCCTGGAAGAGGGTGACAAAGCAGCAATAGATGTGCCACAGTTTAATGGCATCAGTGCAGAGAGTGACACACCTATTATTGTTTTGTCTCAGCAAACGGTATGCTACTGGCAGATAAGCATCCAGCTCTGCTCCCAGCAACCAGGTATATGCAAGCTAGCCTGTGCTAAACAGAGGTTTTTTTGCCCTCATTGAGAGACTGTTTGAAGCATTTCAAACTGAAAGTTTGCACATGGCTGCTGCTGTTTTCTTCTAATATTGATTTATTTAAAACATTTGTATATCCCTTCTCATTAAGAAGTGGTTAATAGAAGAGATTAAAAGGAAGGGTAAAACCACACACACATCAGTAATAAAAGACATTAAAAACTGGGTGGGTCAGGGAAAGCTACAAACTTTCACATAGAGGGAGTATCTGGGTGGCCTAAACATTGTAAATGTAGATGCCTCTTGAATAGCAGAAGGGTGGGCATTCCATAGAGAAGGGGCTACTACAAAGAAGGCCCAACTGGGTGGTGCAGCATAAGATGGCATTCTGTGTTCCAAAGGAATTGCAGTAAGATCTCTCCAGATGATCTCAGGGCTCTTCCAGAGTTGTGATGAGAGAGGCATTTCTTAAAGTACCAACAGGTACAGATTCTGTTGCTTATAGGCCTGATATGATTTACTTATTAAAGGTCATTGGATATTGCACCACTGTCTGGTGCATTCATAGCGGTCAAGATGGGGAACGACAAGGGCTGAACTGCAGCACGTTTCTTCCTGGAATTGGCAGGAAGTAGGAGCCTTGCCTTTCACCTCTCTGCACTGTGTGCTTTGGTCTGGTGAAGATCAAAGCTGTAGATATTACTGCTGTTGGAATGTATTGTGCCTTTGGACAACATGTGAGGCTGGAAGGCATTAATTCCAAGCCCTGCTCAGTTTAAGGCACTAAATAGGCATCCTTTTTTCTTCCCAAGGTCGGTCACAGGGTTGAGAAAAACATCACTCTGGTCCTCATGCAGCCCAGCACTAATAAAAGGCAGCTTTCTTTGCCCTGGGCTGAATGGGGGTTGGAAGAGTCTTGCTGGCCCAGGGATAGTTTAAAAAAAAACCATATCCTTTTGGGCAGTGTGAGGGTTTGGATATTCCCCTTTGGCACCTGCAGTTGCCCTGGGCTGCATCTGCAGTATCCAGTGTAGTAAAAGGGCTTGTTACTATCCAGGATCATGCGGAAAGACAAAGGGCAGTAGAAACTCAGTAATACTATCAAAGCTGTAGTTTAATGATACGATAGATTGCTGTGATTTAGTAGAATTCTTTTGTGGACATCTGTTTGCTGCAGTTAATGTGATTGTGTTGACTGCTTTCCTTTTTGGAGGCTTGAAAAGCAAAGTAGGTAAACAATGTCTGTTTCTTTTTAAGGCTGCAGACCTCTCCATACGGGACTTAACAGCAAGTCCCCAGAACCCACTGGTGCTTTCATCTGATGGGCAAACTTGTGATTCCACAAACAAGTAGCATTTTTTTCAAACGTTTGTTGGTTGGAGTTCAGTTCTATAGTCAAGGAAAGCGTGAGGAATCCTTCCTGTTATTCGTCCAGAACAAGTGACAGGTAGCCACCATGAAGATTTAATATGAACACGCAGTATTGCTTCATCCTGTTCCTTATCTTTGCTCAGTCAGAAAGGGCTATGGTTTTTGAACATCAGTATCATTGAGTGGGATAGTGATGCATTTGTCAAAGGTAGCATGGAGTTTTGTTAGAAATCTCTACTGTGAATTTTCTTCCCTCCTTGGTGGTATTTCAGTTTATATATTGACTCAAAAACAAGAAGGAATGCTGCTTAGGACTCCCTTAGTTCTGAGTGTAACATAGTGTGATTGATACATGCAGCATGGCAGACATCTTTTCAAGGCACATTTTTTCCTTCTTGCAGTTCGCTCTTAACAACAGATGACATTGCTGTCATTCTGCTTCTCAACTTATCTTTTCTTGAGGTATGTATACCTGTGGAGAAACCAGTGGCAGCCTAAAGACGGAAGCCAGGCCCAGTTGAAAACATTGCTTCAGTACTCATAAACTGGAACTTAGTCTGCAGCAGAAATCTTTAACTGTGTATATATCTTTGGATACACGCTAAGCTAGTTTAAATTAACTGTCTAGTCATTTAAGCCCCATATCTCATGCAGAGCTGTCTGCATTAACATCTTAACATGCTGACTAATTCAGTGGCCTGTTCTGTAAACTTTCAGAGACATCTGGCCCATGGAAACAGAATGGTGGACTGATAGACCCACACATGTGTCACCACGTCCTGCAAGACAGTTTTAGGTTCTTCAGTTAGCAAGCTTGATGCCTCCAGTCCTTGTAGTGAAAATGGACCAAATCTGAGATAATATGACAGATCTCATCCATTATCTTCTTCTTTTTTGGCCTACTCTTTTTAAGCATTTTGATCTGTACCTTTCCAGGTACAATTTACCCAGTTAATTGGATGGATTTCTCTCCTGTATGTCTATGGGCAGGTCAAGGGTAGCTTGTGATTTTCTCCAGATGTTGATGAATCACAGCTTCCATAATAATCTAACAACAGGTCATGATAGAACTGTAGAATTATAGAGTTGGAGGGGACCTTAGCTACAGCTAATGAGAATTATAGGGCACCACATTAGATATTCTATACTAAGGAGACCCACAATACTGTACAGAATTCCAGATATCTGTCTGTGTTTAAATAAAGTTTGGCAGGTGCACTTTATTTTACAAATGGCATTGGGTTGTACTTTATTGGAGTAAATACAGCTGAGTGTCAAGTTTAAAAAGGTTCTATGCACCATCTGTTATTTCTGAAAACTATCTTTTGTAATGCTGGTTGTCTTCCAAACCTGGGCTTTGATTTAGGAACATCTTAATCTTTTATGAGTTCCAGAAACTTTTAGGTCACTACAGTGTTTGAAAATATAACCTAAACAAGAATTTGGAGGATTCCTCCTCCTAATGTATTATCCTGGAAAAGAGGAGAAAGCCGGGCCAAGGGTTCAGGACCCAATGGCATCCGTCGCAGAGAAGCAACGGTGGGTGACTCACAACTTGGAAACAGCTGCAGCCAGCTGAGAAATCGGAAATGGGCTTAAATATTCTGTTTTTATTGAATTTCTATCCCATGGAATAAGAATGAAACAATGATAGGGAAATACCGGATGTAGAGGCACCTAGGAGAGGGAAACAGAGCTGGAGTATGGTTTTTCCTGCACTGGGTATTTCTAAAGTTTTAATTTTTTTTTGCTGTGTTCAAAATTGTTTAATATGTATGTGGGAAAGAGTTTGGACCCAGAGAGGCCATAAATTCACAAATTTCAGGCTTAAAGATGCTAGATAGGTTCTGTTTTTTTTCTTTATTGTCCCATGAGATGTGTTGTCATATTTAAGATTCCACTCAATTGGATGTGAAAGGTGAGGGAAACAGACGAGCAGCATGGAACTGGAACGTAGTGGTGCCTTGCCCAGAAGAAACCGAGTGATCTGTAGAGAGACGACTATGAAAGGCATTTTTACTGGCCAGACTCTAGCAAAGAAAAGAGAGGTGTGCAGGAGATGGAGGGGGTGGGCATAACTCTTGAAGAGGAGACCGAATTTTGTGTGCTCACAAGCTGCTGTCTCTGATTCCTTTACGTCTCTTCCAATTAAAAGAGCTTCGGACTGATGTCTTGCCAATGGTGGGAATTGGCTGTGGAGGAGGAGGAGCTCAGAAGCTAAAGTTTGGCATATTGGTCACCTTCTGAATAAAAATAGGGTAGCAGCTCTTATCAGGGCACGCTGTGTGTGTGTCTGTGTGTGTGTCTGTATGTGTGTAGTGCAGTTTGTGCTGCGTGTGTCTGTCTCATTCTTGGACTCTGTTCCTCTGCTCTCTGTCTCTCCCTCTTTCTTTGTGCCTCACTCACAGGCCCTGCCATGAATTTTCTTTGACCCCTTGGGGCCATTCCCACATGAAGCTTTGATGTGTGTGCCCAGAGCTTGATTGACAAGGAAGTTTTAGTGGCAGCAACTGGAGAAACGAAGAGAAAAGGGCAGGGCTTTGAACTAAAGAGCTTTGAGCTCTGAGATGCTGTGCTTAGTTATCTCCTTCAGAATGTTAATTATTCATCACGATAATTGGGCAAGAGAGGAAAAAAGAGAGGGGAGGTTATTAAAAAATTCCAACACTAACACGCTACAAAAACCTCATTTTCCAACTTTGTGGCTGGCGTGAAAAGGATAGTGTGTATGTGAAGAGGTTTGGGGAGGGGGGGGTCCCTTTTCTTTCTTTTTTTATCCATTCCCTAAATAGTAGGATCCCTTCAGATGTAGGCAGCGGAGACATCAAAGGTTCTGTAAGAGTTTTCTTGGGGGTTTCTTAACTGTGTCTGGTACTTTTTAATTAAAAAGTTTACAGAGAGCCGCCTTTGTGACTGGCTGTTGGTGGAACTGGCAAGGTTGGGTCCCATTGCTTGAGAAAAAGGAAATGTTTTTAAGGGCTTAATAAATATTGTTTCCTACTGCTCCAGTGTCAGTTTGGCACAGTGAAAGATCTGATCACTAGAGAGGAGAGATGAATCTTGGTGCTGATGGGGAGGGCAGCTGGATCTTATCACCCAGTTTCTTGTGCCCATGCCCACACTCTCTTTCTGAATCTCTTAGGTTCATTTCTATTCCATGGAGGGTTTTTAGTAAACACAGTATTCACCTTGACAATGAATTGTTTATATCCTGGCATTGCCTAGCTTCGCTCATTCAAAATAAGAGCACATTTGTGCTGCAACTGGATTGAGCTGATGTTTTCCTTTTCTTTATTATCCACTTGGGCTGAAGTGGGAACATCTTGTGCTTGATAAGAATCTTACTCTAAGAAGGCAGGGGGTTCTCCCACCACCACCACCACTGTGCATCACTTTATATTTGTTTACACTGAAATTTCATTTCTTCTTTGGTTTTCCACTCAACCACAGTCCATCTAATCCAATATCCTGCCTCAAATAGTGGCTTCTGGGCATCCTTAAACAGAAGTTAAAAGTCAAATGGCCTTCAGAGGCATCCTGCCTGTCTCTTCAACCTGGAGGCAGTACCTTGGCCATCTGACCTATCATCATCTCTTCAGGTAGCAAATTCCATAGACCAATGACACCCTTGGTGGAAAACACTTTCCCTTGTCTTTCCTAACTCTCCTGCCCATCAGCTTCATAGAGTGGCCCCAGGTTCTAGTGTTGCACAACAGAGAAAATTAATTTTTCTCTAGCTGCTTTTTCCACACTATGCAGAGAGATTTGAATTTTTATAATTCTTAATTATGTGATGTCCTCACATTTGGTGGGTTGATTGCTCACTCCTACTTCAGATTATCTGTCAACAAATATTCCCAGTTCCACTAACCTGTAGAAGCCTGTTCCTCACTTTCCTCTGAATTGTCCATCCAGACCTACTTAGTTCTTCTTGTTCACTAAATATTGTTGTTAAATAAGGGGACTTGCTGCTAAATTATTTATAATCCTTTGCCTTTGTAATAAAAAAATCAAGGTAATTTGTGTTTTTCAGACTGTATGCAGTCCTCTTTCTAAAATAGTTTAGAAGTAATTACAGAAGCAACTTCTAATTATTGACAGCTGGTATTTGGGGAACTGCCATAGATTAGAGACGTCCATGAGTGTTCACCATGTTCGCAGTTCGTACAAATTTGTATGAATTTGAACATTTGCATTCGAATTGAAGGTTGACATTTGAATGTGAGGCAGGGAAGGAAGACAAGTGCCTGCCCAGTCACATCTGCTGCAGATTCAAAGTGGATTGAGAGTGGATTTGGAGGGACTTCAGAGGTGTGACTGGTGGCAGGGATCTGAAGCATTCAAACATTATTTGCAGCGGGTTTGAATCCTACCATATCTGAAGTGGCTCTGTTTGCACAACATGACAAATATTCATGCACATCCCTAATATAGATTGCTTTCAATGTAGTTTTGCAGCAGGTTGCTAGACCCAAACCACTATGGTATGTGAAGAATGGTTGTATGTTACATATAAAACACCACATTTAAAAAAGATAATGTTAGAAGTTTGGTTTACATAAAATACAGTAAAACTCCCTGAGGAGCTAAGCGTGTAATGCTGTCAAACGCAAATAGGCAAGAAAGCCTGAGCATTAATTCTTAAACTGCGTACCAAAGGCCCATCTAGACATTGGAATATAGCGGCAATACAGCACTGCTGTGGTGAGCTTGCCTCGTGTATCTGAGGCAACTCCACCCTAGTCCCGCTCCCCCGCAAAGGTTCTAAATACTGTTGCTGCAAAGCCCAGCACTGATTGCAGGTTTTCCAGCAATAATGTTTTTTATCTACCTTCTGGATGAAGGCTCCGTCATAGCTCCCTCCAGCACACATGCATGGGGTCCAGAACAGGCAACCATGCATGCGTGGGGAATGAGGAACACATCCAGGCATCCCATATGCCCAGACACATGTACCCATTAAAATGCTCTAAGACAGTGCCTGCTGCAAAACTGTCTAACTAGGAGGTGATAGTAGCGCAGGGAGGATTTCCCGCATTAGCACCCTCCGCGCAGGATATCCAGTCACCATCTGGAGTTGGCCTGAGAGACAAAAGAGGACTTCAGTTGGCATCCAGATGATGTTAAATCCTGTACCAGCTGAGCTGCCCTGAGGGGAGAGCTCTCCAAAGGAGAATTACCACTAAAAAGTCTATTAGAAACTCTCAATAGTTGTGTATTGTTTTTTAATTTCTCATTTCATTGTAGTATTTCACTTTGTTTTGCCTCTCTTTGGCTTAGTTTATTAAAAATATACTACTCCCCCACCAAAAAAATAAATCCAGACTCTGCTGAAGTCTTTTCACCATTTTTTTGTCCAATGGTCCAGCTTTCTATCTGCTTTCTTATTTCTGAGATATTAACATGGATTGTACGTTTATTCTTTCCTCTTGGCTTATACTTGTAGCTTTTGATTGCCTGTTCTGTTTACTTCCAGTGGATGCCACTTGCCAGAGCCGAAAGGATTTTTTCTTGCAATGGCTGTTGGTCCTCTTGATTTTATTTTTCAGATTTGTTATACAGCATCAAAATGTACCACAACATAAAAGCAAAATTTGGTAGTGGAATTTAGAAGTGCACAGCAACACAACAAAATCCCTGCGAAGTCTAGGCAACCCAGTGTGAAGTAAAAAACGCAGAGTTAAACAGAAGATTTCCTAAAGCAGAGTTAGTTCAGTGGTCACAGGTACTATAATGATGAGGTAGATGGCCAGCATCTAGTACACATGATGGTTCAAACACGTCCTCCCCTGGATCTTAAGTGGTACATCAGTTGGGAGGATAGGCAGGATGCCTCTAAGGCCATTTGGTGGGATTCAAGAGCAGAAGGTTTTCCCTTTTCTCTGCTTGAGATGCCCATGGGGAATTGGTGGGCCACTGTGTGAGGCAAGAGGTGGTCAACAAGATGGACTGTGGCCTGATCCAGCAGGGCTCCTCTTACATTCTTATGGCGGTAGGCATGATCGTAACTTCCAATAACTGGGTCTTGAAATCTGTGGACTTTGCCTTTCCTGTAGTAATGTTCTTGGCTGGTTCATTCTTTTGTGTTACACCAGGATTGAGGTGTAGCTGTGATCCATAGCAAGGAAGCTACCGTAAGGAGCCTTGAAAATCAGCATATACCAGTGTATGAGTTACATGCCATTGGACCTTGCCTTTGGGAGAGAGCCTGGCATGTGTCACTGAACAGCAGATTTTCGTATTTAGGAAAAGGTCCAGCTCTTTAACTGTCCCAGTCATTAAAAGTTGTAACCAATGATTCAGTGGCAAGTTCAGCCCATAATAGTGTGCTCATTTGTTTTTGCATTTCTTGCCATGCTTTGAACTGTGGATGCTTTCCAGAACAACTTAGTTTATATCACTATTATGTTCCAATTGCCCCATGCAAGAAGATCCCTGCCGGTAGCAAAAATGCCAAGGCATGCTCATCTATGTATACTTGTACGTTTTGGAGAAAGGTTAGAACTGATGAGAAAAATGTCCAGCTTTCCTTGAACATTTCCAGTGTTCCTTATAACTTTGGGATTCCCCCCCCCCTTCTCTTTCTTTTCTCAATGCATTGCAGGCTAATCTGTTCCCTGCTGCTGTCGTCCACTTTGGATCTGAGCAGCATCATGGTAAGTAGCTTTCCTCTCTTTTATGTCTCAATAAGGCCCAACTGTGCCTGTTAGGGATAAATAAGTGGTTATTCATGGTTTGTGATTCTTGATGGAATCTATGAAATCTTTCAGTTTGATTTGTTCCACATTAAAAGATAGTCCAATGGCTACAGATGATGGCAAAGGAAGTGCCCTCTCTGGATTAGCAAGAAACGAGCTGGTATCCAAATTCCATTTGTCTGTAACTAAATGGTTGGGTCTCAGATAAAGTAACAATGTAGTTGGAAGTCTGCTTTTGTCTGAAAAAAATGTGCTTCTGGATCTTTTCTTTCTCACTTTTCTTTGATGAAATAAGTAATTTGTGGGATGTATATCATAAGCTATGCAGTATTAGAAGTCTGGATACTGCACAATAGGCAAATTGTTATCTTTTTGCCTGGCCCACCTTGGTCTGCAAGTATGGAAACTTTTCAGTCACGTACATAGGAAGAGAAGGTATTAAAGGTTCAAAATACAATTTTAAAACATTTTGTGTCCAATATATTTATTGGGATCAGACACCTCATACTTTTTCACCAGTGATTCAGTGTCAAATTGAGCATCAGAATCTATATAATATACTCTCATATTGTTTATACTGTTCAAGTTACCTTTTAAAAAACAAGACAGAACTCCATAGCAGCATGAATTATCTCTGGGGAACACACCATCTACTAATGTTCCTTACTGGTGTAACTTGTTAGGAAACAGCCAAAGATTTAAAATTCTTAAGAGCAAAGTAAAGATCTCTGTACAGAATGTTTGGCTATTTGGTTTTTGTTAATATTATAATCTTCACTTGGCCAGTTCACAGAACAGATCTCAGACTAATGGATGTTCTGAAATCCGTGGAATCTGAAATTTAGATAAATGTTTCACAGATTTGGTGAAGAGGATTGATGGAGATTAGTCAGGCTTAGCTGCTTATTTCACAAGAAGAACAAAGATGAATCTGCATTGTGGCCTTCATTACTTTGAAGCCGTTTATAACAGAATATGAACATTGTGTATGTCTGGTTTACAGATTACTATCTGAGGTTGGACCTGTTGGAATCAGCTGTGTCCCCTGCTGACGCTGATGTGTTGGTAGCTAGGTAAGTAAACACTGTGAGTAGTTCTTTGTGAAGATGGGGAAGGGATTACTGCCTTGCCCCACTGTGTCTGCCAGCAGTTGACACAACTTGGTTTCACACATTTGCTCTGTCAGCTTTGTAAATCCTTTGAGAAACTTCCATATTGCGTTCATACTTATTTCTCTCATAATTCTTGTCAGTTCCATCTAAATAAAGAGGGAACCGCATATGACCAAATTACATAGGAACTGGAAGTAGTCCGGTCATGTACCCTATGTGTCTTAATCTTCTGAAGTGATGTTTCAAATGCAAAAGTACTGGAGAATATAGGTTGCATATTAGAGACTCATAAGAATGTCTACTTTTTTCTCTCAGACGGTTGTCTAAACCAGTATCTCATACTACTGAAAAAAGTTCAGAACCTATCCTAACTTCTCTGCCTGAGCCAGATGGGACTAGTGAAGGTGTGGGAAGAGGGTGCTCAGAACCTGCAGCAGCTCTGGAAGTATCCCAGCCTCAAGCGAGAAGAGCCCCTTCAGGAAAAGTGCCAAAATGGCTGAAGTTACCAGGTATCAACCTTGGGGTTACAAGGAGAGATACTTGCATATAATAGCTAGGACTTTCACGAGGAAGGAGGCTGTTGTGTGATTGTCTGATATTAAACACGTTTGTCAATCAGATACAATGTTATATGAAATGCAAGGCCCAGGCTGTGGCTTGTGTTCACTGTAATTAGTGAAGAATTGTTTCTCAGTAAATTCCAGCAGATTGACTTCCATCTGTTTTTGAGGCACCATCACGAAATCAAAGTAGCTGGGTTTTTTTAAAAAAAATCTTCTGCAGGATCTGTGGATAGGGTTCATTTTAATACAGAATCTAATTATTTGGGACGGGAGAATTTTCCCCAAGGCAGATTTATTTTATTCTTTCCCATGTATCATACATACCTTTGTAAATCATATGAACAGTATATTAGCCTCCTTTTGTCATGTAACTTTATGTAGAACCTCTTCTGCAGCAAGGCTTTGCAATATTCTGATGACCTTTTGGATTTTTTAAGGATACACATTGGGGAGGTTCTTTGAAGCTCAGCATAGTGTAGCAAACGCAATTGCAAAGATTGTCACTGTCATCTCATGTTTGTATTTCAGGCGGAAAGAGATGAAAGGCTTCACATACTCACCTTCAGACAGCTGACTTCCCTGAAACCAGAGGCAGCAAATACAGTTACATCATTTCCTTCCTGTGAACTGTTCTTTAAGAATATGTTAAAAGATATGGCTCAACAAATAAGACGTTTCAGAATAAAATAGCAGTAAATCATTTATTTTGTCAATTCTGCTATGTTGGGGTATGTTCAGAAAGTGTTTGCAACAATATGTTGTGGGTAAAGCAGAAATTCCAGCCTTTCTGGTACATGCTAGAACTTCAGGCTTCATTGTGTGAACAAATACCATGGTTAGAACCTCTTGGGATGACCCACGATTCTATGCAATGTAATCATTTGGTGGATGGCAAGTTGTCATCTTAGTTCTGGTAATCTAGATGTCTTTATGCCTGACAGTCCTTGGGTGTTTAATTTTCAGCAGTGCCAACACCATTATGGGTGGTAAAGTGTATTCTATGGTTTGAATTATGATGTTGTATCTCTGAAAGAAGAGGTCATGTGAGATCAGGCAAAGAGTCAGTGAGACTGCTTATCTTCTTGAGAGTATTGTAGCCAAACTGTTTTGGCAATATAGGAGGTAAAAAGCAAATCTCTCAGCATGAAATCCCATGTGCCTTCAAATGCTCTTGATACATGAAGAACTAGCCTGTATAGCCAATAATTTGGTGTGATGAGCAATGATGTTCTTCAACAACAGCGGAAAGTTATCTGTGTCTCTTCTAGGTGAGGATTACAATGATGCATGATAAATATGTTGCAGTATGAATTCAAGTTGTGGCTGGTACCTTTTTGCTGGATTATTCAAAAGGCTGCATCTGCCTTTACTTTTGGAAAATAGCTACTCCTTGTTTACTGCAACCTTGATACCAGGTTAGGAAATAGGTTACCACCACAGTATGGAATATGGAGTAGGCAACTGTAAGGCTTACAGTTAGCAGCCATCTAAACCACTGATGACAGGTTTTCAAAAGGTTGCCAAAATAGAAGGAGCTGTCCTTCCATCAGCAAGCCAAGTACCTCATGTCAAAGTACCTTTTGTTTGGAATGTGTTTAAAATGGGAGGCACAGGGAAAGGGACTGGAACCAATGGCCATCTGGCATCATGTGGATTAAAGCTATTGAGAGTATCTGGTAGCTTTCAGACCTCTGATTTTTTTCTTAATTAATGAAAATGTATAGAATACACAAAGAACAGGAAGAATGCTATTCTCATTAATAACTTTTACAGTGATTATGCCAATATTCATCAAAAGGAATCCACCTGGTGTAGCAATGAATTGCTTTCCAGTTGGAGTTATATCCGTATAGATAAATGTCTATTTCAGCTGCAGAGAATGATTTCCTTAGCCATCTCATGATATGCAGTTGATCGTACAGATTCCAGTGCTTTGCAACAACTAACATTGTCAGTTTATTTCTTCTGCATAAAGAATTTACAATTCTTACAACAATATTTCGGGCATTTAAGTTGAAGTTTAGGCTAGGTCATCTGTAGTTATGGCATCAACACCTGATTTTTACTATTACCTACTAGTTAAAAAGTAAGAAACTTAGTACAATATAATAATAAACCGTTGTGCCTAGAACTGTCAAACTCTGCCACTACGGATAGAAAGGAATATGCCGCCATCCAGCTTGGCACCTCCTCTTGTTTTGGTTTATCTTTGTGCTGATCCAGGAATGTCACCTCTAGCCTCTGTTACTAGACCTTTTCATCTGGCCAGCAGGGTCCCTGCACATGTCAGATTTAGAAGCAAGGGACAATTGCTGGCTGAACACCCAACTGGCAAATAATGTAGCATTGTGGATAATGACATGCTCGTCTAACAAGAGATGAGATAGCTCCGTATTGAAGACCACGCTGTACTGAGTGAATGGCATGCTTTCCTCCTTCAATCCTTGTTGAACTAAGCTGGTTATTCTGTTAAGGAAGGTCCTGTTTGGCCAATCATGTTTATCTTTCAAACATGATAGTCATTATCTTTAAATGCTTTTTGGTCCAAAAGTGTAGGGAACAAATAAGCAAGAAAAGTCAACCTACCCTGCCCTTGTATGGTTGTAAAACTGATTAGAATGAATTTAACTTGCATACTATATTGTTAAAAGATCAGATTCTTCTCCAGGGGCTAGGTGAAGGAAGTATGTATCTGTTCCTGGAGTTGAGTGTTCTTCTCTGCAGTTCCTTTTTACTCTGCCTTTATCCTGCTTTGTGATTGTGCCACTCCAGCTTTATGATTTCAAACCAGATGGGAAGCTTTGAACTTTTCTACAAGACGACGAAAACTGTAGATTGACAAAAGTCAGAGTGGCCACAGAGAGACTTTTCAGTTTCTCTGCCTTTGATTTCTTTACCCTCTGCCACACCATTCGGGTTTTGCTATCAGTCCAGAGTAACCTGCTTCCCATTCAGCAGACCTGACGTGGCCCATTTCCCTCCTGCCCCCACTTTGCCAGCAAAGAAAACAGAGCATTGTACCATCCGAATGAACATCAAAGTGGCTGGAAGGGGCACCAAGGGTTCCTGGCACTTGTCATTGTCTCCTGGACTGGCCAATATTTCCCTTCAGGTCTAATTACTTCCAAATGCTTCCAGCCGCTTTGAAGAAAATTGGGAGAGGGTTGGGAGAGCGGGAAAAGGTAAGAAAAGATTCCGAGCACAGTGAATCGAAAGCAGTTCAAACAGCAAGGGGACAGATCTCTAAGGTCACCCAAAAATGAGCCACCAGCTGATAGAATCCTGCTTGATGCAGTTTCACCCCACACGCTGCTGCCATCTGCTGTATCAGGGAAGGTGGCTGCTCCAGAATACAAAGTAAAAACCCAACGCAGGCATTATTCTAAACACGCCAGTTTGACTGTTATGACGCATCCCTAAAGCGTGTTCATCAGGAAGTCAGTTTGTTCTGCTTGGCGAGCCTTCCTTCTGTAAGAGATGAGGAAGCTTGTATGTTATTTATTTATACTATTTCTGTACAGCTTCCCATCAGAAAATAATCTCTGAGCAGTTTGCAATAAAGCCAGATCAAAAGATCAATATGGAAAAGCATAATAAACAAATGGGTTCCTTGGGGCCAGTTAGGGTTTCTGGCATTCCCTGTAATCTACCTTTTGTATTTTTGCACTCTTAAATTTGGTCGGATCAAGCAGCCAGCACTCTGCCCTCAAATGTTGTTCAAACAGAGTCCCTGCATACAGCTTGGTAGGATGGATTACACATATTAGCATTTGATGATCTGGTTGAAAGGTGTGTGTGTGTTCTTAAAAAGCTTAGAATTGGGTTTTACTGCTGTATTTTATTACAAGCAGGGAAGGGATGGCACCCTGGGGATAGAAGCCCTATATGGAAAATGCCAACTTGGGGCTTTGGCTGTAAAGTTAAGGGCTTTTTTTTGAAGTTGCAGCAAATTCCTTAGAAGATATCTTAATTTTAAAGCCAGAAAACTCTTAAGCTGTTACAGCTACTGTTCTTCTATTGTTTGATTTTAAATATACATTCCTCATCATCCCATTTTGGGTGGTTATTCTTTCCTCTACTGATGACTTCTTTTAAAGTAGAATGGGAAAACATTTGGCCCCACAGCTGTTGCTGGACTTCAGTGAGGATCATTTTTTCCACCATGGCTTTGATTTTAGACACTTCACCTATAATCTACTTTGGAGCGAGTTTTGTGGTCATGAGTTATTTGTAAGTATTAGCAACAAAGATGACCATTCTAATCTAGCACCATCTTGGAAGCTAGTTTCTTCCAGCCCTACATTAGATGTAGCTTCTCTACACATGTTCTACTGTATGATAGATTTCTGTGTTGCATTGCACTTGCTGCTTTTATTAGAACTTTTAATTTTCTAAGCAGGAAAAGCATAGTAACTAAGATTCTGTGCTTGAGAACCTTTCTACACTTGTCTTGGTCTTTTTGAGGACAAGCAAAACATTAATGCTCTTATCTTTTAAAAAATGCATTAAAAGATATATATCTGGCACTATTTCAGTCCTGTCACCAAAACTGATCTGAAAAATTGGCTTTGAGGGTTGTATTAGGTGCCCAGATGGTGAGATGGACATTCCAGCATTAGACAATCCGACAATCAGTTAAGAAAACACTCTCCTGCAGATCTATACACCAAGTCAGGGTATACTTCTAGGTGAGTTGCTTCCGGAGTGAGGGTTGTAATACGGTAGATACGGCCACAGTTTTTATTAAAATGCAGTTCAAGGTAGAAAAAAAATCACAATATCCAATGTATTTTTAAAATTAAAACTCTGGTCATGTTAAAAGGATGGTATATGACAAGAGTGTGTACAAAAGGAAGCAATGGAACAACTGCACCAGATTTAGTGAGACCTCAACAGAACAAAAGGACAGGTGCAACCTTATGCATTCCTTCCATTAAATGCAATAGGGCTTATTCTCAGCCAGGGATGCGTTCTGGTTCGTATCCTGAACTGCGTGTTTTCCAGCCTACTTGCACACTGGGTGTTGGGTGGTCAAGTCTCCTTTTTCAACACCAAGCACTATTATTTTGACTTACAAGAAATCGAAACAGACTTTCTTAGAAGTTAGCTTCCAAGTATACCCAAAACTGAGACCTACATGTGGTTTTAATTTAGCTTTTGTGGGTACATGTATATTTTCCATGTAGAAGTATTTTCTGGTGCATTCACACCCCACATTTTATGGGGATTAAGCTGTGTGGATAGCCGAAGCTCTCTTACGCTAGTGGCATTTAGCCTGTTCTTTCCAAGTCAAAGCTATATACAAAAGAGCCAACTTGGCCATTTGCTGTTCCATGGCAGTATACTGCATCAAACACAGTGCAGAGATCTTCACTGAGGATTAAAAGTGGGCAGTCACCTTTAATGTTGAAGCTTATGAAGCTACTATGTGTGTTTCCCTTTCTCTTTTACTTTTGAGTAAGTTCCATTGAACTCACTGGAACTGACCAGGCATTGGCTGATCCTATAAAATAGTATTTGAAATAGATTCATGCTTTGAAAGGTAAGGTCTGTCTTCAAGAAGCTGTTAAAGCCCTGTGCTGAAGAAAAGGGGGGTTAATAAGTCATATTCAAATCTAGATACATTGAATTTAACTGCGGAAACCAAGATCCAAATGGCAACTCAATGGTAAGGCCTTGGCCAACCACTGTCTTTCAGCCCAGCTCAACTCGGGATGCAAACAGAGGAGGTAAATCATTAGTCATTTTGATCAATGGAAGGTAAACCATCTTACTGCCTTGAGCACCTTGACACACATGCGGGATACAAATCTAACAAATAATACCTATTTAAAAGTAATCGGAAACATTTTCTCTGATGTAAATACTGTGAGTTTTAGATTCCTAATAAATGTACAGGATTGAACTGTATTTATGCCGATAGCACGCAGTCCACGGTTCATGACTTTGTCTCATAAAGAAGCAACAGAACTGTGACCCTTAAACCATGGTTCATAGTTGAGAAACATTTTATTTAACTGTGTTTTAACATACAGCCGCACTGGCATCTGCAAATCCATCTTCACATCTGCTTCCAAAACTGGAATAAAATGGAAGCCTCTTGGTCAGCTATAACAGTGCAATTAAGACATAGTTCTGATGGGAATATTAGGAAGGAAGACAGTTTTGACTGTCTGGATAACCCCCGTGGGCAATTCAGCCTTCCCCGAGTGGTGCAGACCTTAGAAAACCCAGTAGTAAACAACTCCAACAAGCAGCCTCAGAAAATGTCATTGCCCCTTGGATTTGATCAGATGCTGAGGAAAACCCTCTAAACGTTTCTAAGCCCCGTGAATGAAGAATTTGTGCCTAGGTAAAGGGTGTATGGAACCACCGCTTCTGCGTAAATTTAAGACTCAGCTGCAGCGGCAACAGCAGCCTAGCTTTTATTTTGTAGCAGAACCAGTCTCATTAGGCCACGCTCTGCCCCCCATGTGCCTGGTTTACTATTTCACAGCTTCCCCCTCCCTTGCTGACAGAGAGACTGGGTTGTGCGTGATGTGGGATCCTCACACATGCTGTTTGTTATTCTGCCCCTTTTTGAAAGTTTTTCTTTCGTCCTACAAAGAGAGGGCGGGGGGGGAGGCCAAACAACCCTTTGAAGCTACTTGACTTTCTATGATTAATTGCAACAAGAAGCCCGCACAAGGGAGGGAGACTATTTTGGATTTATTGAAGTTTCTTTGTGAGAACAAATTTATAGCAGAGGGACGCAGCTTCTGAGAGGAATATCAAATGGTTAAAAGGTTCCAAGCCCGCTTTGATGTCATGGCCCCAATGGAATGTTGGAAAGGATTGAGGGACAGGCACTGTTTATTTATAAAATAAAGATCAGGTACCTGCTGTTGGCACAGACCCGGGGCTAGGCTCCTGTTTAAGAGCTCAGACCGGCTCAGAGCTGGCCTTCAAATGCCTGCTGAGGTGATGAGAACCCACGGTGTGGGGAAAGCTTCCAGGCAGACTCACTCTTTCCACACACCCAACAGGAAGGCACCTGTTTCTCCCATCGGAAAAGAAAGTGTAGGCTCTGCCTGGCTGTGAATGGGGGAAAAAGAAGGATAGAGGCCGCTTGTCAAAAAATCAAATGTATTCCAGTCCTTATAGGCTTTATTTGCTTATCCCAGAAAGAGAGATAGTAAACAATGCTAACTTGCAAGGCACAGACAAAAACGAAAAATAATCACTGCAGCGTGTGAAGTAGCTTAGTCAAAGATTTGCCCACAGTCCGCTTTGCTCCAAAAGCTTTGCTCCAGGAGTCTTCCCAGAAACAAGAATGCAGTTGGGTTTTCAGAAGTCCAAAAGCTGTGAAAAGATAAGCATTTTTCACTTAATACAAACCAAAGGGAGCTCCAGCTGCATTGGTCAAGCGATTTACTGACGTTCCAGTTGCCTAATAAAGATGTTACTAACTAGCTAGACTTCCCTCTGAAGAGGAAGATGTCTTTTTTCCCTGTTCTTACCCTGTTAATCAAAAAATCCAAATGAAGTTTTACTTACCAACTGAGGCAGCACTTTTTCCACGTGTTCCACCTCAACTCTGGTCAGGTCTTCTGTCTCAGCCTGGCGTGCTGCTCGTGCTGCCGCCTCTGTCGCGCAAAATGTGACAAACATGGCAAAAAGGGAAAAGTGTCCTTTAGGAAACAGTTTCTGGGGGTAGCAGAAGTGGGAGTGATAAGGCATCTGGAGTTTAGGATAAGGGATTCTAACTCACTCATCCATGACTGATTTCAGTCTCAGGAAGAAACATCCCAAATCATGAGATTCCTTTTGGTATACTCCCAGCAGCATAGGACCACTGGAAAAATTCTAAATTTCACAATTTGGTGGAAATGTAATCACCAAATTTTATGGGGAAGACTAAAAGTGAAGATTTTGCAACAGAAAGACCTGGTGCTTTGTGGAGTTCGATTATTTTCTTTTGGAAGGCTACTAAGAATGGATGCCTAGACCCTGCCTCTAGGTTGGAGATGCAGGCAGGATGCTTCTAAAGGCCATCTGCAGGGACTTGAGAACAGGTGAAGGTTTTGCCTTTGACTTCTGTTTGACATGTCCAGAAGCAATCTGTGAAAGAAGATGCTGGATCAGCATCTAACTGGGAAGGCACAGGCAAGCCAGAACACATATAGTGTAAGCCTAAAAAGGATTGGGAAGGCTCATTAAGCCCCCTCCTGTGTTTTAATCTACCCTGTATCACTTTCCATTCAAGCAGGGAGGATAGATTTTTGAAATGTGAATACCAACTTGTGCAGTAAATATACCAAGCAGCTCTGATTGCTCTTCCTTCCATAGAACAAAGGTAGAATTCTTTACAACTTACCTCGAACAAACACTTTGAGCAGTTCTGCTACCAGCAACAGACCATCACTGCTGACTGGAAGAGAAGAGTAGGTATGAGTCAAGCTTCCAGCACAGAGATCTGCCCACAACCCAAGAACTGGCACAGAAATAATCATGGATCATGGTTACCTCTGATATTCCAAGGCATGATCATTCTAAAGAAAAGCCTGGCAAGATCACCAGCAGGAACTGGCCTCTTTATTGAAACAGAAGGGAAAGCAATTACCTCGTGTTTTGTCATCTTTGAAGTGGAGTTGGAGCAGTTTGTTCACCGTCTCCTGCACGGAAAGGAAATCAGTCAAAGGGTGTTAATGGAGAAAAAGTGAATCTCCTTGTCTTTCCATTGCGGAGAGATATAAAATAGGTAAAGCAATATCTTTTATGAGATCAACTGCTGCTGATGTATGAAAACATCAAAAGAAACTGGAGCAATTAAATATATTTCTTTACCTGCTTTGCATCTCGTTCTTGGGAAGAAGGAAAGCAGCAAAAACTAATGCCAATCTTTTGCCCCTATATGGAGGCAGGAAACTAAGGAACCGCATCAGCTATTTCTTCCATTTTTTTTATTCTGAATATTAACAGGAGGGATTCAAAATGGCTCATGTTATCACATAACACCAAAATCAATCAGAAATCAACAAAATGTACTGGAGAGAAAAAGAGGAAGAGTCACCTTAAAGTGGACGTAGCCAACTCAGTGTCTTCCAAATGTTACTGAACTTCAAATCCATTCCTGACCACAATGGCTGGATATAATGGAAGCCCAGTATTATCTGAGGGACAGCAATATACTGCTGTCCCTGCACTATAACCAGGTCAAAAGGTTGTTAAAACAAAAAAGATCTTCAATCTGTGGTCATGAAAGTCCAACATCCAAGTGGCTAAAGCAGATCTCTCAAGGCAAGAGGTTTCCTGTCTTGGGTAGCAGAAGAGAGGGTTTTCAGTTTGGAATATGCAGAGGAACTTCTGCTGCCGCTTTCATGAAAACTCAGCAGGACTGGATAAGACCAGAAGCCTCAAGGATTATAACTGTTTTCCATTCTGTTACCAGTCCCAGAAAAATAAAAGTCTCCTTAGCTCACAGACTATCAATAAAAAGTACCCCCTCAATTAATCAGCGACAGTTCTGACTTACAGTCCTACCTGTAATTCATTAGCTTGATTGGAATCAATAGCCATTTGGCTCCTCCTCTTTTAAGAAGCCTCTTAATGTACAGCTTTTACACAGGCACAGTGTAACTTTATGCAGAATCTGTAAGCTAATATCGTACGACAAAGAGCCTCCTTGTGTTTATATAGCCAAGTCCCAAATGGGGTGCTGAGCTAACAGTGCCTCTAGACTTGCCACCAATGAATTATTGCACTGTAAAAATGAAGGACATGTGGAATGAGAAATTATTCCAGAGTCGTCTGGTGAAGATACAGAAAGGAGGGCTTGACTTGCTTAGCTCTGATGAAGACCTCAAGGAATGGGGTCTCCTGAATATCACTAGTGTGCTTCTTTTAAATCAGGGACGAGAACAAGGATATACATGTACGAAAACACTGAAAGAATTAAGACACTTGGGAAAAATATTTTGAAAACAGGTTGACAATCAGAGGGTGATCTTCATGAGCCCCTAAAGAACAAGCAACCAGCAAAATGATTTTAATACAGTATTTATTTCTAAGCACTTCAGTTTGTTTAAGATAACTTCTGACCTGTCCACAAAAACTATGTAATACAAAAAAAAAAAATTACAAACAGCAATCAGCAAAAAGTTTCTGATTTTACAAACTATGATGTAATTGTACAAGTTGGTGCCTTGGAAATTAGTTACCTTGCTTTTCAAAGAGGCTGAAGGACAGCACAGTAAGATCTGTACAGCCCTTAATGATTAAACTGACCTTCAGGTATTAAAACTCTCTCTTGCCCTCATTCCTAGGTCCTCAAATGGAAAGTGGTAGTTTAAGTAATTTATGAGCAAAGGTAGAATCCCAACTGGAAGGAGGCAAATATGTACAAGTGCCTTTAATAAGAACGGTGGGTAATAAAGTGATGTTTTGCAAATTTAAAGGACCTCTCCCAGTTTTGTTCATTAACCCTTCTAACTGTGCTAATGTTATTGCCGTGGTGACCCCTTCACTTTCAACCTTCAATCCATCTTCAGTCCTGACTGCCCACATCTTTTCATTCCTATCCATTTTATTTATGGACTTTCCACCCTCCATTTCGCCTTTACTGAATGGAAAGTCCACAAATAAAACCAACAGAAATGAAAAGGCGTGAGCAGTCAGATCTGAAGATGGCCTGAAGAAGGTTGAAAGTGAAGGTGTCATCATTCCTACTTTTAAACCAGTTGAACACTGAGGCTTGCCAACTGTGCAGATGCAGAAAGGTGCTGAATGACAAATTAAGCCTGCTGCTTGAGCTAACTTAGGATTGTCAAAATTTCTGGTTCCAATGGGGGAAGAGAAGGATGGGGGTTCCAGGGTGGTAGGAAGTCACAAAGGAGAAAATATCAACTTTGATATCAAATAAATAAGGCTATGAATATTCTGCAATCAAAAGCATCAGGGTTGAATGGAATACCAAACAGAGGACATCATGTCAAGATAGATCAGGCAGGCCTATCTAAACTAACCAGAATAGCTCCCCTTTTTCAGAAGTTCTGGTAAGAGAAACCAGGGCAGCAGCCCTGAATACAAAGCATCTTGCCACATTCAAATTTCTCTGACAGAGCAGGTAGGTCATATTTCAACCTCCATTATAACAAAGTGCATATTATGACAACCAGGTCTTTTTAACTAGTAGATTTATAAGGAAAATGAGTCAACTGCCATATTATGAAAATCAAGGACCTTGGTTCAATGTCTTGCTAATGTTTGATAAATCCAAACTCTGATCAATCAAAATGGTCTTAATCTCCATTTTCTGCAATTGAAAGCAGGTGTAGGCCCAACTACAGATAGCCTTGACTTCTTCGCAACCTGAGGTTCACAAATGAAAGCCTCCAAGTTAGACTGTGTTTTTACATATCCTTTACACAAGGCAGGCTTGCAGGGGTTTTTACGCTGGAGGCTAAAATGCAAAGATACAGTACTAAGAGTCTTGCACCACCTGCTGTACATACTTGATAATGCTTCAAAAAGGAAACTATTTCCTTTGAAAATTCAGTGCATTTGCTGCTCTAGTCTACTTGCTTTTCCCTCTGGTTCAAGCAACATAGAACATTTGAAAGAAAGGAAGATTACTAGTCTTCAATGGTTGATTGAGATATTCTAATACATACACTACCAGAATATCTCAATCAAGCACCTTAGTTATACTTAAGATTAGTCACAAAACTTACACAAAAGTAAATTTAGGAATACACACTATAGTCATTATAGAAGGTGGACTAATAACTGAGTTACAGCATGGGCACTTTAGTTAATATGCTGTACAATATACAAGAAAATGAGATTTCTTGTTGTAGTAGCACATCCAGCATTCTGATTCCTAAGGATCACATATGGATGGTCCCAGGAGAACAAAAGCAATGGTTATTCAAAGTTGATTTTCCTTTACATTTGGAGAGCTTATTTTATTAATAATAGCCAAAAGGAGTTCTGCTTTAAAAAGACATTTAAGTTTGTGATGATCATTGTGCCTTCCTGCAATGGAACTTGGTACTTGTCAGTTTTGCTAGACATCCCTTATTCTGATTTACAATTGAATAATCTTAGTTGGATGTTAGTTTCATGAGGGCGACAAAGATAGAGGTTGCTGAGAGGAAGTATGCCCACTTTTGGCCCTACTTTACTTCCATTTTCATCTCAGTGAATTTATATTCCCTGTTAATTTATTTAGCTGTATTTCTAACTTCCCTTATACCCAGAGGTATACCCTATACTCAAGGTAAGTCACAAATATATGGAAATATCTAAAGAAATTATTCTTCCCATATAAGCCTGTCCGTGCCTTAGGATCTGTTGGGCAGCCCTCTTGGTGTCAGCATCACCACCCTCATTACTAAAAAGGCAAGGAAGCATCAGACGATCTTCTTTGTGATAGCTCTCTGGTTTTGGACCAATCTCCCCCATGAGGTGCTTTACAAAGTGAGCTTTAAGCAGATATATGTTATGATGGATATTAAAAGCACTTGACTTTTTAAAGTTTGTACTGTGTGTAGTAGGGCATTGGTAATTTTTTTATGCAGTTCTTTTCACTTCTGAACTTGTGATATTGTTAACCCTTGTTAGTAAGGGCAAAAAAGTAGATTATTTGTGGGGTTGTTTATATCCTTCTTTTTAATTCTGGCAGCTAAATGACAGATGGTCTTCACCTGATTCTTGCAGAGATTTCTCTGAGGTTGTGTGCATCCTTAAAAGTGTAGTAATGATTTTTTTTTAACCACATCTATATCTTCACTTGGATGTAGCACAAAGGAGCTATCTAAAGGAGTGCCTTCTCCCATATCAACCTGCCCATGTCTTAAGATCTAGAGGGGAGGCCCTTCTGGTTGTCCCTCCTCCTTCAGTAGCTAGGCGGGTGGGCACCCGGGAGAGGGCCTTCTCAGTGGTGGCCCCCAGGCTGTGGAATGGTCTCCCCTTGGAGGTGCGTCAGGCCCCTTCCCTGTTTATATTCAGGAGGGCGGTGAAGACGCACCTCTTCACTCAGGCCTTTGGTTAAAAGCCCCCCCGCCGCCCCCCCCAGTGCACACTCCACTACTGTTTTTGTATCTCCGTTTTTTAGTATTATTATGTTGGATTTTAAACCTTGTATTGGTTTTAGCATTGTTTTATACAGATTTGATATGTTTGTGTCTTAAAATGTTGTGAGCCGCCCAGAGACCCTCGGGTATGGGGCGGGATATAAATATAAATAAATAAATAAATAAATAAATACATAAATAAAGGTATTTCACTCCTCTTAAAGATTATTGAGAAATTAAAAATACAAGCATAGGATAGCCCCCAAACCCGCTTAATCCCATAAGGCTTACAGGTGGTAGCTGCCACATAGTAGTACCTACAAAGGGGATATTCTTGTCTTTAACGTGGACGAGGGCTGGGATGGGAGGACCAGCAGGGAGCAGCTACCACCTCGAAGCCGCATTTTAGCGTAATGCGTGTGAACGCACCCGAGACACTCCTTCGCGTTGGATTACACGGTCGTCGTCTCCTCGGCTGCGGCCCTGGACGCCTCAGTGTCCGCAACCCCAGTGATTTCCCTCTTGCCCGAAAACCTTTCCAGACCCGCCACTGTCACAATACTATATATTCATTTTAAGCCCCAATAAAGGGTGCGACCACCTGGGCCCGACGAGGGCGGAATCGCCTCAAAGACACCCCCCCCGCCCCTTCCCGGGCTCATCGTCGCCCCCGCCCATCTCGTTAGCCTCAACCATCGGGCCGGCAACAAGGCAAGTCTACCCGTTACCTGTTGCCGGGCTCAGAGAACCCTCCGCTTCCCTTTCTCCCCCCCCCTTTCAACTCTATGGTCTCTCCCGCTCCCCTCCTTCTCTCCCCGACCTTTTTGAAACCCTCCGTCACGCTCCGTTCCCGCGTCTCCATTTCGCAGAGGCTCCGCCCCCTTCACGTCCTTCGTCCTCTCAGTCTAACTGCTATTTTCCCCACTACCACCACGCGCGCGCGCAGCATGCTGGGGGGCGTAGTCTTTGCGAAGTGTGCGCCCATTTGTAATGCCCTTTCATTTCCCGTAAAACAGGAGCCTCCCTCCTTCCGCCTGGCATCCTGGGAGTTGTAGTTGACTGCGAAACCGTCCGGCGTTGATACTTTGTTTTTCCTGCGCTGTGTTGTGGTCTCCCGTGGACTAGCTTCTGTAAGTAACTGAAGATGGAGAGCTACATAATAGGCCTCGCTTTATAAAGACCAAGGAGGCTGCCCAGGGGGATTAGGATCTCAGAAGAATCCGGACTGAATTCGAATAAAATGGGGTGCGTGTGTGCAGGTAGAGATGCACGCAGGAGTCGAGGAAGTCTGTTGACACGGGTTTCTCGTCCATCTGCAAGTGCAGGAATATCTGCTGTGTTGTCTGCCACCAGCAATGAAGCATCACCTGGATACGAGCACCACGCTGACTCACGTGTAAAGCCCCATGTCCTGTTGCATCTCTACCTGCTCTTTCTTGCAAAGCGATCGGGGGCAGGTGGGCATTTTTACCTGCCTCCTCCAGGCTTGGGAGATCTGTGTCAGGTGGAGATGCAATGCGTGCATTTCACATCAGGCCTGGGTGGATGAGAAACCACCCCCTAAGCTAAGGACTGTGTGAACTCGAAGCAAAAAAAAAAAAAAAAAAAAAAAGCAGCTCAAAGTGCTTTTAAAAAGTGGCATGTGGCATATTCTCATCCCGTCCCTCATCCGTCTTTTCTGGTTTAGAAAGTTCTTTGGGCTGAGAGGCAGAGTGGTGTGTGGGATTGATTCCACCTGCAAATGGTCTGAGGGGAGCTTTTTTTTTTTAACTGCATGTTGCTACGGATTTCTGAAGTAAGGCTGTAGCTCCCAGCACAATGGATTCAGTGACACCAGCCTTCCAACGACAAAGACAGTGCACTCAAACCTGCACTTACAGACATGCTTTCCTGGGAGTTAGTATCCATCTTTAAAAGGCTTTGCACACTTTATAGGTGGGAACGGCCTGGGGAAACTACAAATCAGAGCATCTGCACGCTGTGGAGCTGCTTCCGTCCCAGAGTATCTCTGAGCGTTCATGGCTCTTGTGTTGCACGATGGCTGTGGTTGTGTGCTGTGTTGCCCGATTGCATTGGGAACAGTCCGCCATGCATGGCCATTGCTGTGGGAAGGCAAACACTTGCAGATGGAAGTGTCGGCGCTTCGCTGGCATTTGGGTGAGTGCTAGGTAGCAGTGGAGCAGGGGCAGCATTCACAATGTCCCTATATTTAACTTCTGTGGAACACTGCTCTATGGAAGTGCAAAAGCGCCTGTCTGGATTCCAGACCTTTGATCGATTCTGGAGCAGCTCTAGAATTCTTTAATGCCACAGTTATCACCTTTTGTTTCATTGTTTGTGCTTGTCGTCTTGACAGACATGAAAACTCCAAAGTGAAGGTAGTTTTAATTGGACTATTTCCTGGTGCTAAAAAAGAAATGGCAGACCTTCCTAATAATGTGTTCAAATGTAGTTTTCTGCTTCCATACTTTGAACAGATATCAGTAACAATACATTTTCTATTAAAACTGTCACCTAAAGTCCTTCGCATCAGATGTAGAATCTGCTGCTGAACTTCACTGCTGTGTTTTGGACATCACATACTGACAGACACTTCTGTTCCCTCTTCCTCTTTCTTTTCCCCTCCCTTCCACCACACTCTTCTTTTTTCCCTCTATTTGGGATTCAGGAATCACTGTGACTGTGGACTGAATATGAAGAACTAATCAGATGGTTAATAGAATGAATGACAAGGTCTAGGAATGTTTTGAAAGGAAAGTGTGGAGATTAAATGAAGGCTAATTGTGAATATGACAATTTTTCAAGCAGCTGCTCTGGATTACACAAGCGCAGGAAATAGAATAAAATGCACTATGTTTGTAAAAATAAGGCAAAAACAGGATTGCTCAGAGAAAACTGCTACAGATTTAGTAATTGATTAATCATAAATTGAAGCCTTACCATTACAGAGTGATTTGCAGAGGAATTCCTTCCTTCCAGTAGTGGAATAAGGTGATAGGGAAGTCTCTGTAGTGTTTGACCTGTGATAGTTAATATATGTGCAGCAGGAGTGACAGTCATGAATCAGATTGGTATTGTGGTTAAAGTGCCAGATTCTTATCTGGAGGTCTCCCGGGTCCATGTTTGCACTCCTCCATGAAGCTAGAAAGGTGACCTTCGGCTAGTTACAGCTCTTTCTTTTTTTCAAATTGAGAACTTTTATTTAACAATTATAATACAACTTAATACACAAATTTAAATAAAATAATAAACAAAACTAGTTACAGCTCTTTCTGAGCTCTCACAGACCCACCTACCTCACTGGGTATTTGCTGTGAGGAGAGGAATAGAAAACTTTGTCAGCTGCTTTGTGTCCCCTTAAATGGTTGAGCAAAGGGGGGTATTATAGCCAACTCTTCTTCTAACTTAACTGTTTCTTTGAAGTTTTTGTGGATTTACAGCATACAGCAACATGAAATGTTTAGTTCTAATCTCTGCAACGAGATGATAACAATTGCACAGACGGTTCTGTGAAGTGAAAACAAACTTCAGTGGAAAGAGACAACTTGACACCATTTGTGTGAAAAGTCAACTCCATCTCCTCTCCCTTTGAAAGGTTGACAGATGTCCTTTGTTTAGAATGTGCACGCCAGATTTCAGCATCTTCCAGTTTACCAACCAAACTGAAGAGAGAGCCAGGCAGAACAGTCACAGAGATATTTATTTTAATAGTGTTGCCTCTTATTCCTGTTGACAGAAGAGAAAGTTCAGCAGTTTCAGTGAATGCTTCCCATCTTGGAGTATGATGGTGTGACAGAAAGGATACTAAATAAATCTGTAATGTCCCTTTGTCTTTAAATAGATGGTGGCAACTCTAGATCTTGTTCTTTGAATTACAGGACTTCAGAAACCTGTCTTGCAACTTCTGATTTTCTACTGATAAATAAAAAATGTAATATAATACAGAGAATTGTTCCAAAATCTATAATATATTGGGAAAACTATATTTTAGATTGATAATGTATGAGCTTTTGAGTTACAAAGATGCTTTATCAGGCTGCACAGTAAACAAAGTGGAAAATAGGGAGGGTGAAGTTGGCTAACTATGGAGACCATATCTGATCAGTTAATAGACTCTGGGAAAGGGGTTGACACTGAAATGTGCCATGGTGATTCTAGGTCAGTGATGGCCAACCTATGATACGCGTGTCACGGGTGACACGCCAAGCCCTTTTGGGTGACACACACGGTCACCCTGGCACCTGGGCGTGTAGTGCTTGCTTGTTCTTGAAGTGTATGAAATACCAACTTTCAATTGAAAATTTAGCAAATGTAAAGAATTATTTGTTTTTGCTTTTAATAAAATACATATATCAAGAATATAACTTTTTTACTATAGCTACAAATATCACAAAATTATGGATATTTCTAGATGTGACACAGCACCCAAGTTAAGCTAGGTTTTCTTGTGAATTTTGACACACTGAGCTCAAAAGGTTCACCATCACTGTTCTAGGTTGTGCCAAACACTGCTGTAGAGCAGAAACAAGGGTGGTTGATTTCTCTTCTCTCTCATCATTTTTTGAAATATAAAATCATACTGTTTTTTGCTTTTTTTTAATTTTATTTTTCTAGTTAAATAAAAAATCAATAAAACACATTGAATTAACAAAACAAAATATTCCTCTCCCATCCCCCCTTATGAAGAAAGATTAAACTGCTACTGATCTATTCCATTGAATAAGTAAACATATGTTTTTAAATTTGTTGCTCCCTCTTGTATAATTAATCACTTTTTGCCAATCACTTTTCCTCATTGTTACATCATTAGTCCACATTCCCAACAGCATCTTCCTTCTTTGTTGTAGATAATCAGATTTTAACTGTTCCGCAAGATAATGGAACCAATTAATTAAAGTTCATTTTTATGAATCTTTCCACCCTCAGGCTATTGTTGCTTGTGCTGCCTCTATCATTTGTTTTACCATGTATACATCCATACTGTTTAAATTGTCTTTTTTATTAATTTAAATATAATTTCTTTATCCAGTCTAATATTTATCCATAGTATTTCATTTATTTTCCTTTATATTAAATTCCAAAATATTTGTACTTTATTACATTCCCACCATAGGTGCATATACACTCCCCTTTGATTACACCCATGGCTATAAGTATGGTTTACAGGTATTCTCATCTTTGATAATTTGGCTGGGCTTCTATATACTACTTATATATAATTTTCCATTCTAATTCTTTCACTGTTTTCTTTTTCTCTTATTCCTTTTGTAATTTTCTTTATTTCATTTCTTGATATATCTAGCTGTAACCAACTCTCTTTCCCTAGTATCTCTTCTAATTTTCTACTGATAAATAAAAAATGTAATATAATACAGAGAATTGTTCCAAAATCTATAATATATTAGGAAAACTATATTTTAGATTGATAATGTAATTCCCATTTTCAAATAAATCTGCTATTATCCTGTATCCTTTTTCCTTCAACTTCTCAATTCTATCTCAATTCTCCTATCTAAACTTCTCAATTCTCCTATCTAAAATTTTCCTAATAGGGGCCATAAGAGAATATTAATCTAGAACTTTTCCCTTAATTAAGTAAGGTTGTTCCCAATAGTCAAGCTGTTTTATCCTTAGGCATGTCAGGGTAGAAGAAGGCAGGGCAGTTTCCTAGATTCACTTATGTATTCCAGTCCCTGTGCAGGTCTTAAGAGACTTTTGTTTGAATATGAGCTCCTTAAAACTGTGACAAAAACCCCGGGTTTGTTTACCAGCTGATGAATTTGAGAGAACTCAAATTCTTTTGTAACATTTGAGAGCATTAGGTGGAGTAGAAACAATCCACTTACTGAGCTTCTGAACTACAGTTCCCAGCATGCGTCACTCCCAAATAATCAGTTTTGCCAGAGGAAGAATTTAACTACAATAGAGAGCATGCTCCATTTTCCTTAGTTACATAGGCTGAAGTTGGCAGTTGAAGGGTAAGACTGTATTTTCTAGCAACCTGAAGAAAAGGGGAGGAGACTTGCAAACAGAGCTGCCTGCTTCTCTTGGGTAAACTTGGGTGGGTCAATGTCATTTCCACAAGTGAACTTGGGTGGATTTCACTTAAAATCTTAAAGCATGATGACTCAAGGGAGAGCATGTTGCTGGATTTGCAGTGGTGATAAACTGATTGTTGCTTTCTGCTAGGCTCCCGTCTGATGTTTTCTCATCCTGGGATCTGTGTTAACTTCTTATCCGTATGGGGCAGATAAGCCGCGCCAATGCCTGCCACAGAGATGGATGAGTTCCGACGGTCCTACACCAGACTGTGCAAGGAGAGTGGTGCTGAGCCCCAAGAGAGTATCCTGCAGCACTTGGAGGAAGCCGCAGGGAGAAGCCGCTTGGATTTGGCTACCCAGAGCCTTTCCGTGGAGACATGTGGAGCCCTGGGCAAGCTTTTGCAAGACGAACTCCAGTTCACTGAGATAATCCTGAGCGACTGCATGCTGAGTGAAGAAGGTTGGGCTTTTTCTATGAATAAGGTGATCAGTGGTGACAGGGGCTCACTTCGATTGGGGCAACTGAGGGCAAGGGCTGCAAGATGTCAGAACAGACAGCAGTAATAGGAGATGAGACCCTGTTAAGGCTTCAGTTGTGTGAAAGCCCAACTGAACATCGATCCCACTAAACAAGTGGATTACGCGCACACCAGCCAGTCCTGAATTTTGAAACATGCATGCAAGGAAAAGAGGGAGTCAAGTGGGCATTGCCTCCTTTGATCTTACAGGCCAGCCACCTCTAAAGATGACTCTTGAGTAATCTCCTTCTCTGAGGGCAACATATACAAGCTGAAACCCCCAAATTCTTTTCCTCTGACCTTTCTGCCCATTTATTTGCTCATTATCTTGTTTTGTTCTCAGTGTGAGTCACTGAGGGTTTTCCCCCCTAATCTTCTAAGATGTTTATTTTCACTTCACTAGGGTAAATCCCTGTGAAAATTCATTCCAAATACATTTCCAGAGAAGATGTAATGTTGGTGTATTAATAACAGCAAACTAAAAATTGAGTGGGTTGGTTAGTTTTCCTGAATAATGTATGCCACAATAGGTCTGTTAGATACACTCTGTCTCTTTTAAGAAAGAAAGCTATAATTTTCCAGAAAAAAATTGTTTTCTTACCTTATTCCCTAAAATAAGACACCAGACAGAGTATACAGCTCTATTTGAGGAGAATCATGAAGCACCTTCTAGTAATAAACATAGGAAAAGGATTTTTGGGGAAAATATTAGTAAAACCAAATGTAAAAAAGTGAATGGGCAAGAATTTGCCAATATAAACTGATGTATATGAAAGATTTTTTTGCATCTCTTAGGAGGAAATTAGAATAAAAAACACCAATAGCATAATCCTGCCATCTGTAACAATGCTTTCTTCAAATGTAAGTATAAATTCTCAGTCTGTTTGGGCTGGTGATACCACCCAAAACTGAATGTGAATGAAACCAGCAGACAGCCCTGGTCTGTACAAGGTTAGATCCTGCAGACCCTTGTCCTCCCATTTGTCTGCCTTCAGTGTACCTCTCCATGTGCTTGTAACCTTAGCAGTGGTGAGCCAGGTTGGTCTTGTGGTTACAGTGCTGGACTCTTATCTGGTAGTCTCCAGGTTCGATTCTCCACTCCTACATGAAGCCAGCTGGGTGACTTTGATCTAGTCCAGTGATGGCCAACCTATGGCACGCGTTACAGATGATACACCAAGCCCTTTTGGGTGACACACATAGTCCCCCTGGCACCTGGGCGTGTAGTGCTTGCTTGTTCTTGAAGTGTACAAAATACCAACTTGCAATTGAAGATTTAGCAAATGAAATTCAGCAACAAAAGTCACTAATGTAAAGAATTATTTGTTTTTGCTTTTAATAAAATACATATATCAAAAATATATTTTTTCTAGAGCTACAAATATCACAAAATTATGGATATTTCTAGATGTGACACAGCACCCGAGTTAAGCTAGGTTTTCTTGCCAATTTTGACACACCGAACTCAAAAGGTTCACCATCACTGATATAGTCATAGCTCTCTTTCTGAGCTCTCCCAACCCACCTACCTCACAGGGTGTCTGTTGTGAAGAGAGGAACACAAGATTTGCCAGCTTCTTTGAGTCTCCTTATGGGTGCGAAAAGCAGGATACAAAAGCCAACTCTTCTTCTAAGTAACTACATCCTGAATAAAGTGACGTCTTAGGCTATAATCTAATGGGTACATACCTGAAAAATACACTCAACTGGATGCATTCATTACTGTTACTTATGCAAGTTATAACTTGCTTCTCAGCTTAAAATGTTTGTTTTGGATTTCTAGCTAAACACATATATGTTTGGACTGAAAATCTTATCTTTTGAAATAGTTTTTTTTTAAAAAAAAAAGTTGGGGTGATGAACAGCAACAAAGCATAGGGAAACAGGTGGAAGAGTGGGAAATGATTCTCCATCTTCAGTAAATGTAGAGTAAGCAGCATTTATTTCCATTGCTGAGGCTTGAGATGTAATTTAGTCTCAATACTTTTGTAGTCTTTCTCTTTCTCAATCACACCCTCCCTGTATACTAAACACTGATTATATGTCATTGAAATAACTGCGGAAAAACAGTTTGTTTGCAAATAAATGCCCCTTTAATTCTACTTTATTTACTTTACTACCCAGCAAATAGGTACAATAAAAGGATCCTCTAGTACCTATTAGTATCATTATTAGTGTTTGTGAAGAGTTGCTAAGGGTAGAGGTTTCCATCCTGCTATGATAGGAATATGACATTTTACATATCCAGGACTGAGAACTTAAAGCTAAAGTACAAAAAAGAAAAGAAGAAGAAAAATAAGGTGTTTTTTCCTTTTTTCTTTCAGGAGCAAAGTTGCTGATACATGGGCTTTGTTCCAACACTGTTGTCAAATCCTTAGACCTAAAGGTAAATCCATTTTACCACAACCATTAGGACCCAGTTAAAGACAAAGAGCACTTTATTGGCCTTTTTGGGAAACAGGTATCAGATTATCATGAGGAGTATGAAACAGAAAAGACATGCTGAATGTTTTTCTATGCCATGTGTACTTTAAGAATAAAAAACAAGAAAATGCGGTATCAGATAACTTCACTATCTGAAAAAAGAAAAAAAATGGAGTTGGAATGTCTTTAAGAAGAAATAGGACCCTGTAAACAAGAAATAGTTCTGTACCAGTTCTTTTGGGATTCATTGCTTTTTAAAATTATTTGTTTATTAGTCTTTGAGGAGAGTGCTGAGATACCGTTGTTGGTAGGAACAGCTGCATAGCTGGTTCCAACTTCACTTAAAGTTTTTTCCCCCATTTATTGGAATCCTTTACATCTTACAAATTAATCTCATAAAAGCCATTGGAGAGATCCTGTGTGTCTTCTATCATACAACGCATAATTAAAACTGGAATTCACTAGTATGAAATCTAGTACTGGCCTTGGGTGACTTCTATAGATGTTTTCCCATCAGCTGTTATTCAAGAGTAACATAGTATCTCAAAAAAGGATGTGACAGGGCTGGAGAAGGTTTAGAAGACAGCATCTTAAAGATCAGGGGCTGAAGGAGCTTCCCTACAAGGAAAGGTTGTAATATCTGGAGTTTTTTACTCTAGAGGGAGACAAGTGAGGAGGAGCATGACAGAGGTGTATAAAATTATTCATACTGTGGATGAAACAGATGGGAAGAAGTTTTTCTTCCAGTCCCAACATTTACCCAATGAAGCTGAATCCTGGATAAATCAAGACAGACAAAACTTTGGAATTTTGCTACCACAAGATGTAGTTTTGACTGTCAGCTTAGATGGTATCAAAAATTTTTGGGATCAATTCATGGAGGTCAAGTGCTGTTAAGGGTTACTAGCCCTGATGGCAGTGTAGCTACCTCTGGAAATGGAGGATGGTCAGCCACTGAAGACCAGCTGCAGGCAGACGGCACTCTTTTTCTGCTAGTGGGTTTCCTAGTGAGTTGACCACTGAGAGAATGGCCTGCCAGATTCAATGGGCCATTGATCAGATCTCGCCAAGCATTTCTGATTTTTGTTTCTGGAATCTTCCTAGAATATTGAGGTTCTCAGTGATTTCTAGGGAATATGGTTTAGAATGTGAAGGCAGAATTACAAAATGAGACTCAAGTGGACAACAATAAAGAAATCTTCATTTTTAATTCTTACAGTTTATCTAAATGTATATAACAAAACATTTTGAAGAGGGTTCCAATTTTTGGGTATCTTTGTCATGGATGTAATGAGAGAATATTTTAAAATTTGTTGATAGTTGACGCCTCAACCTTGTACAGGGCCTGTATGCCAGGAATACAATTTCATGACAGTTGAAATTCCACAAATTCTTACCAAAATAATCCCAGAAATCTACTTGTGTGTAAAAGTTCGTTCTGTATTTCTGTTCAGTGAGTACACAAAACATCGCACAACAGCAGAATTATAAAAATAGACATTTCAAGCAATTGAAATTTTTAAAAATGAAACTGAACACGATTTTTCCATCTGAAAAGAAAAAAAAAAGCAGCTTCCCAACAATTTGTTATCTCACAATGATATTTGGGTGAAGGCATGCTAAAAGCCCACTAAGAACAGTAACGTTTTTGTGGTGCCAATATATTGTGGTTGAGTTCACATGTAGCAACTGATGGAGATCTGATCTGTTTCAGGGAAACAACCTGCGAGCGGTAGGAGCCGAGGCACTGGGGAAGCTCTTAAGGCAAAACCAATGTATTAGGAGGTGAGCAGTATTAAAAATATGTTTTAAGGTGTGGGTTCCTTTTGGATCTTGCTATGTGTCCATGTAGAATCATAGAGTTACAGAGCTGGAAGGGACCACAGGGTTCATCTAGTCCAGTCGTGGAATGCAGAATGTATGGTTCTACAGGTAGCCAGCTAGGAGCAACATCTTTGTTCCTGTTCATAAACCCAAAAGAGAAGTATGATCACTCTCTCTCTCTCTTTTTTGCTTTAGAAAATTTAATGCCTGAACCTCATCAAAAATACATACGCATGTGAAAGAAGTGATTTTTTGCCTTTTATCAGTTTGAAAGAGACAGGCATCTGCCTTTAAAGATCATTTACTGAGAATCGAGAGCAGGTGAACGTTTTGCCTTCATCTTCTGCTTGAGAATACCTAGAAGCAATTGTGGGGCCATCTTTGAGGCAGGATGCTGGATGGGATAGACTGTGTACTGATCCAGCAAGGGATCCTCTTATATTCTTATGTGGATTAATTTCTCCATAATCTGGTAATGCCTGAGCTCTGACATTTCTTGTCTTTGTTTCTGAATTTTCCCCCCCTAGTATCACTTTAGAATGGAACAATTTGGGCGTATGGGAAGAAAGTTTTGCCATCTTTTGTGAGGGACTCAGTGCTAACTCTCACCTCCAACGTCTGGATCTACGTAATAATCAGATCAACCACCAAGGGGCTGGTGAATTAGCTATGGCACTGAAAACCAATTCTGTTCTACAGGAACTGGGTAAGCATGTGTTTCAGAGCAATAGGATATCCTTGCCCTCTTTAAGATGACCGGTATTATGGGGTCTTTCAACTGTAGTTCACTGTTGGGATGTCTGATTTGCCTGCCCATGGTCCCACTTTCAATCCCCAGCATCTTTCCAGTAGAAGGCCATGGCAAACTGCTACCATACTGTTGCCAGTAAAGATTTACAGGTGTATTAAAGCGTGTTTTGCAAGTGTCTTTCAACTCAAAATGTAAACAGTGGTTCAAGGAAACTTTACGATTTGGCTTGAGCCTTGGACCGCAGGCATAGTCGATTTTTCTTGTGTGATAGAGCATGAATGGTCCAGTTCCATGCTGGGATAGTTGTCTGGTTCACTTTGTCTAACAGATGCTATCGGAAAGCATCCATGCCTAGTGATCTAACAGAAAAGAGGGCGGAGCTCCTGCACAGTTGCTAGTTGTGCAAGAGCGGAAATTGCGATAGGTATAATTTGTATGGCTGGTTACGCCTGATGAAAAGTGTGCTGCTTTGCAGTTAAAAGTACAGGAGGCCTATATTTCTCATCTGCCATCCTACACATGGTGTTGGGACAATTAAGCGCGTAGGTTTGTTTATTTATTAATCAATTAATATATCACCTTATACTTCTGTCGCAGGGTGGTTAACAAAGACAGAATTAAATGAGATAGAAACAGTAACTGAAAGGGGGGGAAGAGTTAGTTATTATAAAAGGCTGTGCTGAACAAGTGGAGTCTGCATGATAGGAATATTAAGATATACTATGATCTGATTGGATTTCTGCCTTGCCAGCCAGTGAGACAAGAATTGCATAGAATCAGGAACAGAATTGCAGGAACAATCTTAAAGCAGTTTGTTTCTAAATCTTCATAGAATTGTGTTGTTTTGTTTACCCCCCTCCCAAAAAAATAAAATTGGGTACATTATTTGCCAGAATTTAGTGTGACAACTTGACAAGCGTTTTTCTGCCTTGCACAAATCAGGCATTTGGAAATACGAAAAACTAGTGTTCCACCCTTTGTCTGAAGTAGATATCCTTTATGAAATGCTGTTCGCCTCTGTGAAGGCAAAGGTTTGTGTTATGAGGAAGCAAGATGTCATGATTAACTGGAGACCTGGCGGGATGCTTTGCTTGTTTCTTAGATCTGCGGTGGAATAACATTGGGCTCCTAGGGGGCCGTGCCCTTCTGAACTGTCTGCACAGCAACCAGGCACTACGACAGCTAGAGTTGGCTGGGAACAATGTGCCCAGTGATATCCTAAAGGCTGTAGGTGAGCAGTTTTGTTAACCCTCTGTGTCCATAGAATTCTAGATGTAAACCCTGTACCATAGTACAACAGGATAGTTAAGAAGTATCTGTTTTCCTAAAGCCAGGTGTCTGTAACTTGGAATAGAACAATTGTTTCAGCAGTGAGAAAGGGTTAGTTTGTCTACTTCTTCCCAATTCTAAGCCAGGTTGTGATCCAGACAGGACCTTCTGAGTAGCTTTACATAAAATGTAAGAATGTAAAAGGAGTCTGCTGGTGGGTTCTGCTTTCCTTGATCCACCAGCGAGGAGATTTGTCAGTGCAGTTCTTTGAATCTGGGGGGCACCCTGGAATTGGAAAAGAAATATCAGATTTTTCCCCAATATTATATTGACAGCTTAGTTTTGCTCCTTGATTATGCATTTCTTGGAGGTGTCTAAGAGTATATTTTTGATGCAGAATGAAGATGGATTTCTCATTATGAGCTGTAAATTGTAAATAGTGACACTTGGCAGTTATTTCCAGCACCGCAGGGCAAAAGAGTTTATTTTGCTTCTCTCTTGCCCCTTTGGTTTCAGATCAAGCCATGGAACACAATCAAGAGCGTCAAAACATCCTCTGTAAGAGTCGTAATATGACGCAAGTGCTTAGCAAAGAGGTGCTGTGCTTGAAGGAAGAAAAAGCTAAACAGGTTTGCGCTCCTGCCTTCAGCTGGGGTTCATATTGGTTGTTAAGTATATATCAGTGACAACATCAGAAAGTGGGAGGCTGCACTGCTTTCTGTTCCTGGTGGACTTCAGTGATAAGCCTTTACGTTATTGTTCTATTTTTATTTTATTATTTTTGAGAATATACTGATCTAGGAATCTCCGCTCAGTAATACTGTGCTCTCCATCTTTCTTGCTGGATCCTTTGAACTATAAAGAGGAATCACTTTTGATTTTTTTTTCTTAGAGCTGATATCTAGCTAACTTAAACTGGACAAATTGCTGTCCCTGTCACTAGGCCTGCTGTGTAGAATCTAGGCAAGAGTTCCTATGGTCCCATGTTCTTAAAAATAGTGCAGAAGCTGGAGTTGCCTTGCTGCTGACATGCCAGCTTCTACATAACTTAAGAGTGTAAGGCTGCGACCAAACAGGGCCTAAAACACGGGATTATTTTGGGACTACGCTGGGATTGCCACACATATCCATGGCTATCTCAATATAGCCCTGGGACACAGAGGTGAAATCCTGCAGAACTCCTGTTTTCCTGGAATTGCGATGTGGGCTTTCCTGTCTGGACACTTGCTCCCAGGATCTATGTTGGTAGAAATGGACACCATACATGTGTGCATAAAAGTCAGCAAAAAATTGCTGCAGGACATGTGCAGGGGCCAGCAATCACACACTTCTGGATATTTTGTGCCACTGAAGTACCAAGAAATAGAATATGTTATTCTGGGGTACTGCAGAAATTTTCTACGATGGACTGACAGATAAAGATGTAGAATGTGATAAAAGAAAGAAAAAGGGATGCGATCCAACTAGGAATAGTTAATATCATATCCAAGCTTATCTCAACGGGAAGTTAAATTGCAAGCCAGCCTAATGGGAGGGAGGGAGGGAGGGAGGGAGGGAGGGAGGGATGGAAATTGTGAAGGATGTATATTTTGTATATTAAAATTAATAAAGATATTTGAAACAAAAAAGTACCCAGAAGTACACACTGTACAGTTTGCAGACAGATAAGGGTCTGGGCTTGCCCCATAATTCTGCCCAGCCATTTGGCAGGGTCAGTAAGAGGCAACTGCAGGATCTAAACAAGATCTTACATTTTCCTCTTGCCATCTTATTCCAGATTCCCTGTGACCAGATAAGAGAAACAAATCCAAAATAATTGCTAAAGAGCAGCAAGGGTATTGGGCCATGGAATAGCCCATTGGCAAAGAAAACAGCTCTCTATACAGTGCAGACATAGTGCAGTAGTAAGCACCAGACTCAGCAGCCAGCCAGCCAGTCAGCTAGCTGCAGGAACTAAATGGCTCATGGCAGAAAGGTGCCATTGCTTCACAATAGCTGGGGCCCCAACAAGGTGTCCCCAAGTGCTTCAGGTCTGTGAACAAATTTGGGGGGAAAACACATCGTGTCAAAACTCATGATAAGTCTAGATTTGGCTGCCCCTTGTTTACATTTCAAACATACACCCTTTGCAGTTCCTGGATCTGATGGACACCATTGACAGACAGCGAGAAGAGATAGCCCGCAGCAACAGGTGAGCGGATTGTAGGTGGTATGCTTCCCTCTACACATCTGAGGCCAAACTTTGCTCCTGCATATACTTAGGAATCCTTCCAAGTGAGGGCTGACTAACATTGTGTTGTCGGGGTGTGGGTGGGTGATTCCCTTTTGGCCATACCTTCCAAGGACATGATGCCGACAGGCTGGAATAACCAGGGCAATTCTGGGCACATCTACAGCAACTCTACACTCTCTTACACAGTTGCTTATAGGCTCCCTTTTACCCATACAGCACAGTTATTAATGTGCTTGCAGATCAACATATCACACAGAGTAACAATATAAAAACACACATCAGAAACACATATTAAAAAATAAACATGTGCAAGGGATGCTGTATTGATAATGCTATCATCTTCAGAAGTTCCACGAGTGGTGGCAAATGATAGGGCCTTCTCAGTGGTGGCCAAGATTATGGAATACCCTTCTCCTCATTCCATACCTTTTGGCACTCAGTTAAGAGATATCTGTTGGGCCTTTGGCTACTAAGTTGTCCTTCTGTCTGTTTCTCCTGTTAACCTGACCTGCACTCTTCCATTTGTGCTATTAGATTTGGTCTTTTGAATGCTTTTAATAGTTACTTTATTTTCTCTGATGTTTAGATTTTAATTTGTTTTAATTGCTTACTTTGCTACCCACCTTGGGTTCTACAATCAGTCAGTCCATCCATCCATCAGTCAGCCAAAGCAAGGAAAGAAGGTGTAACCCTCCAGAGGGTGTGATTTTTCCATCCTTTTGTGCCATCCAGGAAATGAAGGGGTAGGACTCCCCAGGTGGGCACTGTTACTCTGGAAAACATGTTGACAGAGTCCTTTGTTCTTTAGCGCTGGGCTGCAAAGGATGCAGTCGTCCTCCCAACTTGAGCGCATTTTTCTCCCTTTCAGACTTTCTACACTAACCCCAGGCCTGATGCTTTCCCAGAGCATCCAGTGACCAAACATTACCCAGCAAACATGAAATCTGCTCTCTTCACACTCTAGGCCCACAGCAGTGCCTCTCCAGAAAGCTCTCTCTTCTCTGGCACTTGCTTTTCATGTTTTCCTATTGCCCAGCTGTTTGCCATCATCATCATTACTGTGGTTTATTTGGATGCCTAAAATTTCCATGTCCAAGGCAGCTGGCAAAGAACAAACAGCATGGAACCAATAAAATTCAAAACAGGATAGTAATTTCAAAGCATCTGGAGAACAAAGATGCCACCATGTGAATGTACTGTTCTTGTGATTCTTAATGTATTTGCGAACCAGAATAGAGGAAGGTGCGCAGGGTTTTAGAAACAAGGACCTTCAGAATTAATTCATTCAGTAGGCCTGGGCTGGAGCATTCTGCTGTCGATGCCTATGGCAGCAGCTACCAAAAATCAAAATAACAGCTCTCCTAAAAACAACTGCAGAGCCTTTTGCTTCCCAAACGTCATTTACTACCTTGCTTTCTGCCCTGCAAAACCAGCCACCTACTCTTTTGTCATATTTTTAAAGATATCTTTTCAAATATTTATTTCATCCTTGCCTTAAATGCACATTCTTCATTATAAATATTCAGTTCACCATCCTCCTACAGATCTGTTTGGAAAATACTGCTTGTCTCATTCATAGAGGACCAGGTTATCAATGGATACCAGTAACTAACTCCTGTACTAGAGATGGTGCATCTCTAAAGAGCACCTGCTGGGGTTCAGGAGTGGGTTTTGACATTCTTGCCCTGCTTTGGGGGTTCCCAAGGGCATATTTTCAACCACCATGAGAACACGTTGCTGCACCATAAGAACATAAGAGAAGCCCTGCTGGATTAGGCCACAGCCCATCTAGTCCAGCATCCTGTCGCACACAGTGGCCCACCAAATGCTCATGGGCATCTCAAGCAGAGACAAGGACAAACCTTCACCTGCTCTCGAGTCCCAGCAGATGGCCTTAGAAGCACCCCATTTTCTCCCCCCCCCCGCCTGAAAGATGCACCTAGGCATTTGTTCTAGTAGCCATTGATACATCTGTCATCCATAAATTTGTCTAAGTCTACCTTAAAGCCATCTAGACAGGTAGCTGTCACCACCTCTTCCGACAGCACATTCCATAAGCCGATGACCCTCTGGGTGAAGAAATACTTCCCCCTGTCAGACTTTATTCTCCTACCCATCAGCTTCATAGAGTGCCCCCTGGTTCTATTGTTGTGCGATAGAGAAAAGAAATTTTCTCTATCCACCTTTTCTATACTGTGCATAATTTTATATACTTCAATCAGATCTCCTCTTAAACGCCGTCTCTCCAGACTGAAGAGGCCTAGACGTTGCAGCCTGGTTTCGTAAGGGAGGTGTTCCAGACCCTTAATCATTCTGGTTGCCCTTCTCTGCACCTTCTCTAGTTCCACAATATCCTTTTTGAGGTGCGGTGACCAGAATTGTACACAATATTCCAAATGTGGCCTCACTATAGATTTATAAAGGGGCAAAATGACATTTGCTGACTTATTTTCTATTCCCTTCCTAATTATTCCCAGCATTGAATTCGCTTTTTTTGCTGCTGCTGCACATTGGGTTGACACCTTCATTGACCTGTCCACCAAAACCCCGAGATCCCTTTCCTGGTGTGTTGCAGAAAGCTCAGACCCCATCAGTTTATAGACGTAATTTGGATTCTTGGCCCTGATGTGCATTACTTTGCACTTGTTAAGATTAGAGCACATTTGCCACCTGGTTGCCCACTCACCCAATGGTGACCACTGGTCTTGCATTCTCAAGTACTGCCCACAAAGCCATTGTGACTTTTTTAAAAAGTCTTCCATATTTTAACTTCTCTTCTGCCATTTGGTTGCTGTTGCCTTTCCTGTTTTTGATGCAAGAGAGATTTTGTGAGTGGTCTCGCGCCTGAATGCTACTTGTCTTCTCCATGCAGAGTATCGGCCACACGAGTCGGGCAGCTTCAGGAAGCCTTGAATGAACGCCATTCAGTGCTGAATGCACTCAAAGCAAAGTAAGGCCCGGGATGTCTCTGGAAACGGGGCTGAAGAAACTAGGGGATCACTTGTGCTCAACCTCCTCTTTCACATTAAGAGGAAATGAAGGAATAAGCGTAAAGGACAGGATATTGACTTGATTAGTCCAGAGCGGGGGTGACAATGGCCAGAGAACTACTGATCAGTTGTGATGATTGATGTATCGCTAGGGCAGCAGATAACCATTAAACTCAGTGGTAGAGCAAATTGCTTGGAAAGCAGAGACACTGCAATGGCAAACCACTTCTGTATGAACAGGAAGTAAAACTTTCACTAAAACCTCAGCATCAGGAACATGGGGAGGGCCAGGCCATAAGTTGGTTAAATTAAATCCTGGGTGGCCAAATTTTGGCATCCACAGCAAATATAAGGGTTGTTTGGATGCTGAGACCTGTACATAACTGAAGCAGCACTTTAGTTTGTATATTCTATGTTGCACTGCTGTAAGGTCTTTAAGCAAAGGCATACTGGATTATGGCCTGTGGTAGGTTATGCTTGCTAAAGTGTGTCACCACAGTGGGAAAAGTCAAGAAGCAATCTTACGCTAGACATCTGCCATACATCAGACTTGAAAAGGTTTACAGGCACTGCATGAAAACCTTGCCCATTCATCCCATTATTTAGAAAAGAGAAGTTACAAGAGTTGAACTTCTCTATTAAAGAACACAGATGGAGCATTTTTAAGGTCTGGCCGGGCTCTAGCTGCTATAATCCGTGACGACTGATTGTGTTGGCTCAGGCTGATGGAAACTGGGATCCCAAGTACATCTAGAGAGATATGGATTCTCCATATCTCATCCACCTAGGGCAAGCCCTTCAAAGCATTAGCCATTCTGGGTTAATTCATCTTGAGAATAAACTCCTTTCCTCCCAGTATAAATTCTTGGATAAGAAAGAGAAGATAATTTGGGGGCAGGACCGATCAAGACTTTGCTTTACATAGCTCCTTACTCAGTTCTGCTGCTGTGTGGGGCCTTATGATAGTACTGAGAATGACCGTAACAGCTAATGTGACGTCTTCTGCCTAACAGGCTACACATGACTGAGGCAGCTTTGGCACTGTCTGAACAGAAAGTGTGCAATCTGGGAGAGCTGCTGAGTGCAGCCAAGCAAGAGCAGTCAAAGCTGGTTGAGAGCCAAGCCAAAGAGTTACAGCAACTTAAGAAGGTAGGCTGGGATAACATGGGTGAGCTGGGACCAAATGTCATGGAAGGTAAGGTTGTTGGAACTGCATGAAACCTTGGTTTGAGAAAGGTGCCTGCAGTCTAAGGAGGTTAAGCTGCATCTTTCTAGAAGTTGTTGTTGCTGGTAGGAGTTGCAGTCCCACAAATTCTGGAGGAACGTGGCTATTCCTCCCTGCAGGATAGCACGGTGGCACAGCACTTGAAACTGCAGGCAGAAATGAAAACATCTGGGAAGAGGAGAGGGACCAATCTTTTGCATCTATCTGCTTTTGTAGGCATCTACTGATCGAGAGGCAAAACTTCAGCAAGAAATTTCAGCAGCCACAGAAAAAAATCTCCTGCTCAAGAGACAGGTAGGAGAACAACTACCATAGTGTCAGTTGCTTACTGTCTTGGAGATCTCTTGGCTCTTCCCTGAAAATCTGTTTGCTCCTTGTTCAAGTAGTCAAAGATACAGATTTGTCTCTGTGTAATACGAATGACTTCCTTTCAGGTAGATGATCTAGAAAGAAAGTACAAGGTGCAGCAAGAGCAACTGTTCCAGGTGAAGGAAGAGTTGAGCCACACAACTGCAGAGATGAAGCTGCGGGTGGTCCAGGCTGAAGGTAGGTGTGACTTTGGGGTCCTGAGCTGTTGAATGCAAGCTGAAGCGAATAATAAATGAATGAATGAATGAATGAATGAATGAAGCGAAGGCTCAAGTAGGTGGCATCTTGTTGGTAGTCCTCCTTGTTTGTCCCACAGAGCGATTGGAGATGGAGAAAAAGAGATTCAAACAGGTCCTTGATGACGCAGAGTCTCTTCGACTGAAGGAGGTGAGGAGAAGGCTGTTGTCTTCAAGTAGCCTCTGGCTTGGGGTGAGATGGGCTAACCAGCAGGAGTGACAGAGGCACAGCTGACTCGTTATTTTGCTATCCTAATTAGACAACAATTCATCTTGGTGGCAGAGAATCCAGAATGTCCCAGATTTAATCTCTGCCACTTCTTGGCAGGGCTGGGGAAGGATTTTTGCTTGAAACCCTGGAAATCCATTCCTGGACTGGATAGACAGTAATGAGGAAGGATAGGCCTAGTGGTCTGGCTCACATAAAAGCAGCTGGCTTTGTTCAGCATCTTAAACATGATGTGGGACATGTGTGTTTTCCCTGCAAGGGTTATCTGTTCCTCTGCAGTGAGACTGGATGAAGATACAGGAAAAGATGGCTTCAGGGGAAGACGCTTGAGGCAGCAATGCCAAAACGTAGGGGCACGATCTGTGTGCCATGTTTGTGGATTCCTCCCAGCTGTAGCACATAACACCAGTTAACAAATCATTTCATTATTAGCCTCAGCCTCAGCCCTCTTTCTGTGGTACAGGTAGATCATCTGACCCATCATATGGAAACAAGTGAGCATGCCTTGCAGGAGCGCATTCAGAAGCTAGAGACCATCCGCATAGGGCTAGAAGAGGTAAGTGAAGGAGAACATGAGAACATAAGAGGAGCCCTACTAGATCAGACCACAGCCCCCTCTAGTCCAGCATCCTGTCTCACAGCCAACCAATTGCCCATGGGCCTCTCATGCTCTAGAATCTCAGCAAATGGCCTAAGAGGCATGCTGCTTGTCCCCCACCCTGAAAGATGTACTTAGGCGTCCATTCTAGTAGCCATTGATACATCTGTCATCCATAAATTTGTCTAACCCTTTCCTAAAGCCATCTAAGCTGATTGCTGTTACCACCTCTTCTGGAAGCTCCACCACAGACTAACCCATGCCAATCACAAGCCCTCCCAATCCTATTTGACCTTCCCTCAGAAGATGTGGCCAACATACCTGGCCTGCACGTGTCACACAATGTTCTTTGGCTTTTATAACTAGGAGCTCGGCCGAGTGAAAGCAGCTGCCCTCGTAGAGCGAGGCCAAGTGGAGGAAGAGCTCATCAAGGCCAAGAATCAAGCCAGGCTGGAAGAGGTGAGCACTCCTGGGCCCTTTGTGCACAATCGCCTGTTACAGTGCCTGACAAAAGTTCTGTCACTTATCCATGTTGTTGAAACCAA
>MTQE01002208.1:36427932-36438807 GCA_014337955.1 Aspidoscelis marmoratus
TTCAACAACATGGATAAGCGACAGAACTTTTGTCAGGCACTGTATAGGAAATGCAGGAAAAACTCCTTTTGTAAATGACCTTTCCCACAGCTACACAAATGGCATCTGCTGCAAAGAGGGAGGGAAACATAATGTGCTTTGACACAATTTAAAGAGGAAATAATCTTAAACACTGAATGCACGTATCCAGATTCTGTCTCGGGCCACATCACCACTTCTGAGAGGAGGCACCGCGGAAGGAAGGCGAACTCCCTCCTCCATTTCAGAGCAAGGAATTGCACCTCCTCTAGGGAGGGTGGGAGAAACCACCTTGTAAAGTTAGGTGCCTCTGCCAGCAATCACAGTGGACAAGTGTTGGGTGCAGTGGCTGTGGGTCCCTTCTGCCTCTGAAAATGAAGGCAGTGTGGCAGTAGGTGCCTTGTGGGACCCACGGAGGCACTCTGAGCTGGACTCAGTGGACTAATGAATTAAAACTCTCTGAAGCCCTTGGTTCTGACAGCATCCACTGGGCAGCCGTTCTGATCCGTGCCCACCCCAAGTGTCACATTTCAAGCTGATGTTGTCCAACCCTTCTGCACATCACAGCAACAACGGCTGGAGCACCTGGAGGAGAAGCTACGGCTGATGATGCAGTCCCGAGATGAGGCTCACAACTACTGCCTGCAGCAGAAGCAGGCTGTGGCTGAGGCCCAGTCGAAGGAGAGCCAGATGAGCCTGCAGGTGGAAGGACTTAAGAGGCGAATAGAGGAGCTTCAGCAGGTAAATGGGGTGCTTTGTTTGAAAGGGACAGAGCAGGGAGGGAAGGATCCGTTTGCATTCAGATGAAACACCTAGTTCAGCTTTAAATGTGCATTATTTTACGTCTTCAGGAGATAATCCATGTGGACTTGGCATTAAGTGTTTGATTTCCTGCAGAAAGTAGTTATTATGTTTTTCTCAGGGAAAGATGCCATCCGTACAGACATCTGATACGCACAAGGCTCCAGTGTTTATACATTCAGAGCATCTCATGGCAATGCAGCTTCCCTAGTTGCTTTTGTTCCCTAGCGGATTAAAGAAAATTCAAGAAAAACTGAAAGGCCGTGAATTGGGTTCACTGTTTGATGACGGGGCAGGATGGAAAGCAAGTATGGAGATGCATTGTGCTGAGGTGTCAGGCTATGTACTGACTGGTCCCATGTTTTGACAAATAATAGGAGCTGAGTGGCAAAGAACAAGAGAAACTCGCTGAGGTTAACAAAATACGAGTGGAACTACAGAAGCAAATTGGTCACCTCGAGGCTGAGAGGACGGCACAGGAAGGGCTGCAAGAAAAGATTGCAGCTCTGGAGCGACAGCTGAAAGGTAATTCATTTAGAAAGAGAGATCTCCATTTTCTTAGAAGCTGTTGGAGCTACTCTGGTCTGTGATACACTAGAGGCAATTTTTCCCCCTGGATCTACCAAATAGTCTTAAAGCTCCTTCATTCGATTCCACCTGAAGCCCCAAAACTGGATACAGTATATAAAATGTTTTGCATCCAGCTTCCCTTTTCTTGGCCATTTTGGGAATGAAGAAAATAGCAATGGTTATCATGAGCAACTTCAATTTAGAGGGAAAGGTGGGAGCTTGCTAGGAACCATGTGTTCCTGAGCCCCAGTCTCAAGAGGCAGACCTGTAGCTGGGGGGGTGGGGGTGGGGTCAGAAGGTGGTTAGCCCCGCAAAAATATTTAATCCACCAATATGACATATTACTTATTCAAAATTTGTGAATATTTGTACATGGAGCTGGCTACTGGCCTGCAGAGAGGCACATTAAACAAGACATTTGTGTAAAGAGAGAAACTTAATTGCCATTTCAGGAGCAAGTGAGGTAGAACTGAGATGTGAAGGCTGGGTTGGATCCTTGTGTCCTGACATCCAGAGATAAATAATCCATCCAGCTTACTGTGTCAAGAAGATTGAGTGGTGCTTCGTGCATCTACTATTAGTCCCAGATGTCAACTTGCAAACAGCAGGATAATCCAACTTCTACACAAGACCAGCAGCCTTTTGAAGAAACAAATGTTAGGAACTGGTAAAAGAAAAAGGCCAAACCTCAGCATCTCTGCTTAATTGTTAGAGGAGTACATTCTGGCATTGTCTCTTGGACGATACTTGAACTATTAAACTTCACGAAAGAGGATATAGGCAGGTAGGAGTATGAGGGCATATTCACACTAGCTATAAGAATACCATTCCAGTGAGGCAAAAATCAAGTGCAGAGAGGGTCATCCGCACTTCAAGTGCTGTTGCAGTACCAAGCCAGGCCACCACCACTTGAAGTGTAGACAGGCCAGGCAGGCAGGCCAAATCACAATGGCCACAATGCCTAGATGTTGTCATGGTGATCAGGATGCAGTGAGCAATTGCACAGCTGCTCCATCCACACCAACTTGCAGCATCACACCCAGAAAAGGGTGTGAATGCTGCTAACCAAGAACACACTAGCTGCTCCTGGTCAGGCTGTGAACATTTTAGTTGACCGCAGCCAGTGAAGATTGGGGCAGCCTTAGTGAGTTGAAAAGTGGTGGTGGTGGTTGTAGCCTGCGGACAGGCCTCCTCAGGAGCAGCTGGAAACTTTCCATGAGGGTGAGTGCAAAGATGTTCTGTCACAAATTCTGCTCAAAAAGCAATGTCTGTACTGCAAACTCTGTGCCTGCTAATGCTTTGTTTCTCTTCCTTTAGTTCTGACCAGTAACCATCGGGAGGCATTATTGGACAAAGAGGGTGAAATCTCGAGTCTACTGGAGAAACTTCGAGTTCGTGAAGCAGAGATCTCCAGAATGAGAGAGGAAGAAGCTCAAAGGGCCAGTTTTCTTCAAAATGCTATCATGGCTTATGTACAGGCTTCCCCCTTTGGCAATCTCAGCCCTAAGAAATAACTGTGAATCCCAGTGTCAAGGCATAATGGAACTGGAGACTGATTTTTATAACCAGGCTGTGGGGCAGGTGGATTCTGGTTTCCTTATATTGCAGAAAATTGCATTGTATCAAGCTTCCTGACTGGGTCCGAGGATACAGTAGAAGCCATTTTTACTGATCTGCACCAAAGCTTGTTGCAGATGAAAGCCATCCATTCCAGTTTGTGAGCCCACACAAAATTCTGTTCACACAGATTTTGGGCCCTGTGCATGTATTATCTCTAAGGTATCTTTGCTACTGGACAAAAGTTGTTTTTGATGGAATTAGTGCTCATTTTAATCAGTCATGTGGATGCTTCCCATGCCAGATTTTGCCTCCATAGCAGCCACGAATCATGAGAAATGCCCTTAACCTTACTTTTTCTAGAAATGCAGGATGCTGAATTTGCTTAGTATATGCTGATCATGCCTCTTGCCTCCCTTTGTAGAACTTACATTTTGTTTTCCACGCTCAAGAGTGGAATTGTTGCTAGAGTTCTGGAAAAGGCAGGTTTCTGCTTTTTCTCTGCATGATTTCATCACTCATACCCAAGTGTCTGGTTATGAGAAACAGGGAAAATTTGTGGACCTCTGTCTGTTTTTCAGCACAGCGAATACCCAATGGCAATGGTCACCATAACTCAAAGCTGTTAATAGTAGAAGCCTGAGCTTCACTCATCCACAAAGACATCTAGAGACAAGGGAGTGAGAAGAGTGACTTGGGCTGTAAGGCTACAATTTGGAGGCTGGATTGTTTTCCAGATTGTCTAGCATTTATGGTGCTCCAATCCTGGCAGATAAGAGCCTGAGAAAGAGAAACTAAACACTTCTTTCCATCTTTAAAAACAAAATGAAAAAAAAATTGGCTGCTCTGATTTGCATTGGGCTACTTCTCTGTATGGTTTCATAAAGCCACTATTTATATATGATGTGACAATGTACGTCTAATCACCATCTATCTAATTTATGAAAATAGCATTTTTATATTTTCCTTATTCCAAGGTTTTTTTTGGTGGAGTGGGAGAAGGATAAACACAATTCTCACCTTGTGATATAGAACATTGTGCTCCCCAAACTCCATAGTCATTGAAGTGTACTTCAACTTTGGGAGACGTGTCTATGAGCTGAATACATCCCCACTGGAAATTCCTAAATGATCTCACAAGTACCGTATCTTCCGGCATATAAGAGACTTTTTAACCCCCAAAAATCTTCTGAAAAGTCAGGGGTCGTCTTATACACCGAAAATACCCTTACCGGGGTCCTGCTGGCCGTAGCTGCCAGCACAAAACTGGGGTGCGCAGCCTAAAGAGCCTCGGACTTGGGGAGAGACAGCAGCCTTACCTGCTAATCCCAATAATGCGGCTTGTAGTTTTCCTTCTGGTGCTGACACAAGGAAAAAACCTTGCTATAGTCTTGCTAGTCTGCCGCTCTAGCGTGATTCGTCTCTATGACCCAGTAGGGGAGGGGTTGAAAGCAGAGAGGCTTTTGAAGAGAAAATGATGGCAGGATTCTTCATATTTCGCTCAGTGGAACACCCCCTCCCCTACAGGGTCATAGACGAATCTGGCTAGTGCAGCAGACTCCAAAGCTGCATTGCAGCCACAGATCTTTATCAGAGCAAGGTTTTTCCCTCTTGCCAGAAGGAAAGCTACAAGCCACATTCTTGGGATTAGCAGGTAAGGGTGCCATCTCTCCCCAAGTCCGAGGCTCAGCTTAAGGCTGCACACCCCAGTTTTGCAAAATCTCCATTTTAAGTAGAAAAATTGGGGGTCGTCTTATACGCTCAGTCGCCTTATACGCCGGAAAATATGGTATTGTAAAAATGAGAAAAGCCAAAGTAGTTCTAAGTACTAGGACAGTCCAGAAGGAGGCACCTAAGGGATCTGGCTTCTGCACATTTTTGTGAGATAGCATAAGCTCTGTTTCCCTGGAGTGTTCGCATCTGCACCCAGTAAGCACTGAGCAGGACTGGGTGCCCAAAACGGTGCCTTATCCTGCTTTACTAGTAGACCTTGGCATTGAGGTCTAGTGGTGGAATAGTGGGCTCACAGGGCACTTGAAATCGCACACCACTGACAAAGTTCCCTATGGAAACTCCGAAGGCTGGGAACATCAGCTCCAACAGCTGGCTTAGCCTTTGAGTTAGCCGATGGGGAGGGGAGGGCCACCCACTGTCCAGCTCCAGTGACAACCTGTCCCAGTATGGAATTGATTGCATAGGGTCATTCAGTTCCAGCATATGGGGAGAAAGTTTTTCTGAACAGTCCTGAATGGAAACTTTTATTTATGCCAAATAATACCGGAGGGATATCTGGTAAAAGTGTGCATATTGAGAAGCTCATTGCTTTTTCTCCCTTGATCTGGTCAGCTTAACATTACTACCTTGCTGCTTGCAGTAACAGATTTCTTCACCCTGTTTGTTTGTGATTTCTGGGCCTGTTAATAAGACAATTTTTTTGTATCTAGACAGTCTCATCTTAAAGCTCATTGAACATGCAAGTATCTAGGAGGTGAACACAGCAAGAGTTACTTTCTTAGCTTATTAACTAGTTGTGAAGCTATACGGTTAATGTGTAAACTTTGGGGACGACGACATTCTTTTAAGTATGGCTAACATCTAGATTCCAGAAGGTGGTGAACTATGCTGCTGTTAATTAATTCTTAGACCTCCAGTATGGGATTTTTGTTTGAATGAAGGACAGAATAAAATGAAGGAGACTGATAATACACATCAACCATAGCCATCAGGCCTGATAGGGAAGGAACGTGGGCATTATAACCCTGCAACAGCTGGATGGTAATAGGTTAAGCACTTGTAATCTCTTGATTATGGATCACAATTATACGTGCTTGATGTAAAATTTCCAGGAGTCTGCTCCTTCTCTGCTTTCAGTTATGTCATCCTACTTACCTAAAAAAATTGGTTTGTAATGAAACAGATGGTTTTACTCTACAGTAGAAAAGGAGGAGAAAGCTTTCAGAGCAGTAGGGTGAGGAAAAGGACAGTATCACATTAGGATTCTTTTTGATCTTTCAATGCTTTGTGCCTTTCTGGAGGGAACTTGAGTGTTGTTTGCTTACGCCTGTCTGGAAGAATCAGTGCCTTGGCAACCCTCTGTCCAATGGCAAGGACACCTCTTCCCCCATGTTCCCATTGGAAGTGCCCTGAGGCTACAGTTTCATCAGACTTAAAAAAAAAAGGCCGGGCATTAATAAGATTTGACAGGGATGGGAAAGCAGAAATTTGTTTCCTCTTAGGCCTGTTCTACATCACGAAGAGACAATAGAAAAGAGCAGTAAACCATTCATTTTAACTATTTACTTCAACGACGTTGACCAAATCCCAGTGCCAGTTTGAAGTTGCTGTAACAAATACATCAGTGAGTTTTCAAAAATATACCTCATGCAAAATTACAAGGAGATATTCTTGTTCTGTTGCTCCAAGACTGTGTTCAGACATAACAAAAGGGGCACCTCAGGGAGACAGTGGGTGGCCCTCGTGCTCCCAAGCCTTCTCTAATCCACCTTTTCTAGCACAGAATGTCCAGGAGAGCGGAAGACTGGTGTGTGGACAATCCCACCTCCAAGCCATCTCTGATGTGTCTCAGATGCTTTTTTTTTTTTTGCTGTGACTGATCACAGACTAAGAGTCACTTTTATGTGAACTTTTAATTCTGACAAAAAAAGGTTTAGAAGAAAAAATAAGTTTGAAAACATTACAATAGGTTTTTATCATTGAAAATAAAAAAAATTAAGTTAAATCCAGCCATGTCAATAGCTCTGTTGCACTGAAAAGTATGAGGTGTCCTGCCTGACTAGTTTGTGCCACCTACCCTATAAACAGGCTTTAAGTTGTACATCAGGTGACTTACAGAAATACTCACTGTAACATTTACTATTTTATAGTATGGCATTTATACCCCATATTTCTTCCAAAGAGCCCAAGGGAATGCACACCATTCTCGCCATCTCTCTTTTATCCCTGAACAACCCTGTGAAGTAGGTGAGGCTGAGAGGTTATGACTGGCCCAAGGGCACCCAGCAAACTTTCCTGGCAGCGTGGGGGATTCAAATTCAGTAGAGCTGTACATCCAACATGTGTGGATGCCTCGGAACCTAGGAGTTCCTGGGCTTAGGGATTTGCCTCAGACATGTTCTATGTTGCTGACAAGACAGGTCTGGGTTCATAATGACAAACACTTCATAAATCTAGCCTCCTGAGAAGGTGAGGGGAAGGCGATTACTAAAGGAGATTATAAGTAGCACTCATGAGTCCATTGCTTTCCTCAGTCTCTTGTCTTCCTCTCCAGCTGGCTTTGCACCTGTGGGTCATTGAGATCATAGGGCTTCCAAGCTTTCTTGCTCCTCATGCTGAGTCTGTTTTCTGTGCTGTACATAAGACTGAGACTCAGCTACAGAAAGGCCTAAGAATCTCAAGATTGCAAAAGGCCACGTGCTGATGTCATCACAACACTTGTGCAAAGCCAACCAGGAGAGCAGTGGAGGCAGGTGAGTGCTACCTATAATCTTCAGCATCTGCCCTCCATTCTCCTTCACAGAGGGATGTCTTGTGAAGTTGTTGCAAAGCAATCCCTCTCTAACAAAGCCATGTGCTGTGAACATCATACCAGGTTCTAGCCTAGCACTCTAACCGCTATGCTACATTAGGGCTCTGGAACTCAGTACTGAGTAAGCTCAGGTAAATCTGGCCGGTTCAAACTCACCTTTTTGCCATAGCATCTGCAGGCTTGCAGAGTGTAGACTCATGCCAGACTGACTGGGTTATTTTGTCCTGTGCTAGTTTTGTAGTTGCTGGATGAAACAGGTAATTTAAATGAGTGTTAATTACTCTTTTCACCAGGCACTGGAAACTATACAGTGTAGTCCACCTGGCAAACCTCAAGAGGGAGGCTGATCCAGAGTCTAGGGGCCAGCACAGAAAAGGCCCTTCTGCAAGTCCCTATACCGCGTATCTCTGAAGGAACTACAAAAAGGGCCACTCCTTGAGATCTCAGTACATGGACAGGTCTAAATGGGAGAAGGTACTCCTTCAGATACCCAGGGCCCAAACCATCAACACCTTAAACTGGGCTCTGTATCAAATAGGTACCCAGTGTAGATTCTTAAGACCAGCATGATATGAGTTTGGCCAGAAACTCCTGACAGCAGTCAAGCTGCTCAATTCTGCACCAGTTCCAACTTCCGAACCATTTTCAAGGGTAGCCCCACATAGAGCACATTACAGGAGTCTAATCTGGAGGTTACCAAAGCATGGACCACTGTGGCCAGGTTATCCCTATCCAGGTAAGGCTTAAGTTGGCAGACAAAGTGGAGATAATGGTAAGCACTCTTGGCAGTCCCTACCACATGGGACTCGAATGACAGCAATGAATCCAGAAGCACTATCAAAGTCATGCACCTGATTTTTCTGGGGCAAAACAACTCCAATAAGAATTGGGTGCCCCTTAACCTCCTGGACTATGGACCCAGTAACATAGTACCTCCGACTTGTCTGGATTCAGTTTCAATTTTTGGGCCACGTGCAGCCCATCACTGCTTCCAGGCAGCAATCGAGGACCTCAGCTGCCTTTCCTTACTCAGAAGGAATGGAGAGAGTTGAATGTCATCAGCATACTGATGGCACCTCACTCCAAAACTCTCCCAGTGGCTTCACATAGATATTAAAGAGCACAGGAGACAAGACCAACCCCTGGGAAAGTCCAAAAGAAAGTTCCCAGGACATCGAACTGAAATCTCTCATTACTACCTTCTGGTACCTGCCCTGGAGATAGGAAGAGAACCACTGTAAAACAGAGCTTCCCAGTCCCAGAAGCTGTTCCATAGGATACCATGGTCAACGGTATAAAAAGCTGCTGAGAGATCAAGGAGAACCAACAGGGTAACATAGGCCCTGTCCCTCTCCCGACAGAAGTCATCTATTAGGGAAATCAAGGCAGCCTTAGTACCAAACGCTTGACTAAACCCAGATTGAAATGAGTCTAGATAATCTGTTTCAGTTGCATAGCCATCAGCTTTTGCAAGACCTTATTACTGCAATTGACTTTCTCAATAGCTCAATTAAATATGCTGCTTTATGATTCTTCTCTAAATTGTGTCTAAATAGTACAGTGCCTTGCTTTTCATTCTTAAAATTATCCAGATGTTCATGAACTCTTAGTATGAAAAACTTTCCAATAAGTAGAATTTTGTATGCATGTTTTGTTGCATATATGACATTGACAGAGGTACTGGTTATTAAAAAACTTTTAAGGAGTGTATTTTATCATTAGTCTTCATCTATCTGCAGTAATGTCCAAATAATTACTGCACATGTGAATATTTTAAAGATGGCAGATAACAACTTAGGCTGTAAACTGGTGTTTATTTTAAGATAATTAGCTTCAAATCACTCTGGATTCTTCCTTGGTTATCTTAGGGCCTTTCCACACATAGCTCCTTTGTTCCAGGACAACCAACCCATCCCAAGCTGGATGAGATTGCAGCTGGTTCCCAGCCTTGAGAGTTTCTAGCCTGACAGGAAGCAGTGCCTCCTAGGCTGTGGTCACACCTAAGGTTTAATCCAGATTCAGTCCACCTTCAGAGTGAGAGAACACATCAGCAAAGTGGGCAGTAATCTTCTTTCCACATTATAACAGTAATGGCGACCTTTTGAGCTCGGTGTGTCAAAATTTGCAAGAAAACCTAGCTTAACTCGGGTGCTGTGTCACATCTAGAAATATCCATAATTTTGTGATATTTGTAGCTCTAGTAAAAAAGTTAAATTTTTGATATATGTATTTTTTAAAAGCAAAAACAAATAATTCTTTACATTAGTGACTTTTGTTGCTGAATTTCGTTTGCTAAATCTTCCATTGAAAGTTGGTACTTTGCACACTTCAAGAACAAGCAAGCACTACACGCCCAGGTGCCAGGGTGACCAGGTGTGTCACCCAAAAGGGCTTGGCGTGTCACCTGTGACACGTGTGTCATAGGTTGGCCATCACCAATCTATAACAAAGGTGAATTTTCTGAGTTATTTAACATTGAAGGAAAACAGCTTGTCACTTTAGCTGATGTATTCTTTCACTCTGAAAGTGGACTGAAGCTGGATTAAACCTCAAGTGTGATCACAGTCCTAGAGTGCCTCTGAAATGGTTCCTTGTGCCCCCATCAAGGTCTCCAGCTATACTGAACCAATGGGGACAAAGGATTATTGGTGGGGGGGGGGAGGCTGCCATTGTCAACATAAACATGCAGATGCTAGGGGCCTTATTTCAAAATGTGTCTCAGTTTAAGCCCAATGTGGAAAGGGCCTAAAACTTCATGTGGATAGTTTTGTAAAATAGTTTTGGTCAATAAAAAATATGCGAGTCAAAAAGAGGCCAAGTCCAAAGGTAGATTTTCTTCTAATGAGACATACTATTTCAGATTTCCTTATCACGGTTAATGGATATGGTCCACCTTTTGGTACCACCTTGTTCCAGATCATCAGGTTTTGTGACAAAAGAGTGGTGGTAAAACAAAATAAGGGAACAGCCAGAGTAACAGCTATGAACCTGATTCTGTAGAGGAGTGTTTTGCCTGTCTAGCTGAAATGTGAGCCAGAGGTGGTTTGAGGGGTGGCTTGCCAGAAGAATGCAGTCAACAAGCCTTTGACATTAATTAAATAAATTTTACAATAGATGAGTGGTAAAACAGAGCAACAGAGAATCCAGACCTTGATGCTAGCGGATCGAGGGGTAGGTATCTCAAGACCCTGGACCCAGAAGTATTAAATGACTATTGTCAGATTGCTAATACAGCAGAGCCTCCTGTAGTGCTACTGTTCTGTGCAGTAAAAATCCACTTTATGAGGTCATTGGACTTCAGTGAAAGTAGTGAAGGACTCCTGAAGCAAGTCAATATGAGCCAATTTAGTCTTGTGTTTATATGGGAATACCAGGTTTGATTC
>MTQE01002208.1:36466834-36485568 GCA_014337955.1 Aspidoscelis marmoratus
GAATAGAAAGCTTTGTCAGCCGCTTTGAATCACCTTAAATGGGTGAGAAACGTGGGGTAGAAAAGCCAACTCTTTCTTTTATCCGTATCGGCTACACCATCACTTATCACCTTTCAGGAACTCTGAAAACCTTCTTAAAGGCTTTTCCCTGCTCTTGACCTTTACTCTTTGATCTGTGAAGACAGTGCTTTTTAATTCACTTGAGATGTCTTCCTGAGTTTTAAATTATGGGGTGTTTTTCCACTGTCACTAGAGGTACCCATTAAGTACCCATTAATGGGTACAAAAATGCCATTTAGTAGCCATTAATGGGTACTTAATGGGTACTTCTAGTGACAGTGGAAAAACACCCATGGTTTAACTTTGGTCTTAGGAATGTTTTTATTGCCATTCCATATACTGTACTGTTTATCATTTTATGCTTAAAGGTGTAGCCACCTTGACATTTGTGGAGCATGGAATGAATACAAGTCAAATAATGAAAATGTTTAAAACTAATCTGATAATCAGCATGCAAGCTTATTGTAATGTTTCATTTTCAATGCAGAATGAATGTGTATCTTCTGCAAACTAATGATGCATATGCAAATTAGACAGATAATACGTTGGGTATGAACAGTTGGAAAAACACATACTTCTCCAGCATCGTCTTGCAAATATTCCTGTCTTGAGAAGCAATGTAGTATCTATTAAGTCAATAAGGACATAAAATCATTTGCTTAACAAAAACTGATAAACAAGCAAATGAAAGTGGTACATGTGAACAAAGTTGTACCAAAAGTACTTACCAGCTTAGTCTTCCTGTATTTCAGACTCATTTTCAATTCTTTAGTGGTGCTTAGTTAGATATTACAAATTGTTTCTGTCTTGGCTTGTAGTTGTACCCTATTGATGTTTAAGGACCACTAAGTGCTCATATAAAGCTATGAGAAATAATATCTTGGAGAAGCTAGGTTCACAAATGGATACTCTAGTGCCACCTATAACCAGATGGCTGTTCCACAGATAAGAAAACAAACACTTCTAAAATATTTATTTCTTAAAAGTGATAGTAACAACACTGGGAATGCTCCAGCATTCACTTCCGGCAGTACAGGCTTCATCAATCTAATCATGCAGAACCCAACACTTTAAGCTCAGGATGCTCACAGAAGCACTCCAAGCATATCTGAACTATACTGTCCAGCAATGGAGTTGGCATGGAGTGATAGGAGCTATAGAAGAGGAAAAAAACCAAACCAAAAACTCAAAATGTAGAAATTCAACAACAGAGAACCAAAATAAAAGGATCTCCTCAAACAAACATTTTGCCTATTTTGCATACTACTATTAGTTAGTTTGAATTCACACGTTTCTTCTTCTTATGATAGGTAAGAGCTATATTCCAGGATCTTGTGGAGGATCCCTACTTTAATCCAAGGTTTACAGTGATAAAAAGCACATATCGTTTTTAACTAAGAGTATGGAATTAGGTGCCAAGGAAGCCAAGCTTACCATCCAGAATATGCAAGTTTACATAAAGATGAAATTAATTTGCATTCATTTTCTGATGCCACATATAATTTTTAGAGAATTGCATGCTTTTTGTACAAGGAGAGGTAGCAATGAGTAAAAGGTACGCAAACAATGAGTGGCACAGACTTTAAAAGTGAAAGACAAAATTGTGCCCTATATGATGTCCCTGAGACTGCATTCATACCAAAGTTTCAATCCAGCTTCAGTCCACTTTCAGAGTGAGAGAACACATCAGAAAAGTGTAAGGCTATTCTCGTTCAGCTTTATCTAACTCAGAAAAATCAGTCTTTGGGTTAAACTGGAAAAAATTAATAACTTTGCAAATGTTTTCTCTCATGCTGAAAGTGGACTAAAACATAGGTGTGAATACCGTATAAAGGTTTCAACACATACATACATAAGCTCCAAAATTAATTTGCAGTTACAAAAAAAAATCTCAAAATCCTAAATTTGGTGTAAATTTTTACTCTGCACTTTCACACCATTATGATTCACATTTCACAAAAAAGGACTCTGCTCGGATTTACATCTTCAGATGACAAATATTCCAGAGATGTTGTACTATGTCCACAGGTTTGTGACATAACCATAACTACTATATTGAGATTTGCTGGAAGACATGCTTACCATAGGATGACTAGCTATATGGGACAAAACAAAACAAAAACAACCCCCACATTCATGAAAATTAAGGCAATTATTTTAAGAACAGTTTGAGACTTTCTCCTTTGATGGTCTCTTCTCTGGAAAGGGAACAGTCAAAAGAAATATTCCATGGAATTAATACTACCTCCATTACTTGCTCGCTGTTTTTCAAAAAAGTGATTTCCAGCAAAAAATTTTCTAAGACTTCATTCACAAATATCATTGTTTTTATGCTCACAAAGCTGAAGTAAGGCTTTGAAAAAGGTATGCTAAGGTAACTGTCAATATTTAAACTGCTCTTATCACAGGTCTATGTATACACAGCATTCCTTTATCTTATTCCAAAATGCATCCGTTTGACTTTTCCATTTATACAAAGCTCTCTATATCATTTTAATATGTTGAAATTGTGCAGTAGATTGTTTGGGGTGGTAGAAGTTTTAACTGTAAAAGATATTAAACATTCTCAGCTCTATACTAACTCTAACCCTTAACTCTTGACTATTTGGATTTTCACTTACAAGGTCTGTGATCAAGGAAACCGGTTCCACTTTGCCCAAATCACAGACAGGATACACTACTATAACTGATTATGGCTTGGATTAGGAAATGCAGAAGGCATCTAGTCTTGTCCAGAAGTCTTTAATTTTTTTTATCTTATATACATTATTCTTAAGTACAATTTATTTAATTTTATTGTGTTATACAAATTTTCCTTATAGTATTAAGACTGGTATGTGAGCTGGAATGCCATGTGAACACAATTGGTGCAGGCTATGACACCATTTTTGTTCAGTAGCCTGCTCCAAAGCCCCATCCTGAGTAGACAAACCAGTCTATTGAGAGGCATGGCTTCCCAGCAGACCATTCCATGGTGCAGATGGAGTGGTCTAACCAGTCCCCCAGTTGGTCTACTGACCTAGTGTGAACACGATCAGAATGACCATGATAAATCAGTTTGGGATTTGAAAGTTACAATGGAAGACTCATACTTGTACTGTATATAGTTTTCAGAAAAGGCAACAGTGGTATTCATAATGTGCAGAAGCAAGGCTTAAATTCAAAAATAATAATCTAGTAGCTCTTTTCCACCCATGCAAAGCCATGGCATGGGAAATAATTCCATTTCACCACCCTCAACAACCAAAATGTTTGCCAAAAGTCTTTTCAGGGCAAGGAAAATGAGCCACTAATCCTGCCTGGAGCTGTGTGGGAGAAGATGATTCACTGTGCAGTCTACAGCAAGGAAGATCACTGTTTTCTAATACCTGGGCAGTGTCAGAGGCAGCAACAGGTCTTGACAACGTTGAGAGGAAATTGGCTCTTGCCTGGAGCTCAGTAGGGCCATAGTCTAATTTTATTGGCAAGGAAAGTGAAAGGGGCATGTGAGTGTGGCAGCTGCTATGTGCCCTCTCCCCTCCAGAGGGGATAGCTGAAGGAGAACAGAGGGCACCAAGCAGGCCCTGTCTAGTGAACTAAATCTGGCAGCAAGGCTGAGGTTGGTGCCAGTAGCAGCAGGAGTAGACTGGAAACTGAGTCAATGTATCAGCCTAATCTATTTGGTCCACTCCCTACCTCTCCTGAACTATGCTTCTACTACGGCTGTTTCTGAATGGCTTCAACACCGTAGCCCTAGGCTATTTCTGGAGAAAAAAATAAGCACACGGTCTTTCTTGGTAGCAGTACTTCCAAGAATGTCAAAATATGGTTGCCAGACTAGGTTTTTTGCTTACCATTAGCTTATAGTGACTGTACTGTGTGCATGTGCAGGTTAGCTTTTAAGAGGACATGAAGGCTGGAGTGGCTGGGGAACACAGGATTTGGAGGCCAAAACAGTATCAGGAAACTCACACATTAGTTAACCTTCGGCTACAGAAACGGAAACAGGATCCTTTGGGGACTAGGTCTAGTGTGTAGACACTGGTATATCTTACCTGCACCAGTGAAGCAGCAATTTCTAGTATTTCAAGCACAGAGACAGAAGGATTCACGAGCTGAGACAGAATAACCAAATGCTGTAGTTTCTTGATTATACTGTTTTTCCATATCAAAGCAGTTTCCCATGTGCAGTCCCAGACTAAAGTACGGGGGCTCTGTTCCAAACAGAGTGAGAGGAAGACAACCTCTAACCTTATTGCTACAGTACCAGACTGTAATGTTCCTGTTATTATTACGTTTTGCTAGCACAAACGTAAGAGGGAAAGAGAAATATGCAGAGCTTTATGCAGAAATCTAAGAGATACTATACTTCCAGAACAAGGATCTTCTCAAAGTTGTTTCCAATAGCAGATGCTGGCAGTAGAACTCTGCTTTGGCAGTATTTCTGTTCTTTCCATCCTACTACAGCTTTGGCTACTGAGAAAACATGCATGCAGAAGTTTGGGCAAGTTGTCAGTTCACCCTGTGATTGGGGCACCATGCAGTTTCAGGGTATAGGAGACAATGGACGGATTTGAATCTGCAAAGAGAAAGAAAAACTTTTATCACTAGATACAGAACATCTTGGGCTTAAATATACATGTCCACCATTATGAACCCTATGGCATATCTAGCAAAGTAATGCTACTTCTAGTTCTTACGCAACACATTTCATTTGACATATGGTTAAGCATACACACCGAGTTGGATCCTGCTGTACACTGAAAACTTCATCCACATTTACAACATTTCGTTTGTTCTCAGGACCACCATAACTCAAGGTAACCTGGAAGAAAAAAAACATAATATAGCCAGAATCTGAACTTGCTGAATAGTGACAGGCAATCCAAAAATTTAGAGGGAGAGAATGTAATAAGGACAAAAACAAGTCCAGAATATGTGTAAAGTAAGAAGCAGGAATCATGTGAAAATGAGTGATTGATAAGGCATTCTTACCATTCAAGTGACTACATGAGTGCATAAACCTTCATTGCTCTCGACTTCCTGCAGATGACATTTAGAGGCATCCTGCCTGTCTCTCCTGCCTGAATGAAGAGCCTAGGCATCCATTCCAGTAGTCACTGATATACTTGTCCTCCATGAATTTATCTAATTCATGCTAAGGAATTAGAATGGGCAGCTGAACAAGCTATGAGTAAGTAAGTGTCCAGTCCAAAGGTATGGCCAAACCAAAGTTTGAACAATTCACGCTTCAGAAGCCAGTAAGAAATTATGGCTTTACATTGTCCCATTTGTTTGCCCTTCCTACTCAGTTTTCTACAAATGCTTTTTAAATAAATTTTCAAAAATGTTCAGAAACAGTCTTTCTTTGCAACTTTTCTCTGAAGAATCCCCTCAGCCCTCAAAGACTGCCTCATGACAGTTTTGTTCTGTGTGCTTTCTAACAATGCTTGCATATAAACTTTGCTTTTATAATTTTACTCTTCTTGTTCTTCTCATGGCTGTGATTTCCCTTCACACCATGAATCAATTTTTCAGAATCTGTACTGCTGATATTCTTCATCTATAAAGCCAAAGAGAGGTATCTAGTCTCATGGAAAGACTGAGAGAATATCTGGCTGTCTAGATTAGGTAGGACCTGTTGAAGCATGAATTTGCCCTCACCTGTCTGAGGACGGCTTCACCATGCAGCCGCTGAAGATTTTCAAGATGAGAGTGAAACAAAGAACTGTGCAACAATTTCACTTCCAGCAATGCTTCAATAATGTAGCCTATGGTGCAATCATCAGGAAGCCGAATTCTCTCTGCAGTACTGATGAAGCTGCCCAGGCTGTTGAAAGACATGAAGCAAGTAATTAATTCCTCTATGATTTATTAAAGCAGTGGAGATGAAACACTTCTAGCTGCACTCACCTAGCCCAGGGGCTCATTTTGAGGGCCAGTCCTCTGCTGATACAGAATCCAGCTCCACCTGTGGCAAACCAGAACCTTGCAGTGGTCTAATAAGATAAACAAAAGTTATTAGAGGAAAACAAAAATCTTTTTTTGATCAGGGCGTGTCAGGATCTATCTATCTAGAAGAATACCTTGGCGTCATCGTATCAAAACATGTTTATGCACTCCTGAGGTACATTACAATTTTACAGCAGAATTAAGCACTTCTTATCAATTTTTGGTTAAATATTTGCAAAGAATGATGTGAGCTGCAAGGGCTGAAGGCACCAAAGGTCAAACCAATTATATATTTGCACATATTCCTAACTTGTGATTTCACTATAATTAATGCAGTTTAGTTGGACTTATTTAAAAAATGTATGGGATTGCAGTTCCATTAATTTAAAGCCACATGACTAAGACAAAGTAGTCAACAGTCCAAGGTTTGTCTGCAAAATGACAGAAGACAGTTTATTGTATGAGCAGTTTGACTGACTTAATTAAATTATGACCTAAACTACAAACGGGTTTTTACTATGTGTAACCTATAAATTATGAATACTTTTTAAATTTGTAGAGATAATTACAAAAAGAGCTTCCCTTCCCACCGATGATTTTTCCGGAACAGAATTAGATTTTAATGCTAAAAGAGCAGAAATCACAGAATTACAATGTTCAACACAGACATCTCTGCTGTACTGGCTACTTAAGTACATAAAGAGATGGCCAGTTATTATGTACGTTGCTTCTGCAGGGAACAGCAGTTTTGTATCATTTACAAATTAGCCTTGTTTACACTTCAGGGGAATATTAGCAATGATTTTGTTTCAAGGAGGTTGAATTTCCAAATGACTTGCAGAAAACTGAACAGTTCTCTTAACTGTTGCTTCAGTATCATGCAGAATAAAATGGCAGAGTCTGGGGGGGAAATCAAACTCTGAGCAGAAGATAGACAATCATAGGTGCTAAGGGGTCATAGGCGTTACGGTAGGTTCTCCAGCTCAATGCTAATGTAGAATAATGAAACTCAAAGAGGGACTCTAGATGGAAGAAGGTAAGGAAATAGTGGAAGTCAATATTTCCACGTGCAAAAAATAATCAGAGAGCCTGCTCACTGAGCCATCATTTAAAACGTGGTCTGCTGCTTCAATGGGATGGTCTAAACTTGGTCTCCCCACATATATATCTTGGCTGTGCGAAAAAGCTGATAAGAGATGCAGTAGACGCTTCAGATTCACATAGTTGTCATCATCAACATGACAAAACCATCTGCAGAGAACAAGAGATAAAATCAGAAAGTTAATTCTTTATTTGGTTCTGCTTGATGAAGACCACATCAGAACAGTACCAACTAGAGGGAAAATGAGAATACTGGAATGGAAGACATTTGAGTGAAGGCTCTCTCTGAACTGAATAAAATTGGATAAACTGGCTTGCCATCCATCCTTTTGACCAAGTTTGATGATCAGAGTACTTCATACTAGTTCACTGAAAACAAAAGGGCAATTTCAAGATTAATGTAAAAAGGAATAGTGACCTCACTTACTTTTGCCCAGACTCGAGGAACTTATCATATTCCACAGACATCTTGCAGCAGAGAGCTTGGCGAGTGTGAACAGCTGAGCAGTTAGTATTGATTACATGGTCCCCTACAAAAGAAAAAATGGCTACATCTGGGCAAGCTGCCATGATCTCTGAGAAGCATAACAAAAACAATGGGGTTTACATATTAAAAAGCGGATTGGAGTGGTGTGTATACACATTAATATGTATTTGTATACACGTAAGCCCACATATTTCATGTTAGCAAAGCAGGAATGAAATCTTGTATTCACAGGAAGTTAGGCTGTAAAAAATGTGAACTGGAAACTGTGAACATTGCCCAGCCCAAATGGGAAGCAGCCATAAAACAGTTAATAGGAAAGATTTAATACACTGCAACATGAAAATGGAAAATGATATTTTTGTATAATCAAAAGCACAGTTGAAACAATAAATATGAAACATTTCTGGAAAAGGAAAGCTTAGTTCTAAATGCTTCTCTGTAACGTTTGCCCTATATTTCAGCTGTTTTTGTTAGAAATATAGCCATTAACTTAATTGTAATTTTCAAGGTTCTCTTAAATCTCTGTCCTATACTCCTTAAGGCACAGAATCAGAATTTGCATTTAAATCACTGCATTCACATCTAGGAATATTGGAGGAGAAATACTGATTTTTGCAGCCTTAAAGAAGTTTAAAAAACAGAAGAAAAAATACAGTCTCCATAGTTTTCAAACTACACTCTCAACATGCATAAGAAAGGAAATTTAAGGTATTTGTATGATGGAGTCTTGTAAATTCTTCATAAATGAACAAGGACACTGATTTTCCTTGCCACCACAAAATGGACAGTGCAACTCGGGACAATTATTAACAACTTGCGCAATGTATTTGGAATAGCTGAACTACCCCAGACAGAAAACAAATGCAAAGCCTTAGGCAAAACTATGATGGTATTCTGTTATCCAGGGCTTAATTCCCATGCAAAAATCAGTATCACATGTATTGCAAAAAATATGTATCATTGTAAAACGTGCTACAAGAAAGTCTATTTCAGTGACTTCACTGCAATCTAAAGGACCTGAATGATTAAATTAATTTATGGTAAAAGCATTATTATTATTATTAAAGTTTGTTACTGTAAGAAAAATGCCAGTAATTCATTATTTTTTGAGAGCCTAATGCTAGATTATTTGCAGTGCCTGGCAACTCAGGCAGCAAAATAGGAAAACACTTACTTGGGGCCTTGACCTGCATGTCAGGATACACATTATTAAGCAAATGAGCAATTGGGCTAGGGTAAAAGAAACATAGAACCATACCTTTAATCAGGGCCTACTAAGTTCCAACCTGTAGCAATTTTCAGGCACTTTCCACGGGTGTTTTTCCACTGTCACTAAAAGTGCCCATTAAGTACCAATTAATGGGTATGTAATGGCATTTTTGTACCCATTAATGGGTACTTCTAGTGGCAGTGGAAAAACATCCCACATCACCTGTACTTTATGCCTCTACTCACCCATCCCAGGTGAAACCAGAAAACTCAGCATTTCAACATAGCTCTTGTTATATACAAAGGACCACTAGGCTCCATCAATACAGCAATAGCAATTTGTGTCTCTAGAAGTCTTATTATATACAGTACATGCTAGAAATTCCAGACATTCAGAAAACCACTCACCTGCTTTATGATGCAGTTCCTGATCCTCCCAGTCTGTAAATATAAATGTCTGTGGAAACACCAAAGGCCAGGAATCAGGATGCTCTATTATGTAGTAGTCTCAGGAAAAAGGATGGACAAGCATCTCTTTTGTACCTTGACATTTCAACTGCATTATGCTCTATCATATTATTTGATGTACACAGAGAGATAACATTGTACAAACAGCAAATTTTGCAACCCTGTGAGCATTCAGTCAAAATGAATATCAAATACAAAGGGTATTCGGGTCCATTCCAATTAGAATCCTGCCTTGCATGGAGAATATTTATATGTCATAGATATCACCACACACACATATGCACACTTAGACCCTTTTTGCACGTGCAACAAAGACCCCATTAAGAACCCAATAGGTACACAATTGGTATGGATCAGTTATGTACCTTCTGCACACACAACCCCTTAGGGCCCCCATTATGAATGCATTGTCTGCATGAGTGCAGTCAAAATCTGGATTTATTGGGGTCTTTTGACCCTTAATCCAGATTAATGCAAGACTCCTTTAATGGCGTCTTCAATCCGGTCCTCTGCCATGAAGACCAGATTACAGAGCGCACTTCTGCAATGGGGTCCTGGGGTGGGCCTAGAGGCCGCCATTTGCAGCAGGGCAGCTCTGGCTCCTCCCCTCATCACACACGCTATGTAGGCCCACACATTTTTCATAGTTGTCTACAAAGCTGAGCATAACTTCATAGCCACTACGTAGGCAGCTACAAAGCTGTGTCTCTCCGCTACACCCACTGTAACAGGAAGTGACCCCTGATTAACAGCTATGTGGGCCAATCGTGCTGCACCATAGGCATCTCTTCCTGCTCGGGCCTCATCGGAGCCTTGGAATAGGTGCTATGGCATCCACACAGCAGCCATTTAGCACCCATCGCCATGAGGTGCTAAATGGTCCATGTGGATGCATGGCGCCCTCACCATGATGTGGAACTTTGAGGGCCGGATCTTCTTAATCTAGATTAAGAGAGGTACATGCAAAAAGACCCCTAGACTCTTACCTTCATCTGGTATTTCATCATGACTCTTTCTGGTTGACATACCCCAGTGTTGGCCAAGCACCACCAACCCACTTCCTTTTGTCTTTTTTTCTATGTTTGGATACCAGTGTACTTTAACTAGGAAGAGAATTGCAATGAAACACCAGACAGAAGTAAAAACTTTGCGTTGGAAAAAACCTTGAGTCAGTGCTAGATTTTCCATACTGCCAGCCTATAGGATTTTCACCTATCTCAGGACTATCTTGTGATTGTTATGGATATGTGTGACAATCCAAATATAATCCCAGGAGAAATCGGGTTTTATCTGCACTTGTGTATCCTGCCTGATGTCCAAAGCACCAGTAATGAAGCGGTACTTTAGTTGACAAAAGAATTTTCCTATTAAGCAGCATAAAATTTAACTCCCTGAGAAGTATTCTTACCTGTCCCTTAGCCTGAGAAATCCAGGTTTGAAAGAGCAAGCTTAGCCTTGTCTTATGATATTTTCGAGTTGTCTTTACAGCAATAAAGATATCCTTCAGTTCCAGTTTTTCCTTAGCAGAAATTTCAGCAGGTTCAAAGTGGTCCTTCACCATACTGTACAATGGATTAACTGGATTTCCATTAATCTTTTCATTAGTTTTGAGGGTGGATTTCCCAGTGTCTCCAATATAATGACTCCATTTTTCTAACAGCTCCTCTTTCACAAAGGGCACTATATTGTTAGTCTCATCGTCCAAATGATCAATTGAGCTAGATTCCACCTGTTGATGTGGGATGTCACTCTTGCTGGAAGAATTAAATACAAATGATGGACGTGGTTGTGGATAACTTCTAGGTTTCCAATTAGCCTGGTATTTGGGAATTAGCAGGAGGAGAACTACACAAAAAATAACTGAAAGCAGGAAGCAGATCTTACTGAGCCTAATGCAGGAGAAGTTCATTCTTCAGCCCCAAGGGCTTTTGCCATATTGGGAATCTGGAACATTGTATCCTGATGGACTAAGCTTAAATGCCCTGTAATTATGTGTTAATCAAGTCCTAGGCATTTTCTAGCCAAATAGGATAACTTTTACGGAACTCAAGCCATATAGATATTGGATTTTCAGCTTCTGATCTTTTTACCTATCATTTTTAAAGAATGATAGTTGTCAGCTCCTCTTCAATTACTGTATATATATACATTAAATCTTTTTTAAAGAAATAATTTTAAAGGTGTGTGCAACTATTAGTAATGTTGCAAAGCTGACCTATATCAGCAAGGCAGCTCTGTTCACACACAACTGTACTTTGTATGAATGTATAAAAACACTTTATAGGCAATCAGGTTAACTTGGACAAGTGCTACTTTGACTTGAAACCTTTCAGCAAAGTCTCAGACCAAGATATTTCTAACTGCTTTCTATCTGATCCTTTGAATAGATGCGGAACCTAGTAATCTCCTTGTACCAGTCATGTGCTCTGCAGTTAAGGGTTGTCTGCTTCTTGTCAACATCTGTAATTAATACACGTTTGCATCCTTCTTTAGTTGGTGTGATACACATACTTCAGGCTCAATGTGCCAAAGACCTGCTGTTAAAACATGAGCATATATGTGACAATTAAACAAACTTTATTGTTAATGTACATTTTATTTTATCTGCACCTGTGAATTAGGCCAAAAAAACAATATAAAGCAATTAAAGTAGAACACTAGCCTTAGTGAAGGGTCCCTGAGTTTGCCTCTCCACATGACCACAGAAGCTCACTGGGTGACCTTAGACCAGCTACTCACAGGCCAACCTACCTCAAAGGAATGTCATAAGGATCAAATTGAGGAGAAGAGAATGCCATTGCATTGCCTTGAATTTTTTAGGGAAAGCTGGGATAGAAATGGCATTAATACTTCACTCTTACCCTATGGATGACTCTCAGCTTGCCTCTTTAAACACACATTGAAACATCACACTTGTTCACGTTTTGGAAGTAGATTGTTTCATAATATAAGTGGCATACGACTACAAAGTTTAAACGTGTTTTAATATAGTTTTTAAGCCCTTGTTCAGGGGCAAATAGAAAACTTATGGTCAGAATATAATCCCAGTTTCACATACTCCTAAAAAGTCAAATGTTCCTCATCTTTGAATGTTGGGAATAGATAAAAAGGAAGAGTAGGGTACTGGATTGAGATTTGGTCACAAGTAGATGCATAGAAATCTGTGAGACTCTATTTTAATGTACCGTGGAGTCCATGGACAACTGGTTGACTGCACAGGCATCTCCAAGGGTACCTCTATGCAGTTTTCTATATGAACTGGCAATTTTAGTGCCAGCATCAGCTTTCTTTCCGACGGCAGCTTTTCCACAGGCAGGTAGGCAAGCAAGCAAACAAAGAAAATGGCCTGACTGGCTCGGGATGATGGCTCTAAGGAAGGAGAACCTCCAGGCGACCACTTCCTGGCCTTTCAGCTCCTAGAGCCGGTTGCCATGGGAAAACTAGCTCTTCCGTACCCCGGCCTGTTACCTTGGCAACCAGACCCCAGGCGAGCGCGCTCCTGTGCGCGCGCACACACCTTAGCATCCCCCCCCCCGCCCCCGGTGGAACACACACCGTAGAGATGCGGGCCCTCCCTCCCCTCCCACCTACGTGCAACGCCACATGGAGAAACATTTGCACGGGTGGAAGAGGAGGCGGGGGCTACCCCCTTGCCTTTCGGTTTAGGATTCAGAGGCCGTCGCTATAGCAACAATAAACCGCGATAGAGCGCAGGGCCCGACCGCCGCAGGTAGGGCGTGAGACGCTGGCCGCCGTGTGGTCCCTTTAAGACCTTTACCTGTGCAGAGTTGACGCGCTACCCTCGCCGAGCGCGACCCGGAAGTGGAAAGAGGAAGGAAGTGACCCGGAAGTATACTGTGGGAGGGTCAATATGCCGCTACCCGTTCAAGTCTTTAATTTACAGGTATCGAGGAAGTTTTGCGGGGGGGGGAGTGAGCGGAGGTTCCCCCCCCCAGGGGGGGCGTTGCTGGGTGGTGTGACTAGCCGGGCGGTGGAGCGCGGGCGGAGGGGAACCATCTCGCCGGGAGGCTGCCGAGGTGGATCGCGCCTCGTCGGCTGAGGAGGGACGCGTGTGTCATTCCGGTCGGCCGTTGCAGGCTAACGGAGGGGCCGGAGCCCAGGAGGGAGCAGGGAGGCGGAGGCGCAGGCCCTGACCGGTTACCTGGCCCAGGGGATAAGGAGGCCTTCGCCCACGGTCGCTGTCAGACAAAGGGGCCTCTCGGCTGCCCTGAGGCGCCGCCGCCCACCTGCCCCGCGAGCAGGGGCGGTTAGGTCGCCTCCTGAGGGCCGTTGTCGCCGTCGACGCGGCCAGAAACCGCCTCGCGTGCCGGACGGACGGCTGCACGAAGCCGCCCTTGAGCTGCTCTTTCGTGGGCACCTCGTGCCGTTCCCAGGAAAGACTTTTTTTTTAAGTGTAAAACGTTAAAAACGTGAGAATGTCTTTTTTTATTTAATTTTAATTTTTAAACGGAATGCCTGTACTTAGTTTGGATTCTTAATGAGATCTTTCAGTGTAAGCTTCCAAGCTGAAGAAGTCTCCCTCCCAAGTTGAGCTATCTGTTCCTTCTGCCTATCCACATGATAATGAAGGCTCAAGAGTCAAGGGGGACTTTAATACAGGTACTCGAATAATGTTGATGGCCACCTGACTATGAAACCTTATTTTGGTATTGGATAGAGCCAGGACAGTGCAGGAGATCTTGTATTCACTAATAAGCTCATTTGATGAGGAACTCAGTTTCCTGCTGGAAAATCTTTTGTAGTCATGCGTTTTAGTGCAGGGCTTGGATTTTGGGTGCCTTAAAATAGAATGACAACAGCAAATTCAAAAGAGCATGTTCTTTTCTATTGAGGGGGTGGCTGCAGGAGTTGCGGTATAACATATAGGGGGGAAAAAAACAATATTTCTCTGTGCCCAAGAGGTCAGGACACAACTTCCAAGTTAATAAATTATGTATTTTTTGAGTCCTATTCGGATCTTCAGTTAATGGCTGTATAATGATTAAAGTTGTGATTATAGAATATGCTTAATCCTGTAGGGGAAAAAAAAGCATTTTATTTTAAATCTTAGAGGGGAACTATGTAGATTTTGCACTTTTCTACTATTATGCCAACTCAGAATGGTACTTGCAGGTTGATTCTGTGTAGGAGGTCTTAAATCTGATTGCACATGGGAATAGTTCAAAGTACAAACAATAGATTCAGTTTGAACTCAGCAGTTCCTGGCTTTTAAATTTGCAGAGGTTTATTAAAACATTTATTGCTGTGTTCAATCTTCCTAATCCTATACACTTTTTTCTTCTCTGCTCAGCACTTTTAAATAACCATGGGAAGTTTCACTTGGTGGAAATGCTGATCAGATAGGGAATCTTTTTTGCCCTTGGTGGTTCTGAAGCAGTAGGGTTCACCTGAGAGGAGCAATTTACAGAGGCATGGAATTTCATCACATTATGCAAACTATAATGTTTAGGAGAAGCTGGATGGATGCTCATGATGTCTTGTTAATTGTTGCTTGCCTTTGCTGTCAACAGAATGCAGGCTCATTACATTCAATCCTGTCTTGTAAGAGTTCTGGGAGCTGAATGGTGACATAGCAACAACCATGTAAAATTACAACCCTGCTGTGAAAGCAAAAGAAAGCTGGAGCACGTTGTTCTAGCTCTAATATGAGCAAGAGACATCTATGAGTGCATAGCCATTAACTACCTTTCTTTCCTTTAGCAGCCGCCAAGCTCTGTGTCAGGGCGAGGGGGTGCAGACAGTCAGGACAGGATGAGGGATAGTTCAGTTCCGAGCTCAGCTTCCTCGTCAGTGACAGATCTATACAACACCCCCCGCAGCAGTAGGTCAGACCTCTTCCTCCCAGGTACATCTGGAGACTTCAGCCTGAGTGCCTGCTTATCAGCCTGCACCCTGCTATATGAGGTATCTCAAAGGAGAAAGGACTCTAGGATGACTGAGTGAAATTGACTTGAATTTGTCCAACATTAAGCCTTATTCATTTAAGAGTTTTCTTCTGAAATGTATATATCTCCTTCAGTGTGTTTTGGGCTTTGTATTATGAGGTTTTACATATAGATAAAATTTGTGTGGCCCATTTTATGAGAATATTCTGTGGTGGTAAACCAGGAACAAGGATAGGGCTATGGGGCTGGTGATTATTTTACTTAAAATGCCTATATTGCTTTTCAGTGTGAATCAGAAGGCCACTTAAAACATATTTAAAGCATCAAAATAAATCAGAGCCTTCACTAGCCTTAAAGAGTAGCAGGATGGATCTGTCCCACTAAATATAAAAGCCCGTTTTCTGTTTGTTTTTAAAGGAGAAAAGTGAGAAAGGCTGAGAAAGTACTGCACCTGAAATGGGTTGTTCACATCATCTGAAGAACTAAAAGATCAAGCTTTTAGGAAACTTTTTCATGTAGATAATTAGGATCTGTTAGCAGTGGTTCTCAACCTTCCTAATGCCGCGACCCCTTAATGGAGTTCCTCATGTTGTGGAGACCCCCAGCCACAGGGGTGGAGTAGCTGGGAGATGGGAGGGAAGGGTGGAGGGAGACTCGTCGCAACCCCTCTGAAAGGGTAATTCAACCCCCAAAGGGGTCCCGACCCCCAGGTTGAGAACCACTGTGTTAGGGTGATTTCTATTAAAGTATTTGATTATCTTGAAGAAAGCTGTGAATCTAGGGCGAGTTCAAACATTTTGCTCGTTATCTGAAAAATTTTGCAGATAGCTTCAGGCATTTTAGCTTCCTCTGTAATCCTTTAAACTAATATCAAGTACAGTAGTTGTAATGATGGCCTAGCCATTTTGCGAACCAAAAAAACGTTCTGAGGAGAGGGTATACTTTTAGGAAAATCATAGGAAGTACATAAGCTTTTTGATTGCTCAAGATTGCTTTTTATTCTGTTTCTTCAAATACTTGGCCCAGAAAGGATTGCTATGCATTTGAAAGTCTGCAGGAAAAAATATCACTCTTAAGCAGAAGGTTTTTCATTTTAACAGATAACCATGCAGTATTCACTGCTGTCCTGCACTAACACAGCAGTGGAGCCTAGAATATACTCCATTCCCAGATGTTATGAGGAAATCTAGGGAAATTGTTCTTTCCAGAAACTTGTCTCCTAATATTAAGGAATTCTTCATGAACCTCTGAGGAAACTCAGGCTCCCCTAGAACATAGATTGTCAAACCAACAATGAAGGAAAACTACTATATTGCAGTTTTTTCTAAAGGCATATACTCTATCTGGCCGTGGTTATAGATAAGGTGCAGAGGCAAATAGGCTTTTGACTGATCCAGCAAGATGTATGTTCTCAAATTCTAGATATATTTTAAATGAAGACTTGCTTATTTATTTCAGTATTTAGATACTGCTTTGTATTAAATCTGGAAGTGGTTCACAAATGGAATTAAAAACAAGATAAAACAATAACATATAAACCAAAGCTTAAAATACTGTTTGAAATTGTGGATGGGTAGGACAAGCAACCATTAACACAGGGAAAACCTGAGTGAAGAGGAAGCTTTTTAATAGGTACCTAAATGATGAAAGGGAAGATAGCTCCCAGATGCTGGAGGAGAGAGTATTCCAAACAATAGCACTGCCAACAAGAAGACCCTGCTGTGAGTAACTGTAAGATGGCATTCAGTAACTCACAGCATCCACAAGAGTACAATATGATCTTAGTGATCTTCCCAATTTCTAATGAGGGAGGTAATTTAATAGGTAACTTGGACTCAAGTTGTTCAAGGCTTTCTATTCCAGGTGTAAAACATTTGAATTCTGCTCTGGTAATTAATCAGCAGTCAGTGCAATTGCTTAAATATAAATATAATATGTGCACAAGCTGGCATCCTGTTCAAAAGCCAAGTCATTGCATTTTGGCCAGTTGTACCTTCCGGAGCAGATATAAAGGGAGTCCCACATTGAACACGTTACAGTAATCAAGACATGAGGGTACTTGTACAAGAACAGCTGTGGCCAGGCTCTTCCTCTCCTGGCACTATTGACTCAGCAGCTAAAACTAGTGATAGGCACTGTTTACCACTGAGATCACCTGGACCTCTCCTAAATGTTAAACAAGAGCAGAACTGATCCTAGAACAAATGGTGCCCTAGGAAAGGAGAATCTTTTGGTGTTCCCTCCACTTTTTCAATTCTGTACTTGCTTTTTTATTATTTAAACGTGCTTGCTGCCACTTTTCTTTAAAAGTTCAAGGTGAATTTGAAAAATAAAAGGTTCCACAGAGACTCACACCTGCAGAACCCTTAGCACATAAAACTCTCCTCAGAATCCATGGCTTCAGCACAATCAGGCCCAGACGTAAACAAGGAGGACTATTTAAGTATGAAAACAACACAACTCTGGTGTCTCATGTAAGGAGCTTTATGGAAATGTAAACAAGAGGTTTCTGAGGCATAGACTGCACATGCTAAACTATCCCATACCAGTGGGATTAGCAGGCGAAGTTGGTAGGGGACACTTTGTGGTATTGAAGTCGACTTGCACTCCAGTGACATCATGGGTCAAGAAGTACTCCCAGACTGCTAGTTTAGTCTTTCAGAAGTTCAACCTCCTTCCAAGACAGAATAAATAGTAACAGTTTGCCTCCCCAAACCCTGAGACTGATGTTTTTGGCTAACCTGGAGTTTCTGATACTCTTGGGGCTGGAATTTCAGTTCAGGCTGATTCTAGGGTAAATCTGTTTTTATTCTTATCATGTGAACTTAGTACAAAGTGCTTCAGCTATTGAGTTAATTTTTGTATAGGCAGTCCATAGGAGTACCTCTCTAACCTTGTACTCTTAAGTCACTGGCTCCTAAATCCTTTTGTGATTGTGATAACAAACTATTGCAGTGGAAGGCATGAGTATTCTTGTGCTCACTTGTACATCAAATGCTAAGATAGTTTACGCTATTCTGAAACTGTGTCAGTGGGTCACAAGAAAGAGACATAAGTACTGTATTTGGTTTTGACTTTAAAACTTTCCCACAGATTGTTTCACCTTAAGAACCTACCTGTGTGTCATTCTGGTCTTTATATACGACTAGGGGCTTTTCATTAATTATGATATCTCTATGAGCAAAAAGCAATAGCTTGCATAATTTTATTGATCGCTTTCCAAATGTTGTCCCTGTTTGTGGTAGTTGTGCAAAAGGCAAATTCCACGGTCGAGATGGTTAGGAAAGGGTTTGAAAATGAATCATAATGCATTTATGGAGAACTGTGATATGGCTGCTCTTAGAATAGTTTGCAGCTTTGTCACATCTGAAAAAAATTTACAGAAATGTTAAGCTATCAAGTGTGATGTAATAGGGGATTTGATAGAGATGTATAAGATCATATATGAGGTGAAGAAAGTGGACAAATGGGAATTTTTCTTCCTTATGTAAAATTGTAGAATTTGTGGTCATCCAGTAAAGCTCTAAGAACATAAGAACATAAGAGAAGCCCTGCTGGATCAGGCCACAGCC